>CAJQZJ010033927.1:3698404-3732335 GCA_907164525.1 Lophiomys imhausi
TGTGTGTGTGTGTGTGTGTGTGTGTGTGTGTGTGTGTGTGTGTGTGTATTTCCCCTTCCTGTTTTTGAAGATGGGTTTCTTGCAGATAAGATGCTTGGCTAATAGTTACTTTTTCTTTTGAGCTTTAGAAATATGTTGTCCTTTACCTTCTCACTCCTCTGCTTCTGATAAGTTGCCTGTGAGAATTTGGGGGAGTTCAGACATGTCTTGTACATCACCTTTGAGTTTGCGGCTTTTATGATTTTGCTTTGTGTTTAGTGTCACACATCTTTCTACAGAATGCATAGCTGGGCACCACTATCTTGCGCTTTACTGGCTTCAGCAAATGTCTCTCATGCAACATTTGAAGTCTCCAGATAGGTTCTTCATGTAATTTCATGTTTGTTCTCACCTGGGATTAAAATGGAACATTTGGTGAATAAAGCTGCCTTGTACCTATGTGAGGAGCTATCCATTTTCCTTCATTCTGCACTATTTGAATTATATAGTTTCCAGAAATTCATCTTCAAATTCACATATTACTTCTCCCACTAAGTTAAATCAACTGTTGAACCATCTAATGCATTTGTCATCCTAGGTATCAAAGTTTTCAAATACAGAATTTCCAATTAGTTCTTTTAATAGTTTCTGTATTGCTTCATGAATCTGTATTTTCAGAGCTTCCTTATCTCTCTACCTATGGATTGCTGTAGCTCTTTAAACTACGATTACTTTTACATATTTCTTGAGTCTATTATTCAACATTCCCAGGAAGCTTTTGTTGCTTGCTTTTATTCTCTATGTATGTCAAACTCTGCATGTCTCATGATTTCTTTTCTTAAATGTGAGACATTTGTACAATACCCTGAAGCAGTTCCCTTTTCTCCATGAAGATTGATTTTGTGGTTGTTTGCAAGTATACGCATTCTCTGACTTAACTAGCTTGTGTTGGCAAACTGTATCCTTCACAGTATGAAGTCTTTGGTGTGTGTTTTCAGAATGAAGCTGTGGGCATGTGGACACTCACTTCATGTTGACAGTGATTTTTTTCCTGGGTTTTTGTCTCTTCCTTTTATCTTTGTGCTAAATCTTTTGCTTCATTACTGTTACATTCTACCCTGGGAGATTCCTCTGATACTAGCTGGTTCCTCTATTTTTTTCCCCAGTGTCCAGGAATATAAAATGTTCAGTGTGGCTCACTAAAGGATGACAGAGTTGGAGATCCATCTTTGAGAGTTTTTAGGTTTCCAGTGAACTCTTTTGAACTGTCTGTGATTTCTGTAGTAAATCAGATGGCCTGCAGGTTAAACTTGCTCTTCTTACTTAAGAGGACTATTTACAGAAAAATCCCTTCAGCTTGAACATTCCACACTCTGTTTCAAATAATGACAGTTCTTCTCTCTTTCTGAGCTCACTTTGATACTAAATCGCCATTTTCTTCCTGAGAGGACTCTGGACCCTGGGTAGCAGAGAAGCTTCTGCTCCCCTTGCCTTGAGATTCCTAGCAACTTCTGCTCTATCAGCATGCTAAGTACAAAACAGACAGGGTATCCTCAGTTTATAGTCCCAGGGCAGAGACTTTACCTATGAGGAGGGTTCAGTAGAAAAGGAAGGAGCCTCCACAGTTATCTGTCCCTCCTTAGGAAGTTAACCTTTTCAACTTGTATTTGCAGTACATGAGAAACATTGAGAGTGTGTGGCTGTTTATTCACAGAGCACCTCCTCAAGTTTCGTTGAACTCTTACAATCTTAACATTTTGTTTGTTTATTTGCTTGTTTGTTTAGAATGCACATTTTCGAATATGATTTCAGTATATAGCTCAGTCTAGTTTTGTACTCCCAATCTTTTTTTTTCTTTTATTGAAAATATTTTTCCTCATCTAATATATCCTGCTTATGGTTCCTCTCCCTCTGCTCCTATAGTTTTCCCAACACACTTTTCCTCCCATCTGGAACAGCCCACTTTCTGTCTCTTATTAGAAAATGAACAGGCTTCTAAGTGATAATGACACAAAATAAAATATAATAAGGTAAAATAAAAAATAATCGACTTGGGGGCTGGAAAGATGGCTCAGAGGTTAAGAGCACTGGCTGCTCTTCCAGAGGTCCTGAGTTCAATTCCCAGCAACCACATGGTGGCTCACAACCATCTATAGTGAGACCTGGTGCCCTCTTCTGGCCTGCAGGTGTGTATGCAGACAGAACACTGTATACATAATAAATAAATAAAACCTTTAAAAAAATAACCGACTTGAAAAGGACAATGTAAACAAACAGAAGAAATTGTGGCTAAGAAAAGCACAAGAAATATACAAAAAAAAAAAAAAAAACAGAGACTCACTTGGTCACACATTCAAGAATGCTGTAAAAACACTAAACTAGACTCCCAGTCTTCATGCTTGAGCTTCCAAAGTAATGAGATTACCAGTCTGCACTGCCATGAGTAGCTAGGATATTTGTTAAATTCTATTTTCAGTTATTTCAATGAACATTCAAGTGAAATATGAGGTAGTCAGATATGTTTAAGTTCCTGTATAACTAATTCTTCTTGTTGTTTTCGGGCTGAAAGAGACAGAGCCTGGGCCCTAGAAGCACTGTTAATATACACAGGCCTCTTCTCCCCAGTAAGCCAGTTACAGATGAGTGGCCATGAAAATCAGAGAAAAGAGATTTATTCAAAGTAGCCATGTTAGGACAAGGGACAAATGTAGTGATTCAGTGAACACTAGGCCTACCATTTGAATACAGACATGAGATTTAGGTTTAAATAGAGGGAAAGAATTATACATAAGTAAGCTCTCCTTGTAAATCTATGGTCCTAATCATCATTGACCTACCATTTTCTCTCTTCCAGTGTCTTCTGAAGGTAATATAACAAGTTGTCATAATTATGTGAGATCTTTTCCTTGGTGCCTCCCTTAGAAGGCACCACACTCTAGCTTTTTCCTGCCACCAGAAGAAAAGACTCCATAAGAGTCTTAGAAAAATTCTGATTCAGGAAGATCCAGTCTTTCAATTATCAGCTAACAGAAGAAGGGGTACAAATGCCTCTGTTGAAAAATATGTTCCTCCTGCCAGAAAGGTTCTGCTGTCGTCTTCCTGGAGATGGAGATGGAGACTATCTCTCAGGTCTCTTAGGTGTGAGAAAATGATGTTTTTCAGTTATACCACTAACATTTGACATAACCAGGTGAAGTCACTCCATAGGTAAATATGTATTAAAATCCAAGGCTCTTAATTTTGCATCAATATACAAAGATCAATACCAATTTAGCCAAATATAATCTTAATTTTGTATCAATATACAAAAGTATAAGAGCATATTCAAAAATCTGACCTTTTTTCTTTATCAGACCTATAAATCTGTCCTTTTTTCTTTATCAGTCCTATATTATGTTTATAACCCATCTTGTCTCCACTCTTTTCACCCCTACATAGGAGAGAAAGAAGGATACAGAAAAGAAAAAGAGAGAAATCCCTGGGCCTAACCTCCAAAACTTTTTAACAAGAAGTTTTGGCCTTTTGATAGCAACTGTCATAAACTGTTTAGGATAATTAAGAAATGCAAAATAATAGTCATTCAAGCATGTCATTGTGTTAGGTACTAAGGCAGTCTATCACAGTTATTCTCTAAGTTAATCAGATCAGTTTGTTAAGAGACAAGCAAAATTTGCTTATCCAAATATAAGGAGATAGATAGGTTGTCTTCAAAAACCCTAGAGATTTGCAGAATATGACATTCAAAGATTTTTCTTAGGTTAAGATTTTTTGATATTGAGACATGTCAGCTCCTGACAGCACACCCTATTCTACTCCAAGTAGAAGATGAGCATTGAAGAATCTCCAAATGGAGATGGTTGAATTAGTGGCAAGCCTATCACTTGGCAAGAAAAATCCCTTGCTTCAACTTTAGACAGAATGCTGTCCAAAAAGGACAAAACTTGGAAGCAGGTAAGTCAACAGCCTAGCTCTGTCAAGACAGGGTAGGCAAGTCCTTCTTAATTCCTGCTTTACAATGAATGTCTGTCAGAGAAACAGGGCCAAATGGCTGAAGATTGATGCTGTAATGTATGGAGAGAAATTGGTAACTGTTCAGGCAGCCACTGGTATGTCATTTCTTAGTTTTGGAAGCTGCTGGCCCTGTACTTCCTGTATAATCAGATATATTTATCCCTCTCAGGTCTCTGATGTGGTTGAAGACTAGATAGCTAGAGTCTCATAGTTAAATTTTGAGTTGTTTAAGAATCAAGAGGGTGTTCTGTATCTAAGAAGATGTTTTTAAAATTGTGATGCAAGTTAGGATGGAAGCTGAGTTGGATATAGAACTTTAAACTCATGGAGATGGTTAGATAGCAGAATGTTAAAATCAGTTGCTAAATACATGTGGACTGGACACTGGGAATGTATGCTAAGCCATATAACTCTCATAATTGTGGCCTAATTATTTCTGTTGTTTTGTATTTGTTGTTATAAGAGAAAGAGCCATTTGTTGGACTGAAATGAGGAGCTGTTGGGGGAAAAGATATACCTTAAACTTAAAAAAATAAAAAGGAAGTGGATGGGGGTTAAGGGGGAAGAGGGGGGAGGGTGTGACCAGAGTGGGTAGTAGGGAGGGGATTGTGATTGAGATGTTACTTGAAGAAATAAAAATCAATCAATCAATTAATTAATTAATTAAAAATCCAAACTTCTGTAATTAATAGTCAGCGTGGCCAGGCGTGGTAGTGCACACCTTTAATGCCAGCACTTGGGAGGTAGAGGTAAGTGAATCACTGTGAGTTCAAGGCCACCTTGGTCTACAAAATGACCCGAGGACAGCCAGGACTAGACAGAGAAACCTTGTTTTGAAAAATCAAAAGAAAAAATATATATTCAGTGTGAATAGCATCATATTTTCTCTCTCTCTCTCTGTCTCTCTCTCTCCTCTCTCTCTCTCTCTCTCTGATATTTATTTACCTGTAACAAAAGGAAATATTTGGTAACATATGGTCAGAGTAATATCAAACTAGTCTTCAAATCATCACTCTTGGAGAACCATGTTATCTCACCTTACAAATAGAAAATAAGAGAAAGAAAGATCGTACCCAAATATGAATTGTTAATCCAATAAGCCTTCAACTCCCCTTTAATTTAAAAACTTATGTATATGTCAAATAATTATTGTTATACTAAAATTATTTAAAAAGAGCGAATTTCTTTTTGGACTCAAGATATGTATAATACTTTGGATTATTGTGGAAAAGGCTTCACAGATTTGAATCCTAGACAGGAGAATTGTCTTTTCCTAAAGACACTTAGATATTTGAAAATTTCCTTTTGCATCAGTTTAGAAAAAAATAATACAAAGGAGAGGTTTTAAAATGCAAGTTCTGAAAGATTTTGGCTCCCAAATCATGATTGATTAAGCCTACAGTGACTGGTTCCAGGAACTGGAGCACTTGATGTCATATATAGGAAGCATTTTCCATATTGTGGAGAAATTCTATTACATTAGCATTTTACTCATTCTTATCACATTTATTTGAAATCTTTAAAACTTCACACAAGGTTTAAATTCAAATTTCCTGTACTATATTGTTTTAAAATAAGATTCCTGGATATGTAGGAGAGACCAGTATAGAACAATTGTCATTAGATTATTGCTATATTAAATAGCTATTCTACTAAGTAGGTAAGTCACTAATAAGCATGCATGTTGTGCTGGTTTGAATATACTTGGTCCATGGAGTGGCAATACTTGAAGGTGTGGCCTTGTAAATGTGTCACTGTGTAGCTGGGCTTTGAGGCTTCTCTGCTCAGGTTCCACTCAATGTGGAAGAAGTCTCCTCCTGGATGCCTATGGATCAAAATGTAGAACACTGGGCTCTTCCAGAACCATGTCTATCTGCGCCTTGCCATGCTTGCCTTTATGATAATGGACTAAACCTCTGAAACTGTAAGCCAGCCCCAGGTAAATGTTTGCTTTTGTAACAGTTGCCTTGGTCATGGTGTCTCTTCACAGCAATGACATGCAAACTAAGAAATGCATGTGTCATAATTTTAGATAAGTGGCAGATAGTTGCTCTTTTTTAATTAATTAATTAATTTATTACTCTGGTTACATCTCCATCATAGTGTCCTCTTTCGACCCTTCCTAGTTCCGCCCTCCCATCCTCTACCCCCTAACCCTTCCATCCCACTCCCCTGGAGTGGAGTGTCCCTGCATAACAGTCCCCCACCTCATTTCAGCAGTCATATGAGGGCCAAGAGCCTCCTAATAAACTGTGGGCCTACAAGGCAGCACCACTAGGGCAAAGTGTCTCATTGACAGGAAACAAAGTCTGTGTTCATGTTCCCTTTGTTGCATTGGTTGTAGTATAGTTATCCTGTACTATATGGCTAAAATCTGACTATAAGTGAATAGATGCCATGAGCATCCTTCTGGGTCTGGGTTACCTAAGATAGTTACTCTTTGTTTATTCTGCTTTTGGGTTTTTTTGGAGGGATAGTGTTTTGATCTTTTGTTTGTTGTCTTTTCTAGAGTGGAGACCTGCCTTACAGTCAGTTCTCTCCCTTCACCATTTAAGGTCCCACAGGTCGAACTCAGGTCACCAACACTGGCAGCAAACATCTTTACTCATGAAACCATCTCACTACTGACAGCTTCAGGTGCAAATATTCTGTGTTCAGAAGCAAGGTGCTGTGAAGTTGTTCACAGGACATGGGGGACTGCTATCAGAAACACCTTGGATTCCTTACACATTTGATGTTTGACTGAGTTTTGATCATGGTGCCTTTGAAAGCTTTCACAGTTGTTGAACTTTTCATCAATCTCCATTCAGTTATGTCACATGGAGATATAAACCTAACTCACAGTTTAAGAAACTATACTTGGGAGTGAACATTGCTGGCTACAGTGTCTTTGATCGTTTCACAAAATAAAGTATATCTCATACTATTGCTGTGACTTTGGGCTGAGTATCTATGCACCTGAGTTAGACCTTATAAGGCTGGCATTTGGCAAGTTTATTCCTCTCTGGTGCTGTCAGTCCCTCTAGAATAGAGCTGAAGTAGCACATAATCGGGTAGAACATCACACATTTTCTGCAATTTTCTATGCCTTTCTCTCATGATGCAAAAAATAATGTACAAGATCTAATAATTGCTGACCATTCAAAGTATAATTATAGGAGAATGAGAGATATGTCTTAGTTTATTAAGAATAAACAGCACAATGGCTATTGTACACATATTTGTTGCTGGAACTGGAAAGCTAGCTCTCTCTGGAGTCTTTACTGAGGTGCTAAATCTAAACATGAGGACTATGTTCTGCTGCAAACTATCCTCTCAGAAATTGTCTTGGCATAAATGTTGCAACATATGAGTCATATGGATTTACAACATTCAGGGAAGAGTGGATCTGAGCCATCACTTTTCAATAAACAAATCAAAAACCCTTGTGGTATGAGTTTATTAAAATAACCAATTATGAGAATCCTTTTGTTTAATCCCAGGTATGAGGGCTGCTTAAGACACAGGTGTAAAGTATTAACTATCTTGTGAGCTAGCAGGGGAATAGCTTATCCATCTACAGCATATGAACTCTGAGGGCTTGGGAGAGAGGAGTAAAATAGTCAGAGCCTCAAGGAGAAAGGGGGCTCTACAAGGAAGTAGGAGAAAGGGCTACAAAGAGGAGAAATAGTTACAAAGAAGAAAATGGTTGTTGCTCTCCTGGCTGCTGGTGCTCCCCCAAAATGCTGCTTGTTCTTCCTGCTGCTGTCTCCTGGTTTGCTGTACTTCTGCTAAAACTGGTATTACCCCCAAAGAACTGAATGCCCTAATCAGCAGGAAGTAGCTCAAAGAGACCTATACCCCTTCATTCTTTCTCTCCTGCATAGTGTTGGGGGCTTGGGAGGAACGAAGAGTGGAAGGGAGGTAGAGGTATTTAGCACAATAAAATAAGTAGAGTATATAATTAAGTACAAAAATAAATAAAAGCCACTGTGCTACAAACCCTCCCTAGAAATGGTCCATAAAAGTCTGTACATGTTCCATTCTCCAGAAGGCTAGTTTATGAATTATCTAGCTACAAGCTGGGAAGGTAAAGAATGAATGTCTCCAAAAAACAACAGTTAAAACATAATAGAGGAAGAGAGGTGAGAATGGATGTAGTGTTCAGAACCAGATGGTATTTCCAATCTCAATGTTTGCCACGTTGTCAGGTGCTATCTGTTAAATGCATAGAAATGAAGTTAAATCAGTATTAGTATTCCAAACTCCCCAAGAAAATCATGAAACTAAACCCTGGCTCCTTCTCACACTTCACTTGACTATATGTCAATCATTGTCATTACCTCAAGAATTAAAATTTTCACCTTAAAAAATCACTGGCACAACAGAAGGTATATTTTCTGAAGATAGAACTGGAAATGAATTTAAGAATTTGTATACACTCTTATTGTGAAAAGAAAAGTAGCATTCATTGAAACCTGGTAGTTTTATTTTTCCTCTGTGGTTAAAATAAGTTTTCTTTCCATCTCTGGAAAATGTCAGCAGAGGACTGACTCAAATGTGACCTGAACTAAAGGAGGCAGGGGCTCTAATTTACATCAAAGCTAAATCAACAGGACTGTCATCTCCTCTTCAAAGCACTATCCTAGGGGATGTGCTGTTTCCTTGCAAACCAAGAAATCTATGCTTGAACATGTAGCTGCTAGCTCAAAATTTAACCTAAAATGCTTTAAAACAGAAAAAAAAAAAAAAAGGTGGAAAGAAAGTCCCACCAGTTCCCCAGGTATTCCTGCAACTTCCAGGCAGGGTTCCTCAACCCAGATATTGTGCTAAAAAGCAAAATGAAGATAAACAATATCCTGGTTAATTACAATGGGATATATTACAAACACATAGATCATATACATACACATAGTTCAGGTTTTCACAATAGCTGCATCTCAATCAAGACATCGAACCTAATTTTCTCATATCTGTAACTGACACTTTATTCACTTTATTTCCAGGTGACTTTTAGGAACCAGACATTTGGCATGAGGAGTACAAAAGAAAGCATAAAGTAAATATAGAGATTGTGGAGAACAGCTGGACATCATTGATACTGCAAGCTACTAGAAACTTTCCAAAGAACACTATTTGTTGTTTTAATTAATTTTAACCCTTTTATTTTAAACACCTTTTCCATGAAAATTGCCTAAATAATTTAAGCAATTTCAGAATGCAATCAGATATATATTTTTTCTTGGTATATTTATTTGGGGATTTGTATTCTTTATCTGATTTCAATATTGATTTGTGTGTGTGTGTGTGTGTGTGTGTGTGTGTGTGTGTGTGTGTGTGTTTCTGTCTTTAGATATCAGATTGTTGTTTTTCAAGGCAAGTTTTCTAAAGTAAATTAATATAAAATTGTATTTACCCTTTATTATTAAAGTTATAGAAAAAATTTTCCAAAAATAGAAAAATAATTTTAACATCTTCCTCAACTCACTAAGAATTATTATATTAATCTCCTAATTACCGACTACCATCTGAGTTCCTATGTTCATAATAATATATTGATTTACTCTCCTGTTTAATCACTTTAATTGCTTTTATCTACATCTTTCACTGAGATGGCATTCTAAATTGAGAATAAATCTATTATGTTAAATATGTTTTGAGTAATATTTTAAGATGCAGTTTTAAATTTGGTATTTATTAGTTGATTACCATTAATTGATTACCCTTAATTTTCAATAATAACAGCCTCCTCTTCTATTATACATGAATAACGGCAAAGTTCCAGTTCCTCTTGTGCCATGATTTTTCTCTTTGATACCCACTGAAGTAATAAAAATAATAACTTCAGAATCACAGTGACATTCAAATACAAATGTAAACCCTGTGAAAGGACTCCATGGAATAGAACCAAAGAATCCCAGTATTGAATGTTTCTATCATTTGAGAAGGAGGAAAATTTACAGTCATGAGAAAAGACATGAAGCAGTGTCATCTGAGACAAGTTGAAATCCACCATTCCTCTTTTGCATACCAGGAGCAAGTTGAGATTTGGCTATCTGTTTTAAAATCTCCGTGATATACTTATTATGAATACACTAATCACTTAAAGTGTTAATATGCCTTATAAAAGGTCCTATTTTGTTCCTTATAGTTTTACTCAAATCCAATACAGTCAAATACTAAGAATAAAGCCTAGATAAATATTTCAAAGAATGAGCAAATAATTTTTATATCTTGGTATTAAGAAGTCTGTGGCAATTTATCCATTCAAATTTTTATTTATAGTTTCCCAATCTATTTTAAATATCTTCATTCTTTCCTTTTATTTATGATTTGACAAAATCAGAACAAAAGAAAACACATATTGCTAGAACATATTTTAGATATTGTTTAAATCCAATGGCTCTTATCCAATGATAATTTAAAATGGAAGATGAGAAATATTTTAAATTCCAAAGTCTAGTCCTCTCCTATTTTGATTTTTTCTACAGTAAACTAAGAAATATTGGTATTATATTAGAATATATATATAAAGCTTGAAATGAATTGGTCTCTTTCTCTCATTTTCTTTAATTTCTATTTCCAACTTTCATCTGCATAATAACTATTTTAAACTAAAACGACATTTTGTCAGTTTTCATTTTTCTCCAAAGGCTCACAGTTATCAGGGGATGCAACTAAAAGCCTTGTCAGATGATATTAAAGATATACAAGACACAAATTGAACAATTTAATTTTCTGCCTCCAATATCTTCTGTGTTCCACCATTACTCTCCACTCCACAGCTGCCAACAGTGATTCCTCCCCCACTGTGAAAACCAAAGATCTAGCTTCATAAATATACACAGTTACCGGGTAACTGAAGTACTCCTTTTTTCTAGTTCACTTTGTGGTCATCCCTGGATATCATAATCAGTTGATTGTTGAAGGAATTAGATAGTTTCTGTACTTTAGAAGAGGCACATTGCTTGTAGTCACAGGTGAGACACACTTGTCCATAAGTGTATTCTCTATTTTCTTTCTCTGTTGCAGATGAGACAAACAAACAAGTAGATGTTTTAAGTATAAAAACCTTAAACTTAAAAAAAAGGAAGAGGATGAGGGGTTGAGGGGGAAGAGGTTGGGAGGGTGGGACTGGAGGGGGGAGTAGGGAGGTGATTGTGATTGAGATTTAACTTGAAGAAATAAAAAATAAATTGAAAAAAAAAACTTGTAATTCAGGCAATGAAGAATATTGTTTGCTAATGGATATAAAATAGCCTTTTCTCCCCCAAGGACAAGATCTACATTTCTTTAGAACTTATCATGATTTCAATGTAATTGAAAAATATTCAAGTTTTCTTAAAAATGTGGTTTTGAAAAGAATTTCTTACTAAGTAAGAATTATACGTACATAAGTGAATAGATCTCTACACACATGAAATCACATCGCTACATCATTTGAATTTCACTGTCACACTTAAGTGCTAGAAATGAAGAGTCTTGAAGTCTGGATATTGGCAATGGAATAAATAACATTTCTAAGCTAAGGAGAAATGATTTAGAAAGCACATTTGATCTTAAACTGTAGGAAACTGTGGGAGATGGTAGCCTGCTTTTCAAGCTGTATATCTACTGACAGGTTGATACTCTCCAGCATGCCTGTTGCAGGGAATTTTTTAAACCCCCTTTGGTCTTAATATTTCCACTTTGGAGGATAAGGGAAAGTGAGCAAAGAAGAAACTTCAATAACTCAAGTTATTTCACCTTTAAAGCCTTTCTACTTTGTGGTTCAAAGGATTTTGCATTTGGCAAGAGGTCTCTTACAGGTGGAAGAAAATACTTATTTTCTCTAAAATTCAATTATTTCTCTGCACACTGATAGGATTAGATTGGATTCTTCTTAGTCCTTATTACTGCTAAACTATATGATTAAATATATAATAAAACCATCCCAGTTTCAATATAAGTAGGAGGTGCACTTGTAAATATTAACACCAAAACTCACTGAAAGAGAGCTGAGAAGACAGACAAACACTAAAATTTGTTTGACTAAGAGAGTTCTTGGAACATCTGAAAAAGTCATGGCTGCCAGATTTTCTTGACGTCTTACATCCAAAGTAGCAGAACCAAGAAATGTTCAATACATGTCAAAGCAACAGGCATTTAAGTAACATGCGTAACTACTCATTCACCCCCAAGAGGGGATTCTGCAGTTCAGGCAGGAGGAGCAGGTTAGAGGATGGGAATCCTCATCAACTTATTCATTGGTTCAATTAATGACTCAGTTAACAAATGTTTATAGTGCTGAACACTATTGGAGAAGGCAACAGATTATATGCTAGAGAAGAAATATGGATTCTTTGTCATATCATCTATGGTTTTAAAGACAATTTAATTGCTATAAAAGAACAAAAAGGAAATTCAAGCATAAAATACTTTTATTAGAGACACTGTTATAACACTACATGAGTAAACTTTTCTAAATAGAATTAAACAACAATTTTGTACAAGTATTGTTTATTCGCCAGATGTAATTGTCCTCTCAGGAGCTCACTGCAGAATAAGTGGCCCTTTTGTAGTTCTTTGGAAACTGCTTCAACTCAGTTGTTCTGGCTCAATCTCCTCTCCAAGCTGTCTGATTCAATCTGGATTCTCTTGGCATCTGACTGAATTGCTCTGCATGGAAAAACTGCCTCCAAACTCCACAAACTAAACTGCACTGACTGCACTTACTTAACTGCACTCAACTGAAATGCACTGAACTGCCTATGAAGTACTCTACTCAACTATACCGTACTGCTTATAAGTAGCTTCTCTTTTCTGTCTGTTCTTGTGAGAGTGGGCCATATCCTATCTCTGGCTCATTCTCTCAAAATTTTCCCCATTTGTACCTTTGTCTGCCCCTCAATTAGATGTCATTTTCAAACATGACTGTTTCCTTCTACAAACTAACTTTACCTACATTGTTTGGGATTAAAGGTATGTACTAAGAGCATATCTGTATTCCAGACAGAGGGATTAAAGATGTGTCATTCCTGCCAGCTCACACAGACCTATGTGCCTTTGGAGATGATCCCTTTCCAGAGGAACCATGTTGCTAAATTAAAATTCCTCTGCACATTTGCTCATTATTTACAAAAATATAACAATTCAAAAAAGCAAAAATTAAACAAACAAAAAAACAGTATTATAAAGCTTAGAAGTATCATAGATTGTTTAAAATGTTAACTAAGACTAGTTTGGTTTGGGTGAATATTCTACTCAATATTTTAGCCAATACATAACAATTTTATTTAAATTCATCTAGAAAAAATAGAAGAGGAAACATGACTCTCAGTGTGTTTGATGGGGTCACTGTTAGTATGACAACAAATCCAGAAAAAAACATATGAAGAATTGAAATCTACAGTAAAATTCATTACAGAAGTCTGTACAGAACAGTTCTCGAGAAAATCTAAAAAAAGAAAAATGAGTAGTAAGAGGCTAAAACCTTATAAACAGGCTGTCTTTATTTAGCAATGAAAAGATGATTAAGAAAGTACGGTATTAAGGAATTTAAAACTTGATTCTAAGCAATTGGTAATCATAATGTAATTTCTAAAATGTAAGGAAACTACCCAGAGGAAGAGGAGTCTTTCTGTCCGTAGGAATTTGAGGAGTAAATATCCCTTTCACTTTGATGTTTGAGCATATCGATTCAGGCATCCTGTGCAGAGTCTTACATCCTGGATAATGCTGTAGAGTGGCAGAAATTGGTTGTCATTTTTATGGTTCGGAACAAGGTGAGCACATCAGCAGTGGCCTCAGCTTGGTTGGAACAAGAGTAGGTGAAAGCTCCCAGGTACAGATGAGCAAGAACATAGTTAGTGCAAGCAAACACAAAAGCTGGGTGGGTCCCTTGTTTCCTGGTGGCAAGGATAATATGCATTAGTAGAAAGTTGAGGCTTTCTTTGTAAGGGTGGGTAGTAAGTCACAATTTGGACACCAAAAGTAAATTAAAGTTCTATAATATAAAAGTATGTAGATAATTTTTATAGTCCAACAGAGAAGTTTGTTAACATATAGTTTAGGTTAGTTTAAATTTATAAAGTAAATGTACATTTCAGTGTGATTTCTTCACTAAGTGTTAGTGGACCCTTTGTAATTAAGGGTCACTGTGTGAGTTTTAAACAACTAAAGATCAGAAGAATAGTTCTATAAGAATGTCCAGTCCACAAAACCAATCTAATAGATTCTACAAAGTTAAAATCCCAGTAATGGATCTATTTTTTTTAACTTTGGAAATTGAAAGAATGATAGTAAAATTTAAATACAGTGCTAAGAGAACAATAAGTTAATGGGGTTAGAGAGCTTGCTCGGTGGTTAAGAGAGCTTAGCACTCTAACTCAGAACTAGGTCCTCTTATTGTCACCCATACAAAGGGCCATCATAGTACTTCCAATTGGAGAAATTATATCATTTCTAGGGGACCCAGTGTCCTGTTCCGGGTTCTTTGGGCACATATGCACACATGATGTTTATAAATTCATTTCAGCCACACACATTTATATATAATAAATAAACCTTTTGTTAAAAGTATGAACAAATTAAAACTTTTAGACTACCATGTATCAGGGCTTGAAACAAAGTAAAACATTCAAGACATTAAAACATTAAGAGTGAAAGAATTCAGAGCCAAATGGACAAATGTATTGAAATTTACATTTTTACAAGGTAATAGAGTGGTCAAAACAAAGGGCTAGGCAACCATTTATTTATTCAACAAATGGTACTAAGTTAATTAGATATCCAAATAGACTTGAAAAACAAAATACCAGCTTCCTTTTTAGTGGGAAGACTTCTCCCTAAATTTCTAACTGGATTATTGAAATTTTCATTTCCATTTTCACTTCAACTTGAATTTTCTTTAGTACCTACATCTTATTAAATTCAACCCTACACTATCCTTCATTGCATTCAATTAGGTTTGTATTTTCTTATATTTCAATGAGGAGTATTTTACTATCCTCATGTTCATTCAAATGCTTGTTAACATCCTCTTTAATATCCTTGAATTCTTTGATCCTGTATATAATTGTTCTATTAATTTTGGTGTCATGGAGTCATCTAGCCATTTCTCTTTGGAGAACATTCCCAGCAGAGTACAGATTCGTGCTTTTGTTTGGGAGAGGGGACATATTTTATTGACTTTCATAGTGTGGTTCTTCCATGTGACCTGGGCATTGGGACTGATTTCATTGATTGTGTGTCTGATATGTGATTCTAGCCTGCCTGTGTTAAATTGAAGTGTTAAATGGAAGCTGACTCAAACACAGCTGTATCACCAAAGCTCACCCCAGCAGACAGTTCACAAAAGCTGGAAATCTAGGGCACATTAAACAGCCTGTAAGCAGTTCCTCAGGTTGGAGGCATCCTTTGTGGGTATCTGAATTTGCCTGAACCTCTCCAGGAAGCTCAGCTGATCTGTTTTTACTGGTAACTCAGTTTATTTTGAGAATTTTCTAGGGAGCTCAATTTGTCAAAAGTTCCTCTTTAAATTCCTTTACTGTTTATGTATGTTTGGGGAGGGAGGGACCCAGTAAAGCTGGTCACTTTTATGAACTTCCTGAAACTACTTTGAATCATTTATTTCCTGCATTTAAGAGCTTTCCTGCAGGATGAAATGTTTTATGTCTTCCTAGAATCTTGTTTTAACTCCTTGTAAATATCCTGTGTCTTAATGAGGCTTCCCTACTGGATGGATAGTTTTATGTCAGAGGAAATTGCAATAGAATACAGCTTTTGCAATGTAAGCTATAGACTGTAGCCTCAGGATGTTGCTTCCCCAGTGGCCAAGAATCTCATCACATTTGTTGTTATAATTGGTCTCACTAAAGTCCATCAGGCTAGCCAGAACCCCTGCACCTTCCAAGTTATCCTGTATGAAGGCAATAGGAATCCATGCCTTCCTGTAATGCAACTGTTCCCACTCGTCTTTGCCTATGATGACTCAGTAAGGATGCCCAAAGGGCAGCAGAGGGCAGGCAGGAAAACCTCCCCACAGTAGAATCTATACCATGTGTTACAATGACCAACTGAGTCCTATTTCTCCTCCATGGTAATGACAGGACATCCAGACTAAAGTGGACCTCACCCCTTTGTCAAAGTCCCTGTCACATGCAGTTGCAGGGAAACATGGTTCTCTATAAGCAGCCGAAGGAGCCTCCTGTGATGAGCCAGTTCACCCAGGCCCTGGACTGTCAAATTCTATTTTTGAAGCTTGCCCACAAGTACAGGGCAGAGGTATATTACTATAAGCATAGGTTGTTTACCTAGTCTTAGAATAAACATGCTAGCAAAGAGGATGTCCCACAAGGACACTGCCTGTTATTCAAAGCAGGAGTCAATATTGTTACTACCATTATACTCATGTAGAAAATTATAAAAAATAAAAATAAAAATCTTAGAAAAGTGAGAGGTTTACAAATTCTGCTTTGCAACTTGAGTGTGATACATGATTTCATGAAGTTTCTTCTGAAGCATCGTTCAACATCATGCCAATCAACTTATACATTTAAGCTAAGGTCCTCCATAGTGTGAGTCTACAATGCAAAATGACTTGTCAAAATCTGTGGATAAAAAAAGAAAAAAAATCCATTATCAAGTACACACAGTACTAGATGGAGTGGTCTTAAAATATGCATCTTAAATAATCTATAGCTCTGTTAAAGATGTAGATGTGTTAAACTTCTCTCACTGGTTTGTTTGTTTTAGTCTAAACACTGGAGGCTCCGTTTTTTTCATTTAAAATGTATTTAGGTTGGATTGCTGCTAAAAGAAATAGTAAATAAGTAGTTTTTCAAAGAGTGAGATAGCGTCAACAGATCTCATTTTGTGTACCTGGGAAGTATAAAAAGAATATATTATCATACAGAAAAATATGCCTGCCACAAATATGTGTTAAATCAAATGGCCCCCTATTAGTTTCCTCTGCAATTTCCAAGAGATGTGTACCAAATAAAACACCTCACTGAGCAGGTAACAAAATGAAAGTGAAATCGTGATGTCCAGGGCGAGTGGTGAGGCACCAGACATGGAACCCTGCTGTTTGACCTCTGCCTCTTCCACTTTCCGGCTGTGTGACCAGGAACGATCATAAGCAAAAACTCGAGGCTCATTTTTTCTTGTACACAACCCCCAAATTAGAACACTATCCTAATTCACTAGCTCCCAGAGCTGTGACAGTGATTACCTAGGAAGATGAGGACGATGCCTATGAAAGAGCTTTGTGGACTGGGTCATTGCTGTGAACTTCCACTAACAGGAGTGTTTCCTTTTGCCTACTGGAAAATTATTTGAATGCAATTTTTCCATATAACCCCTAAAAGAAATTATTTAAATACTTACAATTTGAATTTATGTAATCCCGTGGGAATTCGAAAGGCACTCTTTTTAAAATAGTAACTCATTTTTTTTTAGATTAACTCAGTGTCATTTTTTAAAATTTTATTCATATATCTACAAATTGCATAACTTCATTTTTTGACAGATGAATAATATTCCATACTGTACACGTAGCACATTTTTCTTACCCACTCAGCAGTTGAAGGGCATTTATATTATTTTTATTTCCTAGTTATTGTGACTAGAGCAACAGTGAATACAATTGAGAAATCTTTGTAAAACAATGTTGAGTGTTTGCATATAAAACAAGAAGTGGTACGGTTCCACACACCGAAAAACAAAAATTCTTACAATTTGCTTGAATATCAGCTCGATATTTTAGTTTCCTTCCCTATTGTTGTGATAAAATACTCTGACAAAAGCAAATTTTGTTTATTTAGAGAAAAAGGGGTTATTTGGTTCCCAATTTCAGGTCTGCTGTCTTTCATGACAAGGAAATCACAGCAATGGGAGCTTGAGAAAATTCATGACATCGAACCCACAGTCAAAAGCACAGAGCAATTTTCATCTTGCTGTCTCCATTTTATGTAGTTCCTGATGTCTGGGCCAGAAATTGGTTCTCAACACAATTAAGATGGTTTTCCTGTAACAAGTAACACCATCAAGTTATTCCTTCACAGAGAGTATCTGATTATTTTAACTTAGACAGTTTCTCATAGGTGTGCTCAGTGGGCTGCTTCCTAAGTTTTAATTAATTAGTGCTGACCAACTTACCAGGTATTATAAAACATGCCTTATAAATGTTTACATTTTAGTTAACTTTCAGAACAATTCTCTGTGGTAGGGACAGTATTTCTATTTTTTAGAAAATATATGGATACTCAGTTTCCATGGTTTTTCAAACACCACAGAGTAGAGATGCATAGAAGTGAGTTTGATCATAATAAACACTTGAGAAAATTCCCTAACTTTCAGTAAATCAAGATTTTCATCTTCCAAACAATTACCATGTTTATACTAGTTAAGTGAGAATTAAAATATTTGTCATTATATATTTATCACAGTACCACAAATATAATGAAATAACAATGCTAAAAATTGTGAACTATAATGAAAGTAATAGATTTTCAGATAAGTAACTTCTTGCACGTGCTGGTAAGGCAAGAATACGAAGTTATTTGTCTTCTGATATATTTCAGTTATTAAACATAAAAATTCTGGATTTACTTTTCTCATTGTACTATGATTTTTGAATGAGAAATGGAGTTAGAAAACATTTCACAGTTAAGACTATCTTTTACTTGCCAGTTACATGAATAATTTTTCAAATTTGTACTGAAATTTACCCATAAAGAGAAATAATTCATCATTGTCAAAGAGATAAATTATAATTAGGAGAAGTATGGTCATTCTTCATTATAAGTTATTATCAGCACTCTGAAATATTTAGCTTTTCCCTACAATAAGAACTCCCACCTATTACCTTGTTTCCTAGTATTTTATCAATATAAACTTAAGTGTTTGAAGTAAAGGGGAAGATTTTGAGGTAGTATGATATTACATTTGTTAAATAATAAACAGAGAAAAACTGGAACACTACCAGAAATGAACTTAAAATACAAGACTATAAGACCATATGAAACAAAAGAAAGGACAATTAATGAAACAGATTAAGTGTAAAGCATGAAGAAGAGTTTTATATGAGTGACGGAACAGCTAAGAAAATAGAAGTGGAAAACAAGTATTATTTGGAAAGCAGAAATATTTAATAGATTACCTAAATAAAAGGAAATTTAGCATTAATATCCAGTTAGTGATACATTTAGTTTTAGCAGGTTTCAACTTAATAAATTTAATGAAACCAAATACTAAATAAGCATAAATTTCAAGTTAATATTTTGTTCCTATTCATACTACCACCTGGATATATCTGTTTTTCAGCATTTATTTATTTCTTCAAGTTACATCTTAATCACAGTTGCCTCCCGCTTCCCCCTCCCAGTACCACCCTCCTTATCCTCTTCTCCCTCTCCCTCCTATCTGCTTTGATTTAAAATTTAAAGTGTATCTTTTCCCTGCCAACAGCTCCCCTTTTAGTCCAATACAATGGTCTTTTTCTTGTAACCATAAATTCAATATAAAAAATAAGAACAATTAGGCAGCAATTATGAAAATTATAAGGCATAACATATGTCCAGTCCATATGTATTTGGCAACCGATAATAATATTCTATTATCTATCTATCTCGATGAGTTTAAAGTTCTATACCTAACTCAGTTTCCGTCCCAACTTGCATTACCAACTTAAAGACATCTTCTTAGACCTAGAACATACTTTTAATTCCTAAACAACTTAAAACTTAACTGTGAGACTGTAACTAGCTAGTCTTCATCCACATCAGAGATGTAAGAAGGATAAATATGTCTTTATAAACAGGAAGTACAGAGCAATCTGTTTTTAACTTCTAAGGTTAGTAAAATTAGAGAAGTAAAAATTAGCTTTACATCCTTAGTATTTTATTACTTTCTAATTTATAGGTTGTGTAAGAAAGAAAGAGCAAAAAAAAGGTATGGATACAAACTTTCATTGCAACCTTGTGGGATTTAGTGGTTTCCAGTGCTAAACAAGCTGTTATTAAGTAAACTCTATTTGTTTATCTCAGTAATTAAGGTTAGTGGATAATGAATTGCCTTAATGCAGACTGCCATGTCCTCACATAACTGCCCTCTTAAATTTTATTTGGTAATGGTTCTCAATATCAATTTTAAGTAAAAATGGATAGTTATCTTTAAGATGAATTTAGTAGGCAAATATATTTGAAAGGATAAAAATAATACAGCAAATCTAATATAAATAGAAAATACATAACTTTTATTAGTGTATACTTAATATCAAACAATTCAATCATTTTAGAAAACTTTTTCTGACACTCAAAATTCTAGATTTTTAAATGATCTCTCCAATTTAACCGGTAAGTCCAGATATTATTTGTCTTCCTTTTATAATTTAGTCTTCATATTCCACATATCTATATACCATCTTTGATTCCACCTTGGGGTTCACTCCTACATTACCATGGTTTCAAAGGACACCAGAGTGTAAACTATACACTCTATGTACAAACAAGTATAACAAAGAAGAATGTTCACAGATTTCAAATTTGCACTCTTTGAATACCATTTTGATTTGTGGCAATAATTATAAAATAGTAACTCATTTTAAAACAGTGACTTGTGTTATTTTATTTTATGTTTTTTTATTACTTCAAGTTACATCTCCATCACAGTTCCCTCCTTCCATCCCTCCAGGTCCCACCCTCCCACCCTCTGCCCCTTCTCCCACCCACTCCCCCTTCTCCCACCTGTCCTACTCCTCTGGTGTGGGGTGCCCCTACATATCAGCCCCCTTCAGTTCAGCAATCATATGAGGGGGCTAAGAGCTTCCTCTTGCACTGGGGGGCCTACATGGTAGTTCCACTAGGGAAAAGTGTCCCACTAACAGGTAAAAAAGTCTATGTTGCTGTTTACATAATCCCGTGGGAATTCAAAAAGCACACTTTTAAAAATATTAACTTATTTTAAAACATTAAACTGTCTTAGTATTTTATTGCTATGAAGAGACACCATGATCAAAGCAACTATTATAAAGAAAAGCATTTAACTGGAGGCTTTCTTACAGTTTCAGAGAGTTAGTCTTTTATTAACATGGCAGGGAGCATGGAAGTAGGTGCTGGTGTGGTAGCTGAGACCTTTACATCCTGATCTGCAGGAAGAGAGGCAAAAGAGAGAGACATTTGGCCTAGGGTGAACATTTGAAACCTCATAATCCAGTTATACAAAGTCATACCTATTCCATCAAAGCCAAATTTACTCCAGTAATGCCATACCTTCTCATCTTTACCAAGGAGTCTACCAACTAATGGCTAACCGTTCAAATGTATGATCCTACAGGGGCACTCCCATTCAACTCACCACAAACAGTTCTATATTGAAATAATATTTCATCAGGGCCCTTACATACTCTCTGAATATTAGTGTTTGAGAAAGCATTATTCTAAGAAGTAAGTGGAATTCTGCATTTATGAGGTCATGTGAAGGTACTTTTTCAATAAAGTAGAAAAGTCAAAAAGAAATGGATGACCAAGTTTAAGTTTCCATTCTCCATTCTTTAAAGTTCACAAGTGAGCACTGTTTTCAAGACAGAAAGATAAATGTGATAACTACATGAAAAGTTTGTATTTCACAAAACAAAAACATGTAGCTTACTTTAGAACGGGGTAATGAGAAGAACATCTGAGTAAAAGACAATATTGCTTTCTATTCCACCCCTCCTTCCTTTCCTTCCTCCTCCCTCAACACAAAGAAATGCAGAAAACCATGAGCAGTTTTCAAGTCACTCTTTACTCTAACTGTGCTTTAACCTCATAGGCAAGGTTATTATTGTGTCCACACAAGTGCTGTGCTGTGTCCTGAGCCTCCAGTCAGAAGATCATTTCCTAGCTTCACAGTTTTTATTTAAGACCACTTTCCATGTCGAGATGAGCAGATTAACCCTAAATCACTTAATGCTCCCATACCCCCATATTAGTCAGACTTATGTCACTGTAAGCAAATTCTTGAAGAAAACAACAAGAAAAATTGACAGGAGGAAGGTTTATTCCTTGCTCCTGCTCATTCTAGGCCTGTGATTTGAAAAAGAAAAAAAAGAAAAGAAAAGAAAAAGGAAACAATTGCAGGAGAAGCATATCGAAGAGGCTGTACTCTTCTCTGCTCAGGATGGAGATCAAGCAAGGAACGTGTAAGATACAGCCCCAAGAACCTACTTCTCTAGCTGTGCTTCACCTTCTTACGTTTCCAGAAATAGTGCTACTAGCTAGGAAATCAAGTCACTAATAATGAGTCTGTTGGAGACAGTTCATATTCAAGCCATAATATCCTGACCGTAGCACCCAAATGCTCATGGCTATCCTTGTCATAGTGCAAAACACAGACAGGCAATCTTAGAGACTCCTGTAATCTTACTAGTCATGTTTGTGAGGTCTTGTACATTTTTCAATGTATTTAAACACTTCCTTGACCCACTAGCACAGATTAAACCTTACTCCTGGATAGGTTTCTATCCAGGAGGGATCTGGATAGAAAGGAAACCTGGAACCAAAGCAATAAACAAACTCAGTAAAGAAAACATTAAATACAGCAGTTCTATGTTTAACATTCTTGGCACATGACTTTATGCTGTGATCTCTCAAGAGTTTGGGTAATTTCATCCCTGTGGCCTTGCCAGTTGTAATGATGTGGTCTCTCTTTTGTGCTAATTCTACTCATTGCCTACAGCTTGTCACAGCAGATGTTTCATGTTCCCAGCATCTCTAACTTTCTGTAGTTTTCTTTGCATCATTAACCTCTCTGTCATATTTTCAGGCATGGGCCTCCCATGGGATACCTACAGCAATCCTGATTCTGCCACCAAATGCCTGGCTTCCCAGGCTTACTTTTAAAATGTGAGCTTTCAGGGCACCATGACTCTAACCATCTGCATTCCTGTAAAACCAGCAGTTTTAGGATGACACCAAAGACCATGACCAGCTTAAGCAGTACTTGGGTCTTGCTGAGCCATGGCAGTGGCCTCTGAGTGCCAAGGCTGTTGAATGTAGTGACAAGTCGTCTCGAGGAAGCAGTATCATACTTTTCTTATGAGAAGAGGACATCCTTGAAGAACTCTTTCCTCAAAGGGAGAGCTGTCAAATATTATCCTTTCTTATCCGTGAGCCTTGATGAGAATATAAAGACCAATTCCAGAAAGTCTTTCAAGGCATTTATCTTCCCTACAGATCAGATGCAAAGAACTGGTTTCTTCTGAATGGTGATCATTTCTTCAGAAACCATTCCATTGTAAAATTGGGCTTCAATTTTACACAGACTTTTCTAACTAAGCTACAAGTTCTCCAAATCTCTATGTGCTACCTTTGGATTCAAATTCTCATTGTAAACCAAGCCATAAAAACCTATGACATATTTAAATACTGAATTACCTTGGAATTTCCTCCTCTAAAATAGTCTGCCATCTTTAAGCTGATACACTCACAAAGAAAAATGTAAACAAGTTTTTGCATACTTTGACATGAATGACTTCTGTTTCAATTCCCAGTACAGTCCATGCCACCCTCTGAAAACTCACAAATGCATTACTTTATAGGTTTTATCCTATCAGTATTCTGGGCTGCTGGGGCTCCACAAGAAACATACAGTATATAGCTCCTGAAGCCCACATGTACCAATGTTTTCTAGATCCTCCTTCAAACAAATTTCAATGACTTCTAAATCACATTTCTTAAGACCAATATTCTGTTTTTAGTGAGTTTTCTGCAGCTATGAGAAAAATGCCTGGAAAGAAGACTTATAAGAAAGGATTATTGTTACTCATGGTTTTGGAGGTTACAGAGCAATTTTCTTCAATTCTGTTGATTCTAGGTCCATGATGAGGCAAGATGTAATAGGGCAGGAGCATCTGGCAAAACGTACTCTGATCCATTTCTGCCAGATAAGAGTGAATCAGAGAGTATAGCTGGTTAAGCCCAAGGGTTCAGAAATTACAAACTAAAACACGACAATAGACATTAAGGTTAAATGGGGATTTGTTGGGAGGTGGAACTTAAGAGGGTGTGAGGGAATGAGTATGATATAAACATTAAATTGTCGAAGATGATTAAAGATGAAATAAATAAAAGCCAATACAAAAACACTCATTTAACCTCTTTGTGGGAAGTGGAAAAAAGACTAGAGTGAGTGTATAAGAGAACATAAAGTCCTAACTGAATAGGTATCATTGAAAAGTATTCAGTGTCTCAGACCCATGGCAATAAGCAAAGCTCTCCTTTGTTCTATATATGAATATTCACAGAGTGTACAGAAAGCATCAACCATGGAAAATACTTCCTCCTGGATATCAGCCTGCGACTGATCCCCTGTCAAACGTTCCCTGAGACTAGCCAATGCCACATCTTGGGCTATACATAGTAACTAGTTCTGGGCTACATAATAAGGTTCTGAGTGGTTATGTCCTGGTAGTTGCTATGCGTTAAGGGTGAGCGTGTCCCATCCACTTCCAGTTTTTCTGTTCCAGTGACGGTGTATCTGTCCTTTCTTCATTCCTCAGTTCTCCCAGTCAAGTTTCAGGAGCAAGCTCTCCTGGACACAGAACCCTTGTGTCTATCCTTTCACGTATGATCACTAATGCTTTTATACAGGGGCAAAACACTTATTTGAATTTTCCAGCTACAGAAAGATTAGATTAGAATGTTGAAACATATACTATGAAACAGGAACAAGTTGTTTAGATTTGTGTTAAATGCACCCCACCATTATCACCACCATCAACACAATAGCACAGGGAAATCTCCACGTTTTTTCTATTTATTTTACTTCTTCAAGTTACATCTCAATCACAATCTCCTCCCTACTCCCCCCCCCAGTCCCACCCTTCCACCCTCCTCCCCCTCAACCCCCCATCCTCTTCCCTTCTTTTTTTTTTGTTTAAGGTATATCTTTTTCCCCCCAACAGTTCTCCCTTTCAGTCCAACAAATGGTTCTTTCTCTTATAACTATAAATACAATACAAAGCAACAGAAATAAATAGGCCACAATTATAAGAGTTATATGGCTTAGTATACATTCCCAATGTCCAGTCCATATGTATTTGGCACCTGACTTTAACATTCTACTATCTAACCATCTCCATGAGTTTAAAGTTCTATATCTAACTCAGCTTTCATACTAACTTGCCTCACAATTGTAAAAATATCTTCATAGATCCAGAACACCCTCTTGATTCCTAAACAACTCAAAATTTAACTATGAGACTCTAGCTATCTATTCTTCAACCACCTCAGAGACATGAAAGGGATAAATATATCAAATATATCTGATTATATAGGAAGTACAGGGCCTGCAGCTTCCAAAACTAAGAAATGACATACCAGTGGCTGCCTGGACAGTTCCCATTTTCTCTCCATACATCACAGCATCAATATTGAGCCATTTGGCCCCATTTCTCAGACAGACATTGATTGTAGAGCAGGAATTATGAGGGACTTGGTACCCTGTCTTGGCAGAGATAGGCTGTCGACTTACCTGCTTCCAAGTTTTGTTCTTTTTGGACAGCATTTTGTCTACAGTTGAAGCAAGGTTTTTGTTTGTTTGTTTGTTTGTTTTGCCAAGAGATGGGCTTGCCACTAATTCAATCATCTCCCATTGGAGATTCTTCAATGCTAATCTTCTACTTGGAGTAGAATAGGGGTTGCTGTCAGGAGCTGACATGTCTTGATATTAAAAAATCTAAAGTTAAAACATTTTGAATGCCATATTCTGCAGATCTCTTGAGGTTTTTGAAGACACCCTATATATCTCTTATATTTAGATAAGCAAAGGTTGCTTGTCTCTTAGCAACTTGATTTCTGATTAGCTTAGAAAATAACTATAGTAGGCCGTCATAATACCTAACAAATTGAGAAGCTTGCATGACTATTAGTTTGCATTTCTTAATTATCCCGAACAGTTTATGACAACTGGTAGCAAAAGGCTGAAAATTCACATTTTATTTTTTTTTTCACCCCCTAACCCTTCCATCCCACTCCTCTGGAGTGGAGTATCCCTACATAACAGTCCCTCGCCCCAGTTCAGAGGTCATATGAGGGCCAAGAGGCTCCTCATACACTGGGGGCCTACAAGGCAGTAACACCAGTGAAAAGTATCTCATTTCCAGGGAAAAAGAACTAAAAAACAAACAAAGAAATAAACAACCAATTAAAAAAAAAATAAAAAAGTCTATGTCCATGTTCCCTTTGGTGTGTTGGTTGTAGTATTGATATCCTGTACTATATAGCTAAAATCCTACTATAAGTGAATAGATGCCATGTGCATCCTTCTGAGTCTGGGTTAGCTAAATCAGGATGAGCTTCTCTAGTTCCATCCATTTGCTGCAAATTGCATAATTTCATTGTTTCTGATAGCTGAGTAATATTCCATTGTGTAGGTGTACCACAGTTTTTTAATCCATTCTTTGGTTGAGGGACATCTGGGTTGTTTCCAGTTTCTAGCTATTACAAATAAGGCTGCTGTGAACATAGATGAGGAAACTTCCTTGTGATTCCATGAGGAGTCATTTGGGTGTATACCCAGAAGTGGTATGGCTGGGTCATGAGGCAAATCTCTTCCAAGTTTTCTAAGATATCACCATACTGACTTCCATAGTGGTTGCACAAGCCTGCACTCCCAACAGCAATAGAGTAGGGGTCCCCTTTCATCACACCCTCACAAGCATGTGCTGTCATTTGAGCTTTTGATCTTAGCCATTCTAAACAGGTGTGAGATGGAATCTCAGAGTCATCTTGAGTTGCATTTTCTGATGACTAAGGATGTTGAGCATTTCTTCAAGTGTCTCTCGGCCATTTGGGATTCCTCCTTTGTGAATTCTCTATTTAGTTCCATCCCCCATTTTTTGATTGGATTATTTGGTTTCTTGGCATTTAATTTCTTGAGTTCTTTGTAGATTTTGGATATTAGCCCTCTGTAAGATGTGGGGTTGGTGAAGATTTTTCTCCCAGTCTGTAGGCTGCCATTTTGTTCGAATGACAGTGTCTTTTGCCTTACAGAAGCTTTTCAGTTTCATGAGGTCCCATTTATTGATTGTTGGTCTCAGGTCCTGAGCTGTTAGTGTTCTGTTCTGTGCCAATGAGCTCGAGGGTTTTTCCCAACTTTTCTTCTAGTAGATTTAGTGTGACTGGCCTAATGTTAAGGTCTTTGATACACTTGGACTTAAGTTTTGTACAAGGTGATAAGTATGGGTCTAATTTCCTTCTTTTACAAGTGGATATCCAGTTGGAGCAGCACCATTTGTTGAAGATGTTGTCATTTTTCCATTGTGCGGTTTTGGTTTCTTTGTCAAAAATTAGGTGGCCATAGGTGTGTGGGTCCATTTCTGGATCTTCAATTCGATTCCCTTAATCTACTGGTCTGTTTCTATACCAATACCATGCTGATTTTCCTACTATTGCTCTGTAGTACAGTTTGAAATCTGGTATGGTGATACCTCCAGATTTTTTTTATTGTACAGGATTGATTTAGCTATTCTGGTTTTTTTGTTGTTCCATATGAAATTGAGAATAGTTCTTTCCAGGTCTATAAAGAATTTTGTTGGTATTTTGATAGGAATTGCATTGAATCTATATATTGCTTTTAGTAGGATAGCCATTTTTATTATGTTGATCCTACCTATCCATGAGCATGGGAGATCCTTCCATCTTCTAAAGGCCTCTTCCATTTCTTTCTTCAAGGGCTTGAAGTTCTTGTTGTACAGGTCCTTTACTTGCTTGGTTAGAGTTACCCCAGGGTATTTTATATTGTTTGTGGCTATTGTGAGGGGGGTTGTTTCCCTTATTTCTTTCTCAGACCATTTTCTTGTTGTATAAAGAAGGGTTCTGATTTTTTTTTTAATTAATTTTGTATCCAGCCACCTTGCTGAAGGTGTTTATCAGCTGTAAGAGTTCTCTGATGGAATTTTTGGGGTTGCTTATGTATACTATCATATCGTCTGCAAATAGGGACAATTTGACTTCTTTGTTTCCAATTTGTATCCCCTTAATCTCCTTTAGTTGTCTTATTGCTCTAGCAAGAACTTCAAGTACTATATTGAAGAGATATGGTGAAAGTGGGCATCCTTGTCTTGCCCCTGAGTTTAGCGGAAATGTTTCAAGCTTCTCTCCATTTAATTTGATGTTGGCCAATGGCTTGCTGTATATTGCCTTTATTATTTCTTGGTATGGTCCTTGTATGCCCATTCTCTCCAGAACTTTTAGCATGAAGGGGTGTTGGATTTTGTCAAATGCTTTTTCTGCATCTAGCGAGGAGCAGAAGGCAGGAAATCATCAAACTTAGGGCAGAAATCAACAACTTGGAAGTAAAAAGAACTATACAAAGAATCAATGAAACCAAGAGTTGGTTCTTCCAGAAAATCAACAAAATAGACAGACCCTTAGCCAAATTAACTAAAAAGCAGAGGGAAACAATCCAAATCAACAAAATCAGAAATGAAAAGGGAAAAATAACAACAGACATTGAGGAAATCCAGAGAATTTTTGGGTTCTACTTTAAAAATCTATACTCCACCAAATTTGAAAACTTAAGTGAAATGGACAATTTTCTTGATAGATTCCACTTACCGAACATAAGTCAAGATCAGATTAACAGATCAAACAGCCCTATAACCCCTAAGGAAATAGAAACAGTCATTAAAAATCTCCCAACCAAAAAAAGCCCAGGGCCAGATGCCTTTAGCATGGAATTCTACCGGACCTTCAAAGAGGAGTTAACACCAATACTCTTCAAACTCTTTCACCAAATAGAATCAGAAAGAACATTGCCAAACTCATTCTATGAGGCCACAGTAACCCTGATTCCTAAACCACACAAAGGCCCAACAAAGAAAGAGAACTTCAGACCAATCTCCCTCATGAACATAGACGCAAAGTACTTAACAAAATACTATCAAACCGAATTAAAGAACACATCAGAAGTATCATCCATCATGATCAAGTAGGCTTCATCCCAGGAATGCAGGGATAGTTCAACGTATGAAAGTCTAACAACGTAATTCACCATATAAACAAATGAAAGGAAAATCTCCACTTTTTACAAAGAAAAATGTCAGTTGTTATAAATGTTGACAAGAATGTCTTGTTTATATTCAAGTTTTTTCCCCTTGTTGTTTACTTTAAATTAAGTAGTTTTTATTTTAATCTCATTGACATTTATCTGTAAGTACTTACATTTCATCTACAATGTTCAAAAAAATAAAAATAAAAGAGCATCTTTGAATTCATTCTTTATATACAAAGGCAATTTTAAGTACATATACTTCTACCTTGCATAACTTTACATATTACATAGAAAATACATAAAAGGAAATCTAATTTTAATGGGCACAGGCAAATGTTTGTTGTGTCTATCCATCTTTCCTACATAACCACAAAAAACAAAATACATTTTGTACCTTGATATCTGCTGCTACGGATTGAGAAATAAAATTAAAAATGGATGGTTGAGGCAATAAAAACTTCTCTTTGTTTTGATAATATTAATAGTATTAAACTGTAGACTCAAGATCAAACTATTAAATGTGAGTATATGTACAGCCCAATCCAGTCATACAGACTACATTTGACACAAGAATGTTCCCCTCTCATTCTGCATGATTCCATACATTTTCAAAACCTTCAAAACATGCACCTGACTTGGAGTGTTACTTGTAGCCACATTGTATTTAGGGTTGATAACTTTTGGAGATATGTTTATTTAGTGGGGAAGAATAATTTTATTATAGTTGTTTATTCTCTTTAAAGTTTAATCTGTTCCCCATTGGGTGTGGTAAATAAATAATTACTTATAAAATGCTGCTCTCCCACATTTTGGTATCAACTAAATTGCTACAATGTGTTGGCATTATGTAATTAATCCCCATTTCCTGTGGTATTCATACACATTTGTTTGGCCACCAGTCCATACCATTCAAGCTTCACACTTCTCTAGAAGAACTGAGAGTAGAGCTATGCAGGGAAAATCTGGGTGGCATTTGAAGAAAGTTATTTTTGTTCACATTTCTAAAATTACCCAGAAACCAAAGCTATGCCAAATGAAGTAAAGAAAGATTTAAAAAAAAAAAAAAAAGCAAGGCACATCTTGAATGCAGTTCTTCTCAAATATCAACTAAATGACAGATTTTTTTTTAACTTTAAAATCCAAACTATGAAACCAGTAGTTATCATGACAAACAATCCAAAGTCATCAATAAATCCCCAAATCTTTGAGAAAAACAATTGCTACTCAACTTTTCTGGAATCTTTTTGAACAGTGACGAAGTTTCTGTAAAAAGATCAGAACAGAATCACAATCTAAGAAATCTAAAACAGTTACAGTCTTAATTCAGTTACTCAAAAAAAAAACCTAAAATGATGAACAGTTATAACTGATACTCTGGAATATTTATCACTACACCAAACTGTCACATTATGACTATGGCTTTCCATCCTTTTGATGGGCTGAATTAGAGCCAGTGACCTAAAAGTAAAATGCCACATTCTATTACTGAATGTCTTAACCAGTCAGTTACCCTCAGCTTTTTCTCCCCTTTAATAATGTTTGCTAACAGAATTCCTATTTTCACTATCTGATAATTTGACAACTATTAAGAATGTGTCCATGACACAAATTACATTTATTGTTTACACTACCTTCATAGGAAGACAGACCATCCCCAAGAATACGTTCACCTTGAATTATGCCACCTACCTTCCAATTTTCTATTTGTCCTTCCTCCTTTCTCTACTCTAGTCTCTAAATAGATGTGGTTGGAATGACAAGTAACTCCGCAGCTGCACGAGCCAAGGTGAACTCAAGTAGTCAACAGATCTGTCCATCACAGCCAAAGCAAACTGGCACCAGGTAGGTGCAAGCTATGCAAATTTATCCAAAAATGTACTTCCTGTTAGCATATGATTATTTTCCTTCCAACCCATCACAGCCTTTGAAGGCTCTCATTCCACAACATAGAAAGAAATCACCTTTGTGCTTTCCTATTTTAGGAACAAGCAATTGAGAAAATATAAAATCAGAAACGAGTACTTTGAAAAAGTCTTTTGATCCTAAATATTTTTCTTTACATGCAGTTTCTTTGGAATGCCTGTCCTGTGCACAGTGGTCTGTGAGACAGAATGCATGGATAGAAAGGGGTTTAGATCAATATTGCTTTAACAGAAAGAGTTCTTGTGGAAGAGCCAAAGGTAGATAATTAAACATGACAAAACTTTCCAAAGGACAAATTTCTCTAAACTGATCAATAACAAAAAAGCTGCCTTCTTTGTGCTTTACCCTGCTGAGGACTTCATATCTTTGGGTTGTCCTAAAAGAGTTCAGGGGACATTTCTGGTGGTTATTTTAGGAAATGAAAGGTATGTAGCTTAGAGATAAGCCTAATTCAAAAAGGAAGATATTTACAGGCTGTGTTTTGTACACTATAAACACTAAAGGATGGCTGACTCAGGTCAATGGTCCTTACACAGTCTTTAATGTTTTATATTTTCCAGAGTTCCTATCTCTGACATTCATTGAGAGTTCCTTACACAGTTAAAATAAGTTCTCTTCTCATAACACATGAAGTCAATGAAGACGAGAATAAAAAATATGTTATTGTTGTGATAAATAAAGTACATCATATAGCTTACAATTTCAGTTAGTTGGATTGTAGTACACAGATATATATGAACTCAGTAATTTGTGTTTCTTAGTATGAGTTCTTCAGAAGTTGACACAATGATTTGTGCATGAGCAGTGTATTAGGGGACTGATGTTCAGAACACAAAGTGAAGATGTGAGAAAGGAAAAAATAAAAAGGAGTAAAGTGGGTGAAAGTTTTATTAATATGTAAGTTTTCAGTTGTGTTAACATTCAATAGAACTGATGTTCAGAACACAAAGTGAAGATATGAGAAAGGAAAAAATAAAAAGGAGTAAAGTGGGTGAAAGTTTTATTAATATGTAAGTTTTCAGTTGTGTTAACATTCTATAGAAAAACAGAAATGATAGAATAAATATGTATATATATATATATATATATATATATATATGAGTCTTATATTGATATACAAAATATGCACAATGTGACTTACACAATATGGACTGTGTATTTCAACAATGACTGCATACTGGAGAGGTTTGAGAATCTGGTAGCTCCCCTATTCATGAAATTGACTGCCTCAGCAGTCCTAATCTGTTGCTGAAGGCCTGGATGAATGCTGGAGGGCCACGGGTCTCCAGTGCACATTGGAAAGCAGTGGAAGTTGAGTTCTGGTGTCACGAAAGACGAGCAACTGCAGAAGCTGCAGCAGCACGGTAGACACACTGATCGGCAAGCAGCGTAGCTTTCCCTCAGACCTAATCACAGCCACAAGACTGTCCACTCACGGAAAAGTTTGGCCCCAGACACGGAATCAGAAAGCCTTGGTAAGTATAGAATCTATGCACAGGCATTTAAGAACTGCTCTGAACAAAATGATGTTCATTTTGATCAATATGATGTTCCTATATGTTTATTATTTTTCTATTACTTGTTAACAAAATATTCAGGAAGAAACAACTTAAAAGATGAGGAGTTTATTTTGGCTCGATTTTCTATCGGATACTATCTGTCCAGAGGGAAACAGCTGTGTCCACACTGTAATAAGGAAGCAGAAGAAGATGAACGTTCGTACTCTTCGCAATTCCTCATTGTATTCAAACAGTTAAGGTGTGTCGTTCTACCTCCATTAATCTAATCTAGAAAACCCCTCACAGATACACCCATGAATGTCGCCTTAATGATTCCAGATCATACCAAACTGACAGTCAGTCAATACCAATACTATTACCTAAGGATCTTTCACAACACGTATGGAAAAAGCTTCAGCAAAGAAGAGTTGTGTCAAAGACACCTGGTCAGAAAGGTTCCTTTTTGAAGAGATAAAGAGTGTTCCAAATAATGTACAATAAGAAGGATTGAAAGCCTTCATTTCCCCAATGCCCCAATTTGACTTATCAAGTGACTATGTCAATCTGAAGTCTATTCTCAAGGACATTTTATTTTGAACAGCTATATGACTTCAATCTCTTGAAAGACACTTACATGCTAGGTATAAGAGATAGATAGATAGGGCATCTTCAAAAACCTCAAGAGATCTGCAGAATATGGCATTCAAAGATGTTTTCTTAACTTAAGATTTTTTTGATATCGAGACATGTCAGCTCCTGACAGCACCCCCTATATTACTCCAAGTAGAAGATGAGCATCGAAGAATCTCCAGTGGGAGATGATTGAATTGGTGGTAAGCCATTCTCTTGGCAAGAAAAACCACTTGCTTCAACTGTAGACAGACTTCTGTCCAAAAAGGACAAAACTTGGAAGCAGATAAGTCGACAGCCTAGCTCTGCCAAGACAGGGTAGGTAAGTCCTTCATAATTCCTGCTCAACAACCAATGTCTGTCAGAGAAATGGGGCCAAATGGCTGAAGATTGATGCTGTAATGTATGGAGAGAAAATGGGAACTGTCCAGGCAGCCACTGGTATGTCATTTCTTAGTTTTGGAAGCTGCAGGCCCTGCACTTCCTATATAATCAGATATATTCATCCCTCTCAGGTCTCTGAGGTGGTTGAAGAATAGATAGCTAGAGTCTCATAGTTAAATTTTGAGTTGTTTAGGAATCAAGAGGGTGTTCTGGATCTAAGAAGATATTTTTAAAATTATGAGGCAAGTTAGTATGAAAGCTGAGTTAGATATAGAACTTTAAACTCATGGAGATGGTTAGATAGTAGAATGTTAAAGTCAGGTGCCAAATACATATGGACTGGACATTGAGAATGTATGCTAAGCCATATAACTCTTATAATCGTGGCCTATTTATTTCTGTTGTTTTGTATTGTATTTATAGTTATAAGAAAAAGAACCATTATTTGGACTGAAAGGGAGAGCTGTTGGGGGGAAAATAAATACCTTAAACTAAAAAAAAAAAAAAAA
>CAJQZJ010033927.1:3737335-3757632 GCA_907164525.1 Lophiomys imhausi
GTGATTGAGATGTAACTTGAAGAAATAAAAAATAAATTATTAAAAAAAATAAATAAAATAAAACCAGATACATTGAAAAAAAAGAATTTATGAGGATTATAGGCCAATTAATGGTGATAGGTGGTATTTGCTCTTAAGGAGTCATTCAGTTAGGATAAAGCAGCATTTCATAGTTTTACCAGATAACAGAAATACAGAAAAAAAAAAGTCTCCCAAATAGTCGTTCTTGAAGGTTGAAAGAAAATGTGTTGATGTGTTATATGCCCGGGCACTGGACTCTGTCTACCGTGTGCCGTCTTGGATGCTTGGAACAGTCAGATATGAGAGATAGGATTGCAATCAGTAGATATGAAAAGGATGGGGAATGAATAGTCCCACACTGAACTTTTGTTAATTTCTGTGGACCCATCTATTCTTTCTCTCTGAGAATCACACCTCTATCCCTCATGATCAAATTTTGGCTTAGTGTGTTTATTTCATTTTTCCTTTGGATTTTACTTCAGGGTGTATGGAAGAGAGAACCATCTGTCCTACCTGTCTTCTTTATGCATTAGATCTCTAGAGATTGTAGAGCTTGAAATCCTGAATTCAGCTAATCCAACTCCTGCAGATCAGGTTTCAAGCAGAGAGCTGCTCATAAGTTTTTATACTCTACTGGGGTACAACAATTCTTAAACCAAGCTATCACAGCAGCACAGCTGGTTGATTGTGATAGGGCTAGTTGCCACAAAGAACAATTTCAAGTAGTAATTTAAAACTTAATCCTCCTATAAATACAGTTACAACCTGGAATTATAAGCAATTTATATGCACATTATAAATAGTTAAAACAATAATAACTGTATTAGCAGTCATTCACTGAAATAGTTTTGGTTAGGAATTTTTAATTACTATGTGATTAAGCTGTTAATATAATTTAGATTTTTATTTTTATTTTAATGGTACAATAATGAAACTTGACAATAAGTATGCAAAATAATGGTCCATGTGTATATCTTTGATGTAAAAATATAATTCTTATTTCACAAGTGTTTCTTTGCTGTGAGTCAAAGATAATACTCATATTTAAAGAACTGTTTTTGTCTGGTTGATTTACATACAGAATACATGGCTGAATTTTTCTAAGAAATTATGTGAGCATCTTCACAGCCACGCCCATCCATGCTTACATGCATAATCATATATGTAACACATATACACAGCAGCAAATAAAAACTAAAATTGCCGATGTTACTTGTAATCCACATGGACATAACTATCTTCAATTACCTCACTTCCTTTTAAATTAGTTGTAAACTTTATTTCCACTTCACACCACCAGATAGATATGGTTTCAGTGTAGGCCAATATCTGGATTAGTAGGCTGTGTGGCTTCTAAAATGATAGGTAGAAGGAAGACTGAAGACATGAAAACTTTCCATCAAGACAGGGTCTCAGATACTCAAGACTTTGCCCTTAACCATGGGAGTCCTGTGTGGAAAAAAAGAATGGTGACATCTGATGCCTCAGTCCCCTGCCCTTTGGCATTCTGCTAGAATTGGCTGGTAGGATTCTCAAGATGTAGGTCTCAAAGAAAAAAAAATTGTCTCTGTCAGTATACTACTTTGACTAGGCCCTGTGGTGTGGTGCTCCTGAGTCTGCGGAACACCTGAGATCCATCTGGTAGACTGTGAACATCTCATTCAGGCTGTCTGCCGTCTGACCCTCAGTTTCAGATCCCATTGCCTCATCCATGGCAAGTTCCTTATTCAAGGCATCCATACAGACTATTTATTAGCTCCTTGTAACACTGATACATCTTCAGACATTTTGTCTGCACCACAGAGAATGTATTAAACTAAGGCCCTCCATCTGCCCACTATAGCTATACCACAGATGTTATTGCTTATATGATTTTTATGAGAAGCAGCTATACTTTTTTTCAAAGACCTATAAAAGTTTGAAAAGAAGAGCACCTTTGCCTTGAGCGTCTCCTAAATCCATACAAAGCTTTCAATATATTGCTGGTTGTCCTAGATGAAAGTGTTGTAAGTTAAAGGCACATGCATTTTTTTTTTTTTTTGTATCAGCAAAACAGGCGTAGGAAGCTCTCAGAATTTGTAATTCTAAAATTTAAAGAACAGATTCAGGGAGTGTCTCTGGATCATTGAGTCTCCACTTCAAGAGCAGTACACAATGGCACTTCATAATTATTGTTACATCAATAATGGCAGTAACTTATCTTTTGCGGGAATTGTCCATGAAAGATGCAGGGCTTTGATTCCCCAGAACTGGAGGGCCCTGTGTTACTGTGCTATTTGAGGCTGAGAGTCATTCTCCGGGGATTATTTCTCTATTTCCTTAAGTTGCCAGTGAATCAATAGCCTTACTTTGAGTATCTCCAGCTACAGAAATTGGACCCTGCTGCCAGCAGCATACAAATTAGTTACAGGTGTTTGTACCTTCAGAGTTTGACATTGGCCATTTGGTGAAATGATTTCTCGAACTCAGGCATAGGTGCCTCCAGGAGGCTATCTGCTAGATGAACAAGTACTTACGATTCTCAGACGGCATCAATAGATATGGAGAAGCATGTATTCCCAGTTTGCATGTCTCAGCAGTCCTTCCACAACTGATAGATCAGCAGTGCTGGGAACCATAGAATCTGCCTCCACATCTAATTAGCCCTTCTAAAACCCATGTTACATTCTGCTTCTATTTGAAGAAGAGCGGGTTTCATGCATGAGGCAAATTAGAGTGGAGAAAATAAAAGGCAGCTGACATCACTTAGAAGTCTAGAGGATGAACTCATGGTGATGATCAGAGGTTTTAGGGAAGAATTTACAGAGTCTGATAAAAAAATGATAAGAGCATTGTGCTTTTCTGTTTATATTTATGAACACATTTTTTTTATTTTTAAAAGACAGAATGAATTGGTCTACAAATCCTCAAGTGTGCTTACATTCAAATACAATTCAGTAGACTGATTTATCCAGGAGGAAAAAAAAAGTGTTGCTATTTTTACTACTCTGTAAGTCTTGGGAGTTCATAATTACTACAGCTTTCAAAAATTCCACTTATTTGTCATAACTGAAGCTAGCAGTACCTGTTCTCAAATTCCAATTGAAAGAATAGAAAACAGCCAGGCTTAGTAAAGATCTGATAAATTATAGCAATTTTGGGAATGTATAAATGACTCTTTCCCAAGATAGTGTAGCAATGATTTGTTAAATATTTTGATAACCAAGAACAAAGACTTAAGACATCTAGCTTATGGGGGAAAAGTGGGTTGATTTTCTACATATATCTAGTTCTTAGATATCAACAGCTAGAAGATAATCAAATTTGAATAGAAATTAGAAGTGGAAACATTAAGAATTGAATAAATTATCTCCCTTCTCTATGATCAAATTTTTTTAGGTGCTTCTGCTTTCCTTAAGTCTATCCTGCCATCATTCTTAAATATTTCCTCAAAGACTCTTCTCTCTTCCAATTTCTCATTGAACAATGCCACACATTTCCTAATGAAATACAAGCAATGCTATATTTTGTTACATTGTTTTCTAACTGGAGCACCCAGCCCTCACTGTAGCTATTCTTTTGTATCAGTTGCTTCAAATATCTTTTGACAGACATCTGATGGACCACACTCAGGATATGAGTGAATGCCCCACAAATAAAGACTTACCTGTCATTCCATCGATTGGCCTTCCTGAAGTCAATGACTCACCTGTGGTTGGAGTGATGTAGTCAGAGTGTGTGTACGATGCGTAGAGCAGATGGAACAACAGCTTGGCTAGTCAACTGTATAAAGTCAGTAGGGTACTATGGAGATTGAGAAGTGGACATAGATGCTAGATCTGGTGGGAAAAACACATACAAGGAAGGATTAGAAAGAAAGATCAGTTGCACCAACTTCATAATTTTAACTAGATCTTCCTCTCAAGTGCTATCATTTCTTCTGAATTACTTTATTATCTTTTTCTAAAATTGGAATAAGTAAATACACTGACACCAATAAATGAAACAAGATAATACAAGACCATTACATTTGAGTGTATAAAGCATGAGAGGGTTTTTTTATATAGCATCAAATTTACCTTTAAAATTAGACTATACTGAAATGAGTTTACATTTCTTGTGCACAAAGATTAATAAGCATTTGAGGCACTGTAGAACACATCTATCTTCTAGGTAGTTAAAGCACCCCTTCTCAGATACATGAATATGGAACTTTGTTGCCTCTAAAATGGTATAACCATTGGAAAGAAACAAGAAGCATTCACCCTTAAGATTTCATATTTTCTTTTCCATTTTAAAATTCTCTTTTGAATTATCCTTAACTTTCCTGACTCTATGGCACTTTGATTGAAGAAAATCTATCCCTTGTTGCTCTGCACATCTGAGTTGAGCAGGACCCACTGATTGCTTCCAGTTGACAAATGACAAAAATGTTCATTATCCTTCCAGTCTTGTGGGCAGCCCAGATGCATTATGTCACTGTTCAAAACTGTATATGAAATCAATAAACTTGAGGAGAATGACTATAACATCACAATTCTTTAAGTCAAGGGAAAGTAAATTGCTTGTGTTGCCCAGATAGTTTAGGATTTGTTGCCCATTTTCATAAGAGAGATCTCCCTTCCAATAACTTCAGGCTCAGGAATTATAGTTAGTCACCACAAGCCTAAAAGTCAGATGCATTAATCTTTATATATGTTCCTTTCCATTACTTCTTACTTTATTTATGGAAATCATTCTTTCTAGAGAGGCACCATAAGTTGTACAACTTGTTTTTGTGAATAATTGAAGTTAAAAAATAGATCAAAATAAAATTAGTATGAAATACCATTTGAAAGAAACACTGAAGGAATTACTATTTATTGGTCTTGATAAATGTTTCCCAGATATTTTTAGAGTTTGAAATTTGGTTGTATTTATAAATCATAATGCAATACTCCAACAATTTTCTGAAATAACATTTAGGACCATCACTCCTTTTATTTCATGTTCAGATTGATCTAATGGTCTGGGCCTTGCATTATTTGTTCATCTTAGAGTAAGTCTTAAGAAACATAAAATACAGAGCCTGGGGATTTTTCAAAGTACTATATCCCAAAATTTTTCAGGGAAAAACAAAAAAAAAAGTTTGATTGAAGATGTCATTATAAAATTGCTATGTATGAAAATGTAGAGTTATTCTGTTAAACTGTCGAATGTGAAAGCTCTCAACTCAATAATTCTTTAATCAATGTCATTGTACTGTCTCTCACATGTCTCCAGCTACTATAAATATCTTCCTACTGAGATCCTCTTTGCTCCTACCACCTCCATATCAAGATTCTAGAGATAGACTTTTAATTAAAGCTCACTGAATAATTCTCCTGAGTGAAGAATCTGTTGTGAATGGCCTAAAACTAGAATCATAAACATTTTTATCAGAAGGCAGATCAATGTTCCTGACACTCTATCTTGTTTTTGAGATTAAACCTAATGACAAATCAAGTTAATTTTATTTTTCAATGGCTATTAGGCTTCTAACAGTTTATTTACTTATTTTTTTAACATAAATCCAATTTTAAAAAATTAGTTGTTAGAGTTCAAGAGATACTTAATTCCAGACATGCCAGTAATTAAATAATAAGAGACAACAATAATAAAGATTGCAGACTCAGATTATTTCAATAAATAATAGCTTTATTTTATTGAGAGCTCACTCAAAATTCTGAACTTACTATTAGATCCCCTTTTTGTGTACTGTTCATAATAGATCTATTGGTTGCTATTGTTTCCTACACTATGCAGTTAAAGAACAAAAGAACTAAAACAATAAAATCTTCATTAAATTCACCAGAATTTCAAAAAGAATTGTTTATTTCCATTGTATTTGCTCCTTTTTTCTGTAGTTGAGAAAGAAAAGTACCATCAAGAATTTTAAAATCAGAAGGTATACAACATCAATTGCATGATGTTTTGTGAGTTAAGGAAAACTCTCAAAATCAGATTAAAGTGAAATAGAAATGAACTTGACCTGATGTTAGAAAAAATTCTAGCCACATTGCAAAGAAGCAAGTAAGGACAATACGAGTTTCCAATCACCATGTTTGTCATTGGCCACTATGATAGCTGAATCAGGTTCCATCAGTATTTTCATTCACAGTGGAATGGAATTTGTAAGTTAATAATAATTCATTTGAATTGAATCAAATTATAGAGCTAAGGTTGAGTATGGGGAGCATATTCAAGCACCTTCCTTTTCCTCCACAGAGCCAGAACTAAAATAAATCCCCCACGTTATTGCCACTGAGTGTACAATTATATACTAGTCTTCAAGTATTCTAGTCAAATGCAAAACATTCCATATAAAGGATTTAAGTTAAAGAACAGCATACATGGTGTGTTAAATGATAATTATTTAAGGTGATTATATATTCTTAAAGTTCCTAAGGACTATTTGAAGTAATTTGATGATGTAAAATGATGTTTATAAATGGTAACCTAGGTTTGAAATCCATTTACAAATAATTAGGTATCATATTTGTAAGCACTTATGATTTAATAACTTCCAATAGTTGTCATGTTCTGTGCCCCCAGCAAACATAAGTACTTGCTTGCCAGATTGTTGTCTCTTCCCTGTTCATAGGATGGAAGTTACACGAGCCAGAGGATCACTGTAGAAAATGTTTTAACAGCATCTGTTTACCTTGTAAGGCTTATGTCTTTGGTGGCTTTTTGCTTTTAGTTCAGTTTCAACTGTGCAGAAGCAAGATGTGCATGTGGCATTCATGGAAGGCCATAGAAAAAATATTATTGAAGATACTCATGTCCCTAAAGATAAAGTATGAGATAATCTAAATATTTGTTATGAATGTTATGTTTAAAAAGAAGTAAATCAAATGTATACATTAATAATTTTGGTTACAGAGAATTATGTATACAGGAAATGTTAACTATAAAATATTATTGTACTTATTACAACATTCTGACAAGAATGTATTTCAAATCCTTGATATCAAACATTTTTATAGAGATTTCTGTTGTATTGTTAGGACCAAAGTTCACATGACCAAGCTTTAATCAAGCTTCAGAAATCTGGGAACTTGAACAGACCCAAAACACCATGTCAACTTGCCCCAGGAATTGTCACATATTACCCACCTGAGCTTGGAAGCACTAACCATTACCAAGAGGCCAAGTTCCCATTTGGTTATGGCCAGTTACCAGAGCAACAGGGAGAACAATAGAAACCACAAGTTCCTAACAGTCAAGAATTTGGAAATCCCCACCTTGTTTCCTAGGTCACCTATGCTAGCCAATCAAAGTACTATGGCTTAATGATGTTTGATTCTGCCTTTCTGAAGCATTTTTAACCTGAACTGAAATTCTGTTAGGGGTCTCCTCCTTCCCTTTGCTTGGGGAGTCTATGAGGTTGACCCCAGCATGCTGGCCAATAAACTCCTCTTGTGTTTGCAACATTCTCGAGTTCCTGGTGATTCCTCACATTCAGGTTCAGAAATCTGTTTCTTGAACCTACTACTACTTTTGGTGCAAAGCAGAATATATCTATGAATGCTCTTGCTATTAGAGAAATAGAATTCACTGTGAACTTTGATTTGCAAGTTTATTACTATTTTGCCCAGGTGAGGACATGATTGGAAAGTCTATAATATAATTATAATGTTTCAGAAGCAAAGTTTCACAGCTGACTCAGTTGGAATCTGATTGTATCACCAAGGCCTGTGTGATGAGGAAATGATCATAGCCAATGGCAAGGTTGTGAGACAGGCCTTCATGGAAGGAAGTTAGATCATTATTTCTTGCTTTCATACTGTAAACACACCACTCTTCTTCCTTTCGTTTAAATTTCCTGCTGCTATGAGATGAACTACTTGCATTACCACATGTTCCTGCCACAAGATCCTATCTCACCACACCCAAATATACATAGATAGAAGGTTACCTATGAACTGAGCCTTCAAAGTGTGAGTAAAAGCCAAATTTGCTCTGTAAGTTGATCATGTCAGCTGTATGGCATAGCACTACACATCTGACAAGGACAGCTTCTGCCCATGGTTGATGCTACCATCTAGAACTGTGGGAATAAAAGTCTAAGGAACAGAAGCAAGGTTGGAAATTCATAGTGACTCTTTCTTGTGTTTATCCGCTGGGGGTCCCAAATAATGGTTGCTTGGGAAATTTTTATATAAATTAAAAAATATCTTTCAATTATAATGGACTATTTGTCCATTATAATGCTTCATTTTCCACAAATAATACAAATAATTACTTACAATATCTAATTACAATAGATTTTAGATTTAAGTATACTATTGTTTAATTTGTTGTTACAGTTTATGTGGAAAAAGAAAGTTGCATAAGTTCTCTTGTTTCATATGCAACAGAATTCATAAATTTAGTAACCCAATTAACTGAAGTTGGGAACTCATTGCTAATTTTTTTATCATTCTGATATTTAGTTATTATGTTTAACACATAAGACAGTTATATACAAATTTGTTTTCTATAGAATTATCAACTGAATATTATTCATTTTATCTCTAAGAATAAAATACTTTAGAGGACAAAAATTTTCTCCACCCAAATGAAAAATTATACCAGATGTGCATCTGTTTCATAGACTAAATCATGAAAATCTGTGAATTCAGATCTAATTCTAACCCAAACATTAATATTTTTTAGGACCTAGTACTAACTTGATTATGACAATAACTTTAAGGGTAGATAATTTTCCTTGTTACAATTTCTGTTTACTATGAGTTCAGCTTTTGCTGTAACTACATGTGAACTTCCTTTCACTGGCAAACTTCCTGAAGTATTTTCTATTAGTAGAAAAAGACAAATATATGAAAGATAAATAAAGTATAAGAAGCAACTGGTGATGGAAATTCATACTCATTTATCTGCTGGAGATAAATATCAATGTTTAGAATAGGAAGAAAATAAAGGAACTGAAATTAAACAGCAGAACGATTCAGGGAGATTGTGTAAATACCTGTCTTCGCATTACAGATGCCTTGGTCACTAAAGTTCTTTCTTTATGAGAAAGTATTCTTTGTCAAGGAAACTTCAGAAGCAAGCTAAAAGCAAAGAAGCTACATAAAGCCATAAACTATCTATGTATATTTATACACATACTTACATGAAGTGTAAGTTTTCCTTAGGTAGTTCATAAGAAGTATGATTCTTTATACATTTTCAGGCATCCTTATTGTTATCTTATCCTCCCCTCTCCTTATGTGTGTTATCTCCCTATGCCTGATTAATTAGATCCCCCATTTTTGCCAATTTTCCTGTCAAATTTCGGGTACTTTGCTGTTCCCCTCTTAGTTGTCTCTGAACATGGTCCCATTTATATTCCTGATTTTTGAAGTTGTTCCAGGTTATGAACTCACATCTAATGATTTGGAGCTAGGAACCTCCAATGAGAGAGAACATGCAAGTTACATCTTTCTGTTTCTGGATTACTATATTCAGTATGATCCTTTCTAGTTTAATCCATTTACCTGCATAGTTTATGATTTGATTTTTATTTGAAGCTACAAGGATTTCTTTTTTTTAAATACTTTATTTTTTTTTCTTCAAGTTACATCTCAGTCACAAACCCTTCCCTGTTCCCCCTTCCTGTCCCGCCCTTCCACCCTCTTCCCCCCAGCAGTTTCCCCTTTCAGTCCAACAGATGGTTCCTTCTCTTATAACAGTAAATACTATACAAAACAACAGATATAAATATGCCACATTTATGAGAGTTAAATGGCCCAGTATACCTTCCCAATGTCCAGTTTATACATATTTGGCCCCTGACTTTAACATTCTACTGTCTAACCATCTCCATGAGTTTAAAGGTCTATATCTGACTCAACATTCATACTAACTTGCAACACAATTTTAAGAGTATCTTCTTAGATCTATAACACCCTCTTGATTCCTAAACAACTCAAAATTTAACTATGAGACTCTAGCTGTCTATTCTTCCTAATGGTATCATACCTAGAGATACTTAAAAATAAAATACAAGGTATTTCTTAAAATGTATGTACCACATTTTCATTATCCATTTGTCAGTTGAAGGATTTTTGGTTATTTCCATTTCCTAGTTATTATGAATAGAAAAACATATGAAAGGCAAACCTACAAGAATTACTTCAGGTAAATAAGGAATGCTGAGAGTGGACAAACAGTCTTCCCCAGGGAAGATTGCACCAAATAGTTCTCCAATACTAAATGGTCAGCTCTAAAAAACATATATTCAAGTAACATTATTCAGACTTAGCTGGTTGTATTTATATATGTATATAAATATATACATATATTTAACATATATATGTATATACCTATACAAATGTACAAAAGTGCATGCAACAACAATTAATAAAAACAGAGACCACATATTTGAAAGAGAGGAAGGAGGACTATATAGAGAGTTTAGAGGAAGGAAAATGAAGGGATAAATGTTATAATTATGATCTCAAAACAATGAAAATCAATAAAATAAATGCATGTTAACATAGTCAAATCAACTAACAAATCACACATTATTTTTCCTATTAGATATTAACGATATGCCATTATGTGAGAAACTTTTTTTTCAATTTTTCAATTTATTTTATTTCTTTTTTTTCTTTTTTTTACTTTATTTTTTATTTCTTCAAGTTACATCTCAATCGCAGTCCCTTCCCTATTCCCCCTCCAGTCCCACCCTCCCACCATCAACCCCCCATCCTCTTCCCTTTTTTTTCTTTTAAGCTTAAGATATATCTTATTTCCCCCTACAGTTTCCCCTTTCATCCAACAAATGGCTCTTTCTCTTATAATAATAAATACAATACAGTACAACAGAGGTAATTAGGCCACAGTTATGAGGGCTATATGGCTTAACATACATTCCCAATGACCAATCCATATGTATTTGGTACCTGACTTTAACATTCTACTATCTACACATCTCCATGACTTTAAAGTTCTGTATCTGACTCAACATTCATACTAACTTGCAACACAATTTTAAAAGTATCTTCTTAGATCTATAACACTCTCTTGACTCCTAAACAACTCAAAATTAAATTATGAGACTCTAGCTATCTGTTCTTCAACCACCTCAGAGACCTTAGAGGGATAAATATATCTGATTTTATAGGAAGTACAGGGCCTGCAGTTTCCCAAACTAAGAAATGACATACCAGTGGCTGCCTGGACAGTTCCCATTTTCTCTCCATACATTACATCATCGATCTTCAGTCATTTGGCCCCATTTCTCTGACAGACATTGATTGTAGAGCAGGGGTTATGAAGGACTTACCTACCCTGTCTTGGCAGAGCTAGGCTGTCGACTTACCTGCTTCCAGGTTTTGTCCTTTTTGGACAGCATTCTGTCTACAGTTGGAGCAAGGGGCTTTTCCTACCAAGAGATAGGCTTGCGACTAATTCAATCATCTCCCACTGGAGATTCTTCGATGCTCATCTTCTACTTGGAGGAGAATAGTGGGTGCTGTCAGGAGTTGATATGTCTTGATATAAAAAAATCTAAAGTTACGAAAACATCTTTGAATGCTATATTCTGCAGATCTCTTGAGGTTTTTGAAGAGGCCCTATCTATCTCTTATATTAGGATAAGCAGATGTTGCTTGTCTCTTAGCAGCTTTATTTCTGATTAGCTTAGCAAGTAACTATAATAGGCTGTCATAATACCTAACCAAGTGACCAGCTTGCATAACCATTAGTTTGCATTTCTTAATTATCCTAAACAGTTTATGACAATTAGTAGTAAAAGGCCGAAACATCACATTTCATTTTTTTTCTTTACCTCCTAACCCTTCCATCCCATTTCTCTGGGGTGGGGTGTCCTTATATAACAGTCCCTCATCTCAGTTGAGAGGTCGTATGAGGGCCAAGAGCCTCTTCATTCATTGGGGATCTACGAAGCAGTACCATCAGTGAAAATTGTCTCGTTGTCCGGGAGAGAGAACTACTAAACAAACAAACCAATAATCATACAATAGATAAAAAAGACTAAAAACTAGAAAAAAAATATAACTAATATATAAAAAATAAATAAAAATTAAAAATTAAAAATAAGAAGTCTATGTCCAAGTTCCCTTTGGTGTGTTAGTTGTAGTATCGGTACCTTCTACTATATAGCTAAAATCCTACTATAAGTGAATAGATGCCATATGTGTCCTTCTGAATCTGGGTTAGTTCACTCAGGATGAGCTTTTCTAGTTCCATCCATTTGGTTGCAAATTGAATAATTTCATTGTTCCTGATAGCTGAATAATATTCCATTGTGTAGATGTACCACAGTTTTTTAACCCATTCTTCGGTTGAGGGACATCTGGGTTGTTTCCAGTTTCTAGCTATTACAAATAAGGCTGCTATGAACATAGATGAGGAGACTTCCTTATGATTCTGTGAGAAACTCTTGAAGGCACTAGAGACAAGAGACTTACGCTTGCTCTAACACTACACAACAAAAATGCCCTGACATGCTGAATATTTAAGGGAGGCTCTTGTAATAAAGTTTTATATATTCATATTGTTCAGGATAAATTTATTATAAAGTTGTCAAAGGCATTAAAGTAGAAAAGTGTTAACTGAACTAATTACCTATGCAGAAGGAGGGCAATATAATGAAATAATTATTTTAATTTTATAAATAAGTCATATGGATGTGTTTATTATATTTTTCTTAAAGGAATATTTGAAGCAAAATGTCAAATATAACATGGCAATTTAATTCAAAATTATCCTATCTTGATCCTGGAAAAATAATAAATGTATAACAATCCACTTGGAATCATTAAGAGCTGTATATGGTTTATATTTCCCTAAAATTTCTGTCTTTCCCATAGATAGGCCAAAGGTGCTATTGGTGGAATTCAAACAATTTGCACTAGTGAGCCCCTGCTCCCCACCATTTGCATAGATCTTCACCCCAATTTGTTTTTCTGTTGACCTTCTACCTGTTCATATCATTTGAAACTCATCTTCTGAAAATGGGACTGTCAATATATACACTGAGTATTCTTATATCACCTCCAAGAACCTGTGCACAGGGCATTGGTTGATATTCCACTAAAATATCACAAGACAGGACCTGGCCTTTTTAAATCCAACTTACCATTACTACCATAATGTTGTTATGACTGTATGCTCAGGGAACAAACTGTCACTGACCATTCATTATGTGTTATTTGTGGATGTATCTTTTTGGGGAGAGTGTCATCTTTATTAGAAGGGAATGGAAAGGAAGAAGACAAAGTGAATGAAGGCAAAGTATTAAGGACACTTGGTACATAATATATATATACAATTTTTATTTTAATTTTCATTTTATGTTATTTTCTGTATATGATTACTTTGCCTGCATGTGCATCTGTTTACCAGTTTCATGTCTAATGCCTATGGAGGGAAGAAGTGGGTATCAAGTCCTCCTGAAAATGGAGTTGTAAGCCATTATGTGCACGTGGGGAATCAGTTCCAAGTCTTCTAGAACAACAACCAGTGTATGCTCCTAACTGCTGAGGTATCTGTCTCTCCAGTCCCAGTAAATGTTATATTAATGTAATTAAAATAAGATGAAAACTTTAAAGTCTTCATTTCAATTGTATTTAACATCTTTACACCCTTAACATCACTGGCACTGACTTTTAAATGGACTCCTTATATATTTTCACTTATATTTTAAATATATTGCAATTTATCATTTATATATTTTAATATTGTAGCATCTAAATTGAAACTACATAATGGAAAACTAAAACTTAGATCTCTTACATACAAATATTCCCTTATTGGATATTGGTGCATCTACTATATCCATTATTCTAATATATTCTAACATAAACACACAAAATTTTGCATCAGTTATAAGTATAGCCATTTAGAACCCAGTGCTATTAACAGCTGAGCCACGTGAAAAGCAGGAATAATTACCACTGTACCCTTTTAGTCTTTGTTGAAGCTAATTATCACTTCTATTAATGTTTTGTATTCTGTTTAATTTTAATAAAATAACTTTATATTTTATCCAAAATTCTGTCACTCTCTATTACTGAACTATGTAAAAGTTACTTTTATTCTCCAGATGTATTTGTGGTATCCAAGGCTTGCTGCCTCTGTCTGCTAACCTAGGCCTAGTCCTGGAAGCTTCTTGCCTTTCTACAATCTAATCTAGGCCTGGAAAGTTATCAGCCTCTGAGACTAACTGCTGAATAAGCTCATGCCTTCATGTTTTTCTGAACTCTGGCTGGCTGGCTGAACTCAATTTTTCTGGTTCAAACTCTTCTCCAAGCTGGCTGATTCTAAAGGGCTTCTCTCAGCTTCTCTGAATTGTTCTTCTTGGCCTCAAATAACTCTAGCAATCTTTTCTAGTCTTCTAGCTCTTTCTCATTCTCTTGCTCATTCTATCTTCACCGGTGTCTAACTAGTTCTCTCCTCAACCTGCCTCTGTGAAGTTCTGCTGATAAAACTTTTCCTTTCTTTCTCATTCTCTGCTCTGCTCCCTTAAGTGGCTTCTCTTTCCTTGCTCTTCTCATAAGAGTCGGGCATATCCTATTCTGTCAAATCTTTCTCTAATTGATCACTTTGTCTGCTACTCAATTAGATAGATATCACTTTCAAACTTGGGTGCTTCCTTTTACAAACTAAATTTACCTCCATGACTTGGTATTGAAGGTGTATGCTAGGGATGTGTCTGTATTCCTATCACAGAAGCCATGTTGCTGGATTAAAATTCCTCTACAGGACTAAACACGTACAATATACAATGAATGACTATTTTATTTTACTTATTCTTGAGGATTTCCTGTGTGTATACAGTGATATAAAATACATGCGATCCATTTTTCTCTCCAAATCCCCCAAAACAGTCAAAATTCTGGGCTAGTTGGGGTAGATAACCTCCAGGTCTCATCTCTCACTAAGAAGCTCTTGGCATTGGAAAGTTACTTTTGAAGGGAGGGAGATTCATACTTTTTTAAAGATGTGGCCACTGATAGGATACCCACACTTCTTGGATAGCTACCCACACCATGTATATATGAGCAGAACTTTCATTTTCTTGAAAGTTGCTTCCAAAACCTCAGAGAAGGACCAAATGTTCTTTATTGTTATAATAGTTTCTTTTGTTTCTCATCTACATGGAAAATTGTGGCTTCCATTTTATTTTCTTGGATTTGAGATACCCCTCTAAGGGCTTCCTAAAATAAGTTCACTGGAGGTTCACATTTAAGATATAATCTGTATTAAAATATCAATATTTTAATCCTCATATTTAAATGCCAAACTAGTTTGATTCTAATCCAAATATTTTAACTGTAAAATTGGTGCTACTAAAGTATGTAATGACGCTTTCACATTTCGGAGCTTTTAAACAACCCCCAAAACTCCCTCCCTGTCTCTCTCTACTACCTATGCCACCACAATTCTGAAATTTTATAAAAATAGTACTATAGGAATCTAATTTTCATGTGCTATCACAATATTAGATTAAAATAACTAAAAATAAACATTTATGAAACCATACTGTTACAAACAAATGTATATTAATGACCTTTAATTTCTCAAATAATTCTTACAGGCACACGAGCACTATTAGCCTCAGTTTTTACACTGATGTTCTACATTTCCACCCTTCTGCTTGTTTCCTCATTCCTTTATATAGTCATTATAATTAATGTCCTAATAGCTAAGCTATCTCCCCATCTTTATCTATAAATACTTCACTCTTTTCATTATATTTGTCATAATTTCATTTTCAGGGATAGTTTGTGGTACATGCCTGTCACACTTCTTTGGTTATTCCAATATCTCATAAACTAATTAATTTTCTCATCCAAGGGCATCATGATCATTTTTTTCTTAGAAATATATTTTGAAATAATTTTAAATGTACAAGAATTCTACAAAAAATAGAGTTTTCCTGTACCTACAATAATTTTCCTTAATACTGATATCTGGCATAACAAAAGGACAATTATTTTAACTAAGAAAATAACATATATATATATATATATATATATACACATACACACACAACATAAAATTTCCAAAGTCATTACTATATCACTCTCCCAACCCCCAATGTCCTCTATTCTAGCTTCACCCTTTGCACTTAATCTTGTCTCTTTAGTTTCCCACAGTTGGCAGCAATTCCTCAGTCTTGACCAGCCTCTCATGACCCTATTCTTGAAGAGCATTCATCATTGGTTTCATAACATATTCCTCATCTTGGGTCCATGTGGTGTTTTTCCATGATTAAATCAAGGTTGCAGATCTTGGAGAAGGCTAACAAGGCAATGTGCTCTTCTCAGTACATCATATCATACATAGCTGACAATGATATGTCTTATTACTGGAGCTATTTACTTTTATCTTTTGACTAAAATGGCTTCCGGTCTTATGAATGACCCCCAAAATGAGCTTTTAGCTTTGCAGTTAAAAAAATATTTAGAGGTAATGTCTTAAAACTGAAAATATACTGTGTTTTCTAGTGTTTGTTTGTCCCTGACTTGAACTTCTATTAACATCTATTGCTTTCAATAACTATTACTTTTGTGTCGAGTTATTCATTTTGTGCTTCTACACCTATTAGTCCGATTATGCTATAAGAATTGAGCATAGGTAGATAATCATTTATTTAATAATTTAAACAAATAAGTATAAACCCAGTGGCATTTGTTTTATTCTTTGCAATCCAATCACTATCATTTTTAATAGTCATTCAAATTATTCTAGTTTTAGTCTTTAGGAGTGTTTTCGGTTTGTTTTAATACTCTTTAAGCAAATACTACCTATATAATGAAAGCACAGCAAGGTATTCAAAGTTTCTCCTGTGTTTCTAAAGACCCTACACTGAAATCAGCTACTTTTCTAAGGTCTGCTGCTTGGTATGTTGGGTAACATACAAAGAAACCAAATCAATGTCCTCAGGGAGGTCACTTCTAAGTGCCTGCATTTTTTCCAGGATCTCACATAGACACAGACATATATATACAATATAAAATTTTCAAACTATAATTTACCAAAGGTGTAATTGCCTTACTGGCATGAAAGGAAAATGGCCTTAATTTCAGATTAGAATGTTAGACTGCAGGTGGCTACAGAGATTACACAAACTTGATAGCAGCTTAAAAGTTTTTTTTTTTTTTTTGTAGAGGTATAGGCTATTTCCATGGTTTGGCATTAAAAAGCAGGTAACATTTAAAACACTGTAAATAAATTAAAGGTGACAGCTGTTCAACCTGGTTTTACAAACCTCCAAGAGTTGAAAAAACTTAGAGCTAAGGTAAAATAATGCATGGTGTTAGCCCATGCCTTTACCTCCAGTAGAGACAGGAGGATCACTATAAAGTTAGTTGTCTTATAAATTCTAGAGTTACAAGAAACAGGGTGGTGATGGTGCACACCGTTAGTCCCATCATTGGGGAAGAATACACCCTTAATCCCAACACACTAGAGACAGAAACAGGCAGATCTCAGAGCTCAAGGTCAGCCTGATACAAAACAAGCTCTAAACAGAGAAAAACTTTGATCCAGGGGTGGAGGAGCACATCTTTAATCCCATCAGTTGGGAACCACATGTCTTTGATCCCAAAACTTAGAATGCAGAGACAGGCACATAGGATTTGGAAGGATTTAAGTTTAAAAGCTACTTACAAAAGGCAGGCTGCAATTCAAACAAATTGTCCTTTGAGATCTCAAAATATATACACTAAAGGTTTGTTTAGCTCCAAAATATCAAAATAATTTCTTCTTTAATCTGGATTGAAAGGTAATACTTTATATATTGTCAAAAAACCAAATTTGCTCCAGGAAAAATATTACCTGAAACCCCCCTCCCTCCAAAAAAAAAGGTAATTGTCCCAGAGTTAGGATTAGGGCAGGGCTCTGTTCTTATCTTTCCAGGAGATTTAAAGCATCCATTCAAGGAATCCAGGTATTTTTAATTTTATATCATGTAATTATAGCTTTTCTTGCCTTTTTAAAAACAGATAAATTCCACATAGAGGAAAACGTAGAAATATGAGTACACATTATGGTTTACTCAAGAGGTTTCCTAGCTTTTACTTTTTCTTGTTTTTTCTTGTTTTCAGAGCTGAACACTTGGCACTGGAAAATGAATTGGTGCACTCTCCCCTGGGGAAGATCACTCTCTCCTCCCAGCTTTCGGCAGTTGCCTATAGCTCTTTGTGTAGGGTTGAGGCCTCCTGGGCTTCTCTCCATCCACTTTGGTATGTCCACCAACATTATGATATTTAGGCAGTCTTCTTGGTGAGACATTATGGGTGTAGCTCGTGATATTACAGGGAGACACAATCTCACAGTATGTCCCCTGATCCCCCGGCTTTTACCATGGTTCACTCTCTTTCTGCAATGTACCCCAAGCCTTAGGCATGGGAATGATTTTTAGATGCATCTATTCAGACTGGGCTCCACAACTCTGTATTTTGAACTGTTGTGGTTTTCTGTAGTTATCACCTGTCGTCATGGGGAAGTTTCCATGACAACAGGTGAAGACTATTCTTATCTGTGTGTATAAGAACCATTGTACATTATTCTGAAGTATAGGGATCTGAAGGCCAGATGTCTGCAGGGCCATGTGCTCTCTGATGGTTCTCCAGGAGAAAACTTGCCTTTCCTAGTTTCTATCATCTATCCCTGTGTAACTTCATACTGTCTTTGCTTCAAGTTTCCCATTTTTATGAAAACACCAGTCACTTGACTGTGAAAAGACTCCTGGTTGCATTTTGAAATAATTACAACTGTAAAGATCTCATTTCCACCTCAGTTAATACTGACAGACATGGGAGCTTAAAACTTTAACACACCTTTTGGGAAACACAATTCAACCTCTTCAGTATGCTCATGGGATTCCCATTTAATGCAATTCAATTCATTCATTACACTTCATAGGGGGTGGGGGGTGTAGTACTGACATCCTGTTGAGTTTTAAAATTTACAGTAATAAGGTGTGTTATGCTAATGGTGTTCAGTGCTGCAGATTTTCATAAATGCAGCACCGTGTATCCATCATAACAGTAAAACTAAATCCCATCATCCTAAATTCCTTCCCCTTGTCTTATAGCTTCTCACCCTACTATCACAATTTTTGAAGTTTTGTTTTTTCTTATATTTACCCATTTATCCAAGGTTTTATTTATGTTTTAATTTTCCATTTTATTAGCCTTCATCATTGGTTTGAGATGGTTTCCTGCAGTGTGGTCAAAGTATTGACTGTCACATTTAAGAGCTAGACAGCCAACATGGATAAAACACATCTCATTGTGTAATGATGGCTGATGAGTAAACTTAGGGCCATTCACTTAAGAGCATGGCTGATGTTAGCACTGTTCTTCCTAAGCTGATCTGGATTTTCTCTTCTCCATGTCTCAGGTGTACTTATTGGGAAACATGCTAGGAAGAGTAGTTGGGCTCACAGAATTGTCCAGAAATCATGTTTTCTTCCTGTTTCTGGGAGAAAACCTATAAAACCTCTAAAGAATCTCATAGCAGTCTAGTTTTAATTAAGAAAAGGGTTTTGGAGTGAAGGTCTAGAGTTCCATAATTTGTCTTCGTTAAATTGGAGACAATTGGTTAACATATACATATTTACAGCATTTCCCCTTGGCCAGTGTTTATAATAGTGTGTTTTCTCACTTTAAAAGTGAGAAGATTTTCATTTGTCTACATTGCTTGTAATACAACCACTGGACGTCAGCAAATACATTGACATAAGATTACAGTAATACAAGCTGTTAAATGGTCTTGTTAAATGGGTTTTGGAGGTTGGACCCAGGGACTTCTCTCTTTTTCTTTTCTGTATCCTCCTTTCTCTCCTATATAGGAGTGAACAGACTTGAGAAAAATGGGACATAGACATAGTGTAGGAAAGATCAAGTAAAAAGGACAGATTATTGAATATAGCCTTATACCTTTGTATATTGATACAAAATTAAGATTATATTTGGCCACAATGGTATTGACCCTTGTATATTAATGTAAAATTAAGATTGTATTGGGCTACATCGGTATTGATCTTTGTATATTGATACAAAATTAAGATTATATTTGGCCACATTGGTATTGATCTTTGTATATTGATACAAAATTAAGGGTAATGCTTCTTAAAGGTATTGTTCATAGTGGTACTTAAAAATGAAATGTCAAGTTTTGACCTCTCGCTACCAACTGACATAAACTGTTTAGGATAATTAAGAAACGGAAACTAATAGTCATGAAAACGTGTCATTTTGTTAGTTACTATGACAGTCTATCACAGTTATTTTCTAAGCTACTCAGAA
>CAJQZJ010033927.1:3772632-3784764 GCA_907164525.1 Lophiomys imhausi
GGGGCTGAGGGGGAGGAGGGTGGAAGAGTGAGACTGGAGGGGGGAGTAGGGAGGGGATTGTGATTGAGATGTAACTTGAAGAAATAAAAAATAAATTATTAAAAAAAAGAAAAAAAGATTACAGTAATAAATAATAAAACTATGGACTGCAGCCGCTTTTAACCAACACTCTTATAAGGCTTTATAATCTCTGGTGCTGATCCTTGCATACATTTGAGAGCCCATTGCTCACCTTGTGAGAGGCATATTAACTCTTTCAACTCCCAAGGACACCATTTAGTAAATGACTTCTTTAGTTCTCTAAATGTACTTTAGTTCCCTGAAAGAGAAACATTGATCTTCAGAATATCCCTAGAGAAAACAGATCAGAAAACAGAATTTCCTTGAGTCTTTTCAGATTTAAACATTATAAACTTATGCTACTTAACAGCAATAATAGCACAAAAATCTCACTGATTTCTATTTCTCAGTGTTCCTGAATACCTTTCAGATTTGAGGTATATGTGAGAAATACGTACGAACAGAAATTGTTTTTCAATGAAATTTAGACAAGAAAGAGAAATCCTAACTCATAGTTTAACTACACTATCAGGATTATGCCAGGTTCCTCCTAAGAAGGCAGCAACCTTCAAGGAAAATACAGATGCCAACATGATAGGAAAACCCAGAAGCAATTGTCTGTTTTGTGGTTACAATCTCAATTTACTGATTGCTGGACAAGAGAAGAATCAAATGCCAAGAGGAAAGAAATTTTACGTTTCATTTTATCAATTCAATAGATACAGAGCAGAGGGTCACTTGTATAAGTTTCTACATTAAAATAAAACAGAATCAATATAGGAAACTTAGAGGGTGCTATATTGAAAACTAAGAGGAAACACTCCAGCTTTTCTTCCTGTTTATTTCCAATTTTCTGATGTTGCAAATATAGGCTTAGTGTACTCTCTTTACTTCTCTGGTGATTTTGAGTATGGAGAAATCCATGAAATTCCTAGGCCATTTCTTATTAATATGTCTTTTTCCCCATGTGACTACAGGCTATATTGAAGAAATCTAACTTTCCTAAATACTGAGATTGTAGTTAAAAGGAGAAGAAAGACCCTTAAATAAAACTCCAGAATATGAAAAATATGAATTAAATATATTTCAAACCTTTCTAAGACTCAGTGTTCTGAAAATATTTATAGATCTCAACAACTTTATTTTTTGTTATGAATCCAGATTCAGTCATAGCCTCTACCAGGCTCCCTCATCACCATTCCTCAGAGAAGAAAGATGAGAGGAACTCTCCCTTAAGGGTGGAGAGGTACTACACTCTTAAGGTCTAACCTTGATTGAGAACAGCTTTTTGAGGATAAGGAAGAGAAATGACCTTTGTAAGTTCAAAGCAGAGTTGATAGCAGAGAAATTCTGTAACTGTAACAATTCTAGGATTCACATATGGAGAGGCACCAATGTGGCCCCAGCTAACCTGTCCATTTTAAAGAAGGATTTTTTTTCTTCTCAGTTTAGATCAAATCCATCAACTAGCAACTGGGAAGTAAGTAAAATTAGTAGAGCAAACACACTTATAGCAGAAAGTTGGATTTTTACTTTCTGTTTTTGTTGTTACCATAGGAAAACTTTTGAAATACAATCAGGATTTTGATACAAATCCCACTCATAAAGCTAATAAAATCCTTGTGATGGATTCCAGAAAGAAATCATGCAGTAGACACACAAATTATTTCTTTTTCTAATACAGTTCTCTTGCTGGCATGAAATGATTTATATTTTGTCTGAGTCAATTTATAAGTTCCCTAAATCCACCTAAATAGTATTATGTTGATCCATAAAATCCAAATGTGATGTATACCATGGAAGACACTGTCTAACAGTATCTCCCCGAACATATATTCAGATAGGTGGTAGCTATCACATGCATTGCTGAATTTCATGGAAGTTGTAGGTATGATGGTTACTTTTATCTCAATGAAGAAAATTGAGGAGAGAGAATGTTGGGTGTTGGCCTCTCCTTGTGCTATGATCATTTGGTTCCTTATCTCCAACATTCCTTTTATAATTTCGTATTAACTAGGAATAATCCACTGTACACATTTTGTGTTAAAGTTATCCAGAGAAAATGGAAAAGTAGGATAGATTTTTGGTTTTGCATTAAGTAATTATCATTATGAAGAATTGGTTTATATAGATATGGGAGATGAAAAATCTACAACTTTCCATTTCAAACATATGACTAAAGAGCATGAGTCATATATTCAATCCAAGGCTGGCCTGATCATCTGACGAGCTAACAATGAAAACCCTAGTTCAACCTCAAGATACAAAGACTTGAGATAAAGCTTCACTTTCTAACCGTGTGTCAAAAGAAAGGAGTCAATTTATCTTTCTTCCATTGTTTGTCCTACTAGATTGTCAACATGTCAGACTGTGCCCACCCATACTTCGAGTGGTATCTTCTCAACATATCACCTACATTTAGATGCAAATCTTACTTCATCCTCATATACCTTCACAGGCACATCCAGAAGTGGTTTCTAATCTGGACACTCAACTTGGGTCTGTTCAAGTTGCTGCATAAAATTAGCCATCACAACCTATAACGGGTTTAATGGCTTATAGGCTTGAAATGACTAGAGGCAAGGTGAGAGCTGGACTGAATTTGTAGTTTACTGTGCAGTTTTCCTCTGCAGCTTCCATTCACAGCCTGATGTACATAGAAGTAATCCTCATGTTTGGGCAACCACAGCCTCAAGAGGAAGTCTTTTCAAGCAGAAAATAAAAGTTCTGTACTTCATTCTGAATGGACCATATTAGTCTATGTGGCCTAGCATCGATTCTATGGAACATGTGATTATACTACAGCTGGTAATGCTCTCCCAATGTCTAGCTATGGCTCAACTGATCAAACTGATCAAAAATAACTGGTTCCTAGTATCAAAGGAGTAAAAGAGCCACTTAAATGGGGAGAGAGTTGTGATTAAGAATCTTCACTCCAATACTTTGGAAATGGGAACTTGACCAAAAAAAAAAAAAAAAAAAAAGTCTCAAACATTTTTCTTTCTGACTACAAAACTACAATTTCCTTGAAGTTTAATACACTTTGTTTTTAACTTGCTAATTCTATTCAGATTATATATCATGTGTTTCTGTATTATAAACAAGTAATTAATTGAATAAATAAATCATAATGACAAACATTAAATAAGTATAGTTTAAGTTTTATAATATTTGAGGAAAAGAGATATTTAAAGATAATGGAATAAAAATAGTAAAAAGTTTGAAGCAATAATGATTTAGGAAATGTTTTGATGCTACACAGCTGGGAAAGCAGTATGCAGATGGCATGATAAGCTAAAAATGTGTATCATTCTCACAATCAGAATAATGAACTTTGTTATCAGTACCATAGTTTTGATCTTGTGCAGGGACATCCCCTGAGTATAAGCATCATGGCATGATGCTGTGTTAGGAAGGGGATGCTCATAAGCAGGGAGCACGGCTAAACACAGCCTTGTATTATCTGAAAGCATAAGGAGAAGGAGGAAAACGTTCACATTATGTATCATTTCCCCATTCACAAAATACAGATGGTATGCCTAGAACAGATCAGAGAAACGAAGAGGTCCCCTCAGAAGAGCACCAAATGGAACACATCACAAAGAAATGCTGAGCAGACAATGGGCTGAGATACACTTAATGCTACTAACAGAACAGAAAATGGACTCCTCGATGGCTCATTTCTACCCTAAACCTACTGGACCTTAATAGTGTTCTAGGCACATAGGCTGAGCTCAAATATTTGAGAGCCTCATAAACAGTGTCATGATGAGCTTGAGTACGAACTTTAAAAATTCCCCTGACCCCCGGGTCCACCACGCTGCTTAGCCTTAGTCGGCGCGCAGTGCATCTGACATATTCAGTGTTTCCATTCTGATTATCTTTCATCTCAGGCTCGTTAAAGACCTGCAATAGTCTCTCCATCAGCATCTCCTTTATTACTTCATAAATAAAGTGCATGTTGCATAGAGAGTGTGTGCCCACATCCTTCCTAGGGTTTTAGCCATACCTCAGGAAGTGACCACTTTCTCCCTCTAGGACTTCCACCCACATTTTGTGCTTAGATTGGACTAATGATTTTTTATTCTCTTTGCAAGCTGTTTTATCTTCATAATTTCCAGTGTTTAATTATTAAAATTATAAAATTAAATTCTCACACTAACTCACAACTTTCCTAATTCCTTCTCCTCTCTGTGAATTATAGTTTGATTCTTATCTCTATCTTTTCAATGAGAATTGTACTCACAAAAATCACAAAATGTAAATAGATTTTTCCATTTTTCAGGCTTTTTGAAATACCTAAAGTCTTGTTTCCATTGTCACTGAATAAATTACTTTTATGATGTTTCTTATACTTTTAATTTTGTCTTCTCCTTATTTTATGTATTTACAGGGACCATGGGGTTTCTAGTATCTTGTTACCTTGGTAGTATGGCATTACTCATACTACACAAATGTCTGTTCTGGCAAACTCTAAGTTCTCATAAGAAAAGTGAAAGTTTACTTAGACTTTTGGTTTGGAAGTTTCTCTTGATACTTACTTGGATTTTTGTGCTTTGGGGGCTCTGGTGAAGTAGCATACATTGGTAGAAATGTGAATAAGCACATATATCTTATGCTTACAGATTAAGAAAGCACAGTTGGATAGCCTGCTTGATGCTAACACTCAGAATAACCAAACACCTCTCACCAGTAGACCCTACTTTCCAAAGTTTCTAATACTTCTCAACTATCTCATGCTGGAGACCAAACTTTACCATATAGATCTTTGGGAGACACTTAAGACATGACATACAATGAGCACTAGTGATAGTCAGATGTGTATCTACTTTCTAAAGAACTTTTAAACTTGTCTTGATGATATTTTCTTCATGTGCATCTTAACAATAGCTATTTTGTTCAGATTCCTCAAACACAACCTCTTTTCTTTCAATGCTTCATTCCTTTCTCTAGAGTAATGTCTGTATCTTATTCATTTGCCTAAGTTGCCATTCTTGTTTTTTTAAATTAAAAATAGATATTTCAATACAATATATTCTGATTATGGTTACCTCTGCCCCAACTCCTCCCACATCCTCTAGAAGTTCTCATCCACTCAAATCAACACCATTTATTTCTCTCATTAGGGTACAAAAAGGCATCTAAAAAGATAACTACTACTACTACTACTACTACTACTACTAATAGTTAAAAATTTTAAAAGAAGAAAAAACAAAATAAAAACGTCAAAAACCATATAGATGCAGAGACACACATATTCATACTCATAGCAATCCCATAAAAACAAAAAAACTGTAAACCATAATATATATGCACCATAATATATATGCAAAGGAGATTTTTTAAGCCCTGGAGAAGTATTATAAGACAAAGTAATTATATAATATGTACATAAAATGCTGTTGTATCTGTTTTGTGTTGGGTATCTGTGGCTGGATATCAGGCCTGGCCTTAAAAATGGTTTGTATACCCAGTGAGACTCCTTCAGGGAAAATTAATTTTTCATTTGCAAGTGGTTATAAGACATCTCTAATTCCTAAGCATGCTCTTCCATACCTTCGTAGAAGCTGTTATCTTCCACCCTACACCTACTTTTTAAGTGAAGCCTTCTTTTTAATCCTTCAACTTGAATTATTCTGGTGTAAGAATACTGACTGGATCCTCTGATCACTTCAGTGCATTGCTGTTTCATTGGATACCAAAATTAGGTCCAATCTTGAAATATTTCTACGTTCTCTCTAATACATAGAGCAATGACATCCATGTGGGTCTCTGTAGAAAAAAATGGCTAATTAAATTATTTGTTAGTATTTATATTATATTTAATTCGTAAGTGGCAGCATTAATCCTTAACCTGCCATTATAAATGAACACACAGACACCACATGTATTGTAACATCTCTTGGCCCCAATTGTGTAATCCTAGCCCATCTAAGCTAGCTCATAATTCTATTACCCAACTATGACCCATATATACATATATCCCTTTTGACTGATATTCTCCAGGCTATGCCAATGTTCCAGGCCATGTGGAATGATCTTCTTTAATCTACCTCATGGCGTGTGTCCCTCCTTCTTCCTGTTCCTCGCTTCTTCTTTCCAAGATGCTCTATGTCTCAGAAGCCTGAGCACCTTAGTTCTGCCTACCTTAGTCTTTGCCCAATCTCCATGCCTCAGCATTTATTTAACCAATCAGAGACAACGTAAGTAACAGACATCAACCAAGACCAATTAATTAACATTTAGAATGCTTAATACCACCCCATCAATTCACTCCTGTTGTCTAATAAAAAGGCTAAATTTTTTAACTCATATAGTAAAAGTTACATACATAATATTTAGCCTATTTGTATCAGGAAATCTTGAAGAAAAAAATCATGTCTCTAAAGTTCTGAACCTAAATATTTTCTGCCATATCCTATATCTCTTTTCAAATCCTAAATAACTCAAATTCAATTAAAATTTTATAACTATTATGCCTTCAACCTCATCAAAGATATAAGAAGGGACAAAGTTATTATTTGAGTGAATAGGAAATATAGTAGAGCAGCTTCCAAAAAGAAAAAGAAAAAAAGACAGTTTGCTGCCTAGCCAGTCCCAAATATCTCTCAATACAGTTGGAGCATCATCTTCAGCCTTCTGGCCAAGCATATCTCACAGACATAAATGTGCAGCAGGAAAGAAGGGTTTCCCCACTCCTTCTCTGCAGAATTGGGCCATCGACCTACCTCCATTTAAGCTCTTGTCCATCTTTGGACTATAGATAGTCTGTTGAGAGAGCAAGGACATTTTTGTACAGTAGGAATTATCTCCTGATAGGAGACTTCTTTTTGATGCTCATTGTCTTCTTCCAATTCAAATGGGAGCTGTCAGGAGCTGACTGTATTAAGTCAAACAATTCTTAAAATAATATTTTTAAATGTTATTTTCTGTACATCTCTGAGGGTTTTGAAGACATCTATTGATTTATTTATAAATTTATCTATCATCTATCTATCTATCTATCTATCTGTCTTTGAACAAGCAAATTGTATAATTTTAACCATTTATTATCTGTTTAACTTAGTATTTGACATGACCAGGAGCTTGACTGGCCAGCAATCAACCTGTATCACACATCCTCCTAAATAGATTGCAATAGCAACCCATAAAAGATTGGAAGTAAACCTGTACTTTTCAGTGAGTTGTATAGGCACAATACCTTATATAAGAATTGAAATATACATACTATGTGTCAAAATATAAAATTTTATACTAATGAATCAAAATTAATCTTATTTTTTCAATATACAAAATTCTATACCAATGTATCAAAAGATAACCTAATTTTAACAATAATAGTAGTTTTAAGTTTCAGAGCAGATTCAATAAACTACCCTTATATTTTATCATTTCTATATCATATATCCATATTCCCCCTCTTTTTCTTTTCAAGTCTTTTTCCCCATATAAGAGAGAAAGAAGGATAGAGAAAAGAAAAAGTAAGAGAAAAGTCCTTGAATCTAATCTCCCATACTTTGCTTAACAAGACCATTTCAAAATTTGCAACCAATCCCCTAAACACTTATATCCCATTAAATGACCAAAAAAATCACCCATCCCACCTGTTGGGAATGGGATGTTACTCTCTTAAGATTGCTTCCTGCTGAATTGGGATGCAGAAAACCTGTTTGGGGACCCAAATAGAATGGAAAAATGATTAAGCAAGTTAACAGTACATTTGTTGTCCAGTCTCTACGTATTCAGCAATTTGAATGTCCTGAGCAGTTTGTAGTCCAGATTTGGACTTTGGACTGGAAAGTTCAAGGCTTTATTAAAGTCCTGGCTGGAACAATCCATGAGGCTGGACCATCTGGGCTTGTCTTGTCTTCTTTGGTGTTTGATCCCTTTGTCCTGAAAATATATAATTTCACACAAGTACCATATCTTTCTATTTTTTCTTTTGAGACAGGGTTTCTCTGTCTATCCTTATCCTGGATTCACTTTGTAGACCAGGCTGACCTTGGTAAAGGTCAGGGATCCACCTGCCTTTGTCTCCCAAGTGTTGAGATCTCAGGCATGCACCATCATGCCCAGCAATTAACATATCTCCCTCAGGGCAAAAATGTCTCTTGAAACCAGTTCTCCTTGCAGGAGCCCCACATCTAAGGAGATTTGCTTGTGATCCCTTTCTCTTTACATCTTCAAAAATCTCTTATATTTTAGCATTGCCAAATGACAAAAATATCCTTTCTACCTCCCACTGATATAGGGAAATCAAGGACATCTAAACAAAAATCAAGCAAAGAAACAAGAACATTCCAAAAGCCTTGGTCTAACTGCGCCATCCCATGCTGTAATTAAAGCTCTGGTCATTATTCCCTGGAATCTAGTTTCAGCTCTTTATCCTTGGTGGGCTTTTCCCAGAGACTCTTGACAAATATCTAGCAGCCAGGGAGCTGTGAGCTCCAGCTGCTATCAATTTCTTATCTATTGGGAAAGGCCTCCCTCCTTCCTCCATTATCATTGCCATCAAATTGGCATTCCATCTCTAAGTTCTATCCCTTAAGCCTACCCTAGTCAAATCTTTCTCAAAAGTATACACAGAACCACAATTGTCAGTGTAAAACTCATCTGCATGTTAAGAGAAACAAACTCAACTAGAATACAAACATAATGTATTGAGACATTATGAATTCCTCCATTTTTAATCTAAATAGTTAATTCCATTCTCAAGCTTTGTTTAGAAGGCTGCCAGTTATTAAGGACAGGCTTAGTTCTCCACCTTTGCTGCAAGGCAGTAGCTTTTGTTAAGGGAGCTGCATCTTTGAAATGTATTAGGGGTTGGTTTCCCTGTTTTTTGGGGGTAGGAAACTACCTTTTATTATGTGGCCTTCTCAAGCTGTAAGCATGGATTCTGTTGGGCACCATATGTAAAAAAAATGGCTAATTAAATTATTTGTTAGTATTTATATTATATTTAATTGATCGGTGGAGGCATTAATCCTTAACCCACTATTATAAATAAGCACACAGACACCGCATAGATTTTAAAAAGCCTTGGCTTCAATTGTACAATCCTAGCCCATCTAAGCTAGCTCACAATTCTATTACCCAAATATGACCCATATATACATATGTCCCATTGGACTGCTATTCTCCAGGTTATGCCAATGTTCCAGGCCACATGGAATGGTCTTCTTTAATCTACTCCAATGGTGTGTGTTCCTCCTTCTTCCTGCTCCTGGCTTCTTCTACCAAAGATGCTTTCTGTCTCAGAAGCCCAAGCACCTTAGTCCTGCCTACCTTAGTCTTTTTCCAGGCCTCAGCATTTATTTAACCAATCAGAGACAACATAACAGATAACAAGCAGACCAAATTAATTAACATTTAGAATTCATAACATCACCCCATCAGGTCTCCCTGCAACCCTAATGGAAAAAAAAGTCTTATGAATATCAAGACAGAACATGAGGAGTTTGTCGTTGGTACTTAGCCAAATGCTATGCAAAGAAAATGTCTATAAAACACTAGTAAGTGATAACTCCTTATCAAATAGGTGCTAAAAACATGTATACCCATAGTGCATTCTTATTTGCACATACCCTTGGAGCTTTTATTGTAAATATATGTTACAAAAAGTAAAAGTTCTAAATTGCAATCTGTTGTGTACTTTTTGTCAAACTGCTCTGAATAAATATGGGAAATGCCTTGAGTGTTGAATGCCAAAGATGATTGAAATCCCTCTGCGCCATAAATTTAAAATATGTTCTCACTGATGAGGAAGATTTTTGCATTATGCAAAAGATAAAATGGGACATTTATCTTGAAAAAAGGCAGGATAAATATTATAAAATTTCCAATATCCAATTCCTGTCTTTTTAAAACTAAAAACAAATTTTACCATCTTAAAGTAAAAATGAAATATAAAATGGTAGAAGACAGTCATTTTGTTTCCTTTCTTATTCAAGAATTTATTCTCTGATTTAAACATGCATGTAAACAGGTCATTTATAGTTTTATGATTGCTAAATTCAGCTCAGGAACTAGATTTCTATTATAGCTATTATTGAGTCTAATTAACATTTCTTTAAATTTACTAGAACTTTTAGTAGGTAAGGAGAAGAATTAGGTCAAAATTTGACAGACTCAAATAATCTGACCTCTGCTATCACTGATAAATTCTACCAGACTTATTTGTAGATGGATGTTTCTAAACAATAATTGGACTGATGAGCAGAAACTGTACTGCTTCATAAACCTGCTAATTTTAAGGTCACTGAGATAACCTCCAAACCTATCAAATATTTCCCAATCAGATCAAATCTGTGAGCAAACATTTCCAAATTCATGGTTACTCTTTAAAACTTTTCAAGGACCAAAAAATATCACATTTTTGTGAGGATACACTGTTTCTCTGTGAATCACGACTTTACTAGATAATCAGACATTTACTGTTTCTGGTGAACATTCAACAGAATAGGGGCTAGACATTAATAAATTAACAAAGAGTGCTAGGACAGGAGTTCCGGGAATAAACTGGCCACATGGGAATCAGCAATGATGGAACAGAGGGCAAAAACTTGACTTCATAATTTCCCTGAGAAAGAGAGTGATGCCAACTAAACCAAATTCATTTTGTTCAAGGATCAGAAATAGTATTTAAATTCATCCATTTCTAGAAACACTGCCAATCAAAGGTGGAAAGAATGACATATTTGTTCCATTGCCAGATGGTTAAGATGTTGATTTTGTTAGTGTATGCGCTGTTTGGCTTCCATGTCTACATCCCAATTTTGAAGGTGACTGAAAATCTCTGCACCTGTCATATTTCCTAGTTAACATTAAACAGTTGGTGGTCCTGGCAGACATATTATAAAGAAATTAAGCATTTATAATTCATATCATTTTATATGGAATTTTTTGAGAGAAGTCACTTAATTTTTTTCTCTCTGAGGACTAGGCAAACAGCACCAGAGACTTGTATGCTCTTAAATTCAAGGTTTTAATTTTGGCCTTCAATACTGTAAGCCCTCTGTTTGATATTCGGTAATCAATAAGCTTTACAAATACATCATGAGTGCACCATCTGAAAGCACTCAAAAGCATATGTCATATGCCATATTTAATTACCATAATGATAGACACAAATGCAGAATGAGTAAGTTGAAGAATAATTAGATGATATATTTTGTTCAGAACAAATTTTCAAAGGGAAGTTATTTTGAAAGACCCAATAAAACTGTGTTTGTGTATCATGTGCCCACAGAAATCAAAGACTATTATTAACATTTAACAATCTATTGTTTAATTAAAGAAGGAATTTACAGTAAATTAAAATATAATGTGTATTTTGTGGCAATTTAAAATTTGAAATTGTTCAATTAAAATGCATAATACTAATACATTATATAAGACATAAAATGCATAATACTAATTACATAAGACAATTATATTTCACCTTGTTTATATTTTATCAGAACTGGCAATATCAATATAGTAATATATCTATCTCATCTAGTTGTATCTACTGTCACCAGGCATAGTGCTGGTAACCTGGATAAAATAGTGAGAAAACACATAAATGATGCAATTTATAACCCAATCATTACAACATAGTGTGTACAATATTGGACAACAATGATTCTTTATAGTATCTGTTTCTGCAATGATAAGTCTACTTTCATGCTAAAGAAGTAATCTATTTAACTCCATTTTGAGTAAGTTTATCTAAAAATAAAAAAAAAAATGCTAGCTGAAAATGAGTTCCTCAATTGTGACTCTTCAGTTCCAAGTTGGTCTAATATTTAATGTCTGCCAAAAAAGTGCTACTTATCAACTCCACTAAAGCAACCTCATTAGTTTTGATAGTTACTATTTTTGCTATAATTCAATTTTAGACAAACTTGGTTCATGTATTTTCTTCTGTATGTGTTCATGGCCAATTTATTTTGTGAGACTCATCCTAAAATTACAGTGTTCAGGTTAAATGGTCAACAGAGACCATGCTGAGTTTCATAATTGCTCTGAGTATTCACACACAAACACACACACACACACACACACACACACACACACACACACACACACACA
>CAJQZJ010033927.1:3784774-3809557 GCA_907164525.1 Lophiomys imhausi
ACACACACACACACACACACACACACACACACACACACACACACACAGAGTATTTTTTTTCTCCCTTCAGGCTGAAGTTATTATGGTCAGATTCAAGGAGACTTTTTTTTTCATCAGCGAGTTAAAGTACGTTCCAAACTGACTCATGAGGGAATGTTTCTACCTCCTTTCCTCTGCAGCCATTTTTCTGGGTAGTAAAAGAACAGTCCATATGTAACCCAGCTCTTTCTAGAGTCTTGCTTTTATCATTAGAAATGCTAGCCTACTCCCAGCCCACATAAAATACATAGCATGCAGTTCTGTTCTTCATCAATAACACAAAGTAGTTGCACCCCAAGTACTTGTTAGAGAGTCCAGCTACACATTTACTGCAGCTTGGAAACCATCCTAACATTAGTTAGAGAATAATATCTGTGGAAGATTTCCTGAAGCATAATTCAATCCACATAAAGGAACACTAACAACCTTCTCATGGAAAAATCCTGATGTACAAAAAAATGCACAGATAGACCACAAAATGTCCCCACAGAAACATTTCTAATAAACTGCATTTTCACCTTGGCACTGTGTTGATGGCCTGCACTGAAGAATTCTAACAAACAGAGACATAAAATTCATTGATGTCACGATTAGGACAGCTCCTTGTGAACGCTGTATATGGTGTTATGTAGTCCTTTTTATGATGACTCAAAGGAGAAATCTTTTCTCTGGTCTCAGTGCCAGAAATAATTGTGGTTCCACTAAGCAACAGGTGAGTTTCATTTTATGGACACTATGCTGTGTGTTACTTCAATTGTTGCCTCCTTATTCACAAGTGAAAGCCAAGTGTGTGGCCTGCCTCAAGAAAAGTCAGATGACTTCATGATGATCTGGGACTCATTTCCTCCTTTTTTCTTAGGCTTCTTTATGCCATCATCCTCACCCTCACCACCTAATTTTCACATATATTTACCTAAAGGTATGGAAGCTGACATCATAGATCTTTTCTCATGATGTTCTACATAATGAAGATTAATAATGTAACAACCAACAAACAGCACATATTTACTATTTTCCCATACTCCCCCATATTCCTGAGATAGAATTTGCCAACATGCACCCCAAGGAGCATCGCCATAAATAGAACAGAAAAGCAAGCGAGCAAAACAATAAATGTAGCTTTTAGTTTTGAAGTGATCTATTTGGTAGCGATACAAAATACTAGGAAATGGAAAGGGAAAGTTCTGAAAATGTTATAGAGATGATATCCTAACTCTAGTTTATGGACACATAAGCAAACTTCAGAGTGAAAAGAGGGGAGAAAAGAGAGTCAGAGATGAGTAGGTAGGTGTAGAGGAAGCCATGGAGTGAGGGTAAGAGATTTGGACAGAATGTGGGGTCTTGAGCCTCTCTCCTTCTGGAGCTGATTTAGGGGGTCATGTAAAATCATAAGAGTAACAGTGAGCAGGTACTTTCCCACCTCAGAGAGGTACAAAACCACCAAATCAAGGAAGACATGTCTAGGTATAAAAAGGACAACACCAGTCCATAATGGAGCTGAGCATATCACCCCAGAACTAGCAGGACAATGGACAGCTGTGAGGAGTCAACACAGAAAATTGAACAGGGGCAAGCTACATGCTTAGAGAGTGAGGTAAATTTTCCACTTTAGAATTTTACTGCTGGACTTTGTAAGACCCCTTAGACCTTAAAGACACATGCAAGCAGAGAGACAAGAAGGTTCACGAAATGTCAGTGTGATTAGGTTACGCTGAAAGCAGTTGAGCAGTTCCTCTCTAGAGGAGTCTACACATTAGTGGAAAGAGATTTTAAGTAGTTATATTTCAGAAGTTCTATTTTTCAAAGGTGTTAAGGTATCTGTTACATAAACAAATGTTATTCATGTACAAGTATACATATAAATCTGTAATACAGATTATATATTGAAAAATATTCTCAACTTTTACTTCTGGTTTTAGTCCCAAATGTCCCTATCTTAAGTTGGCATGGAACTAGACTCTCTCTACTTCCTTCCTATAGATTTTAATATCTTTTCCTATGAGTTTTTATGGTAACATTAGATATATAATGTTCAAATTTGAATGTATGCTTCTTTTGGCCATTGTCTCTTCCTATTCTTCCCTATTTCCTGAGATGGAGATTTGGCACAGATTTCTATGCCTGTGTCTCTCTTAAATCTGTATATAAACCTCAAAGTGCTGTTGGTTATGTCTACTCATATTTCTCAATTCAGCTTCAAACACAATATATTAACACTGAAACTTTTCATACAACCAGATTTCTGTGTTGGATTCATGATGTGGGTGAAGGCCTCATCATACTCCCAAGCTCCATATTGCCATATACATACATATATACATATAAACATACATACATACATATATGCGCACATACATACATCTCATGATATCCCTTACCTTCCATATAAATCAGCTCAAAGGCTCTGTTAGCTTTGCTTCCGTATATCTTCTTATTCCATATACACTGTCATTTCTATAGCATATACTGGCATCTGGTTTCTTCATTTCCATTACTCAATATGGACTGTGCTGTTCAAATAAACCCAAGTTGAACTCCCTCGGTGAATCTTTATCAGGTTTTTCAAAACTTAACAATTCCCTACTTGCAAAATGGAGGCTGAAAGTAGACACCTTACAGCTTTGAAGTGAGGGCAATATAAAATTATTTATCTAAAGCTCATATCACCTCAGACCCACTCAGAAAGCCTAAGAATTTTATTATGCACATTTTTTGCCTTTTCTCTGCTACTTTGTCAGGCTGCTAATGAAAACCACACAGTAATATAAATTCAAGGACACAGAGAGTAACTAGTCTCTCAGCAATCAGTTCTATGCTTTTTGTTCGTTTTGTTTGGTCTTAATGCTGGAAATTTTACTCAGGGTCTTGTGATCTAGATCATTGCCCTAAATAGCCAGCTCTAACTCATTCATTTTGAGTCCTTTCCCTAAGAGAGTCACGATCCTTAATTACTTATCATGCTCTCATTACAGCTGTTTCGAGGTGTTTCATATCTGTTTCGTTGGTTGGTTAGTTGGTTGGTTGGTTTTGGTTTCTTTATTTGGACTATGCAATCAAGGCAACCAAGTCTAGTGTATCTCATTTTTCTCTTTCACATAAGGAACTTATTCTTTCTGTTTTCCTATTCCCACCCTTCCAGTGTTAAGAATAGAGATGGCCTTTCCTTTACTCCGTCTACCCTCTACCACTGTGATATAATTGAGAAATCTTCCCCTCCATAATCTCTCAAACTCTTTCCACTGCTCAAAATGCCCTGACTCCTTAAGCCTTTATCTTCATCTTTTAACGTGCTTTGGATCTTCTTGTCCTGAAGTGACCTTCCTTGGGTTCCATTATGTTTGGTCTTTCTAATTCTCCTTGTGCTCTTCTAGACCACTGTTTCTGAGAAGATACTTTATATTCCTTTATAAATTGTTCATTTCCATATCTCTTAGCACTCTGAACTAACTCTCACTTCTCTACCAAATCTCTCACCATTATTATTCAAGCTATCACACCATTCATAAATCCTCATCAGATGCCAAATCTCAAATCTGCTGACCTCTTAATCTGTGATGTTTCACCATCCAGAACTGAAAAAGAAATGAATAAATGTCAGTGTTTCTAAAGAGTACCAAACTAAGGTTTTGTGATATAACAGTTATGGTTTCACTCTTCCCTTCTTGAATGTCCTTTCCTCTTGTTCTGTGTGAATTGTTTGTAATTTCACAGCCCCTGTCTCAAATCCCCATCTCTCTTGTTTCTGTGACTTTACTCATTGCTACATGCAGAATCATGACTTTATAGTCCTTTTGACGAATCCATCACCCTCAGCTTCTAGGGTTGCCCTGTGTTGGTCTAAAGAGAAACCTTACAGATTTTCTTTTCTTTTTTTTTAATCTTCTGTACAACAAATTCCCAATTACATCCTTATTTTCAATCTTGGATTCTACTCTGATTCCCAATCCTGTACAGGCTTTTGACTCAATTACTTATCCAACACATCATCACTTAACTCTTTTGTAGGCTCATCAACATCAACAAGTTCAAAGGAGAACAAAGTCCTTCCTTCAAATATTTTTTCTCTTATTTTAAATTTAGTCAGGAATGTTGTCTTTGCAATCATCAATTCACTTTCTCATCCCTAAATACAACCAATTCCTGAATTCTAACTAACCAGCTTACTAAATGTTTCTATTCATAATATCATCTCCATTTCTAATGTTAGAAGTAATAATAGTGTTACTCAGAACTTCAATATTGCTCACCTTTCTTAAGGAATATATTATAAGTAGCTAGCAGAGAGAAGGTGAACTAGCCTTGGGGCAAAGAGTATAGCAACAATGCTATATCAAATACTAGTGCAACAGCTCATTACTCTGCAGCCATTTTCTCTCCATCAGGAAGAATGCACAACTCACCAGTTTTGCCTGGATCACTTTTGGCATTCCTCATGGCTTGATTATGATTTCAGCTTTGAATGGATCCCTTCTCAAAGTCACCAAGTAAAGCAAATACACTTTCATGCTATCCATTGATAATCATCACTTATTTTATCCTGTCAGTGATACATTTCAATCTTTTCTTCTACAATTTGTCTTTCTTTGGTGCTAATAAGCTCATTTATAATTATTCAATTAGTGAGATGTTAACAATGAAGTCAGTAGAATATATAAGATTGTCCTATTTTCTAAGGATATAACTATCAATGATACAGTTTCTCAAAAGTCTAGAAAATATATAAGTGGTCTATGAAAAGTTTAAGAAAAAAATAAAACCTAAAAACTGAGGAAGTACCTTAACTACATATGGGATTAGTTACTTCAGGTGTTAATATTCGTCACAATATTAAGTAACCTAAGGAATTTGAAAGCACAGATGATGTAACTGTGAACATATTTCTTATGTGCTAATACACTGGAGACAGATTTTGATGCACCTGGTGTCCATTATAAGTGGATGTTCTCAAAGACTAGAAATAATCATGAGCCCAGAGACTAAGTCAGCAAAAGATCAGCTGATGTTATTATTGGGTGCAAGTGTGAAATGCAGCAAGTAATCACAGAGGTTATGGCCACATTTCTGTGTTTATTACAATTGTTATTGCTTTAGTTAGCACTTCAATTTTTAAGTTACTTAGGTATGGGTACAATCCATTGCTTTTCTTCAAATTCTACTTTTATAATGTTTAGTTCTGTGACTCAAAGCAGTTTTAAGAATACGGACACGTGTGTATGTGTATATATGAATATATATATACAGAAATTGAATTTCCTGTAGAATAAAATCACTGGATTGGGATCCAAGGCTCTTCCTGTTGTTCTATCGGTCACTCCAAATTACCTTCACCACACAGTCAAGACAGACTATGTGCCCCTCCTACACAAGGTGTACCTCCTTTTCTCATTTTGTTGACACACTTTGCTCTGATTTTCTCCAGAGTGACCTCTCCCCCCAATTTAATCACCAAGACTCCAGCCTTTTGTGGTATTACCTCATTTTAGTACATTTCAGTACTTTCTCACTCCCCTTCCTTGAAGAGGTTGATGTAATAAAATGCAATGTGTCCTTGCCATTAACAAGTTATAGTCATATAATGTTTTCAACCTTATTAAACACAATCCCATTCTAATTAAATGGTATGGAATGAGCCTGTGGCCTAATGTGCTATAGCCCTACAGTTCAAAATAGAAGCTTATATTTAATACTCACAGACTGATGACAAAGAGATGAAGCTAAGCTACCAGGACAATTTGTACTAGACTAAAATAAAAACACAACCAAACAAAGCAAGGTAGATGGCTATTGCTAAACTTTCCTTCTGAACAAAATGTTTTTCTTCCTAGGAAATTTAAAGGAAGGGATAGAAATGAAAGAAAATAAGTAAGGAACTACTTAAATAAGTAATGAATAAGGATCAATGAAAACATAAATCTGAGTTATGAAAATATAATCTCAAAGGAAAATGTTTATACTTCTACACTAGGTAGCCTTAAAAGCATTATTACATTAAAACATATTAATGATTGTCTCTTTTGATAATCTGGCCAAAGCACAAGGTTATCTAATATTTGACTTACTGATCTTCAGTTAAAATTCTTTTATTTTTTAAATGTTTATTACTTCAAGTTACATCTCCATCATAGCTCCCTCCCTCCACCCTTCTCAGTCCCACCCTCTACCCTCTCACCCACCTATCCTGCTCCTCCCCTGTAGAGCGTCCCTACATATCAGCGCCTCTCAGTCCAACAGTCATATGAGGGCTAAGAGCTTCCTCTTGCACTGGGGGCCTACATGGCAACTCTACTAGGACAAAGTGTCAAACTAACAGTTCAAATTCTTCAAATAAGTTGCAAATACATATACTTTCATGCACATGTATACTAAGTGTACTAGTTAAATCCTATATTAGGAAACCTTTGCACAGTTTGCCATCAAAAATTCCCCATAGTTAACAATGCAATTAATTAAGTTATGGCCATATGACTTTGTATTATTCAGCTTACTGTCAGACACATCTAATTCATAACCCTGCAGGTACTGGTTTGAGATATCCTCCAATCCCACATTTTACCATAAACTGAAGATGTACAGAGACTATTATATTCATAAGAATATGAAAAGACTCAACTGCTTGATTGTCTAGGGGCATACAAGATGTAGTAAGCCTTTTTTACAAGGTGATTTTTGCAGAGTCACTGTGATTTTAGCTCATTTTGCTTGAAAATAATTTTTTTGGCTAGAAATCTTTATTGTACAACAGAATTTTTATACAAATGTCAAGAATTGAAATGCTTTCAATCATTAAGCAAATCTGGAATAAATGAAACCATCTGCTCAGACACAACTTCTCAAATCTGAATCAGTGTAAGGGATGTCCTTATTTTTAGAATTTTGAGAGTCAAACCTAGAATATTAACCTAATATTAAAAAATATTCAAAAATAAGGCCTACATTGTTTAAATTTTCCATCCAATAATATTGTGAAATTATTCTAATATAATCGCTATATATTTTACATATTGACATTTTGATAACAATGTTTATAACCTTCTTCTTGGGCTATTTGTGAAGATTTTCCTGTAAAATACAATTAAGATATTTTGTTCAATAAATTACCAAAATCCTAAAACCAAGGTTAAAAAGGCAAAGTTATTACTCATTCTTTCCACTAAGTCCTCTCATATGAGTTAACATCAGCATTTTCTTTGCTTTGTTTTGTTATTGGCTTGTCTTTGAATCTCACCAGGATAATATCACAAAGGACCTTATTACTCAGGGGTTAATATTTCTGTCTAGTGTTTTACACACAGTAGTTCATTCCATGCTCCCAGACTCTGCATGCATAACACTATCTTCCTTGCTTTTTACAGGAAAACAAACTTTAGAGGTTTATCAAAGTCTACAATTAAGTGTGTAATGGGATTAGAAATCTGTCACAATAGTGCAAAATTTTTGTTGCTCATAAATTACATGCCTCATACATGCATTGTAAAACAGAAACTGGTTGTAGTACTCTGTAAATGTCACATGATGTTTAACTTTTCCAGTGTCCTTTCCATATATCTCTCTTAAAGCCATGAGCAACTCATCTTCATGTGGAGACAACCTAATAGAATTTAAGATACTAAGAAAATCCCATCAATTCCAAATCTCGGTCAGATTACTTACTAACACAAATCTCTCTGACCCACAGCTGTGGTATTCTCAGTCAATAATATGAAGCATCTAAGGACTTGGTCCTTTGTGCTTGTCAGAGACTGTTGAAATAAAGGAAGACTTCATTGCTGGAAAGGCTGAGTGAGTGTCAAGCTGGTCATTTTTCAGCTGACAGGCCGATTAGTTACAACAGTTCAGTTAGAAAGTCAGCGCCTAGGGCCATTTTCAAAGTAGTTGACTGTGATATAAACTGGCTGAGGGATATTAAAGCAAGTGAGAAAAGTGGCTTTTGGGGAGTGGAATCTGGTACAACACATGAAACACAACAGGCACTTTGAGACTTTCTGAGCTTTCAGTGATGGGAGGACCACCCCTGTGAGCCACTTTCAATTGTAACTGCACAGAGGAAAGCACCCACCTCAGACATTTGCATCTATTTCATCTTCCCTTTTGGGAAGTAATATGATTTAGTACTGGTGTCTGAGGAATAAAAAGAGTCTTATTAATGTGTGGCAGTTTGTGTTGTAGCACAGACAACCCACGTAAGTGATGGAAGACCCTCACATAATTGGATCAGAAATTGAATAAAATGATGAAAAACTTAGCATAGCCTTTGTCTTTAGATGCTATAGTGAGGACATCCCAGAGGTCAGGATACTTGGGAATGGTGTAGGGTATTTTCAGAGTCTCTGCTGGTAAAAAATTTGTTTAACACAGTCTAATGATTAAAAGGAATGTGCATCCTGCTGTGGCACCAAGGTACCAAGAGAGAGAATAATAAATTTGTGCCATTGACAAGGTGTCATTTGTTATCTGTTTTAAAATGTCAGGTCATGTCATTATGGTGAAATATTTTCTCTCTTGATGTATGTCTTACAAAGCAGGTTCAATGCTTGGCACCATTCTATTTCAATAAAAGAAAACAGCTTTGAATGCAGAAAGCACTGTCACTGGAAGGAAAATAAGGTCATCTTTGGCTTTTATTTGGCCTTTTTTTTTTTTCCAAAACCCTCCATTAGCAATATATCTCATTCACCTACTTGGTCCAAATTCTTTATTTCATTTATCTTTTGAGTGCAATTATCCTCCTCTCTCTTAGCTAAAGGCAGGAAATAAAGACAATTTTAGATATTACAAGTAATTGCAAATTCTTACATGCTGAGATTTCGTGCTTGTTAGACTCTTCCTAGAAGCATTCCTCAGAAAGTTTCAGAACATAAACAGAAAAACAAATCTTTCCTAGGGTGTTTCAATTAAAAATAAAAGAAGGCAATTTAAAGACTACAGGTCGATAAAGATATTAAACTTACAGATTTGACTACTGTGACTGTTATGCCAATATATAATTTAAGATACAAAAATTTGTTGATGAATAAAAATGTGGGATATTAGAATTCTTAGCAAGTCGTCTTCTAGTTTTAATCCATTTTATTTTTATTGATGCTCACTGTTGTGGTCTTAGACAGAATATGCTTGCTTTGTATATACTAGATGAAGAATGGAAACAAGTTATCATTGAGGCTGAAGAATACAATTTGTTCTTAATGGTAGCAGATAAATCACTGATCAAATTATTAAATAGAAGATATTTTATTTCTTTTTAGTTATAACTTCAATGCAAAAATGTGAGTGTTTAATTATAAGAATAAATAAAGTAAGAAACAGCAAAACATAGTTCTGACCTACAGTATACGTGAATGTTGTTAAATAATTGCTAAGGCCATTGGACCTAAAGAGATTAAAATTTTTTTTCTATGGAATTCAGCACATGAGCTTATTTAAAGAATCCTTGGATACTTTTCCAACATATCCATTGATGACACCCATTGGCTTTGTTTTTATCTGCCTATAAGCAGATTTTCAAGTTACAGTCAGCTCATTCTGTTGTAGAGTTTCACATGATTGTTCACCCAAATATGGATGGAGTTTTGTTAATTGCATCTACACCGAATATGTGTGGATCATTTTTCCCTTCTCATTAATTTCTAGGCAGTTAAATGTAATGGCTATTTACATTTGTGTTATATTAGGCATATCACCTAAATATGTTTTAAAGCTTCACGATGTCTGCAGGTTATATAAACATATTATGCCATGAATTGACATGACAAAGTTCAGACTTTAACATCTGTTTTTTAATAATTTATTTTTTATTTCTTCAAGTTACATCTCAATCACAATCCCCTCCCTACTCCCCCCTCCAGTCCCACACTCTCACCCTCTTCCCCCTTAAACCCCATCCTCTTCCCTTTTTTTTAATTTTAAGGTATATCTTTTCCCCCCAACAGCTCTCCCTTTCAGTCCAAATAATGGTTCTTTTTCTTATAACTATAGATACAATACAAAACAACAGAAATAAATAGGCCACAATTATGAGAGTTATATGGCTTAGCATACATTCCCAATGTCCAGTCCATATGTATTTGGCACCTGACTTTAACATTCTACTATCTAACCATCTCCATGAGTTTAAAGTTCTATATCTAACTCAGCTTTCATGCTAAATTGCATGACAATTTTAAAAACGTCTTCTTAGATTCAGAACACCCTCTTGATTCCTAAACAACTCAAAATTTAACTATGAGACTCTAGCTATCTATTCTTCAACCACCTCAGGGACCTGAGAGGAATAAATATATCTGATTATATAGGAAATGCAGGGCCCGCAGCTTCAAAACTAAGAAATGACATACCAGTGGCTGCCTGGACAGTTCCCATATTCTCTCCATACATTACAGCATCAATCTTCAGCTGTTTGGCCCATTTCTCTGACAGACATTGATTGTAGAGCAGGAATTATGAAGGACTTGCCTACCCTGTCTTGGCAGAGCAAGGCTGTCGACTTACCTGCTTCCAAGATTTGTCCTTTTTGGACAGCATTCTGTCTACAGTTAAGGCAAGGGTTTTTTCTTGCCAAGAGATAGGCTTGTCACTAATCCAACCATCTCCCACTGGAGATTCTTCGATGCTCATCTTCTACTTGGAGTTGAATAGGGGGTGCTGTCAGGAGCTGACATGTCTAGATATCAAAAAATCTTAAGTTAAGAAAACATCCTTGAATGGCATATTGTGCAGATCTCTTGAGGTTTTTGAAGATGCCCTATCTATCTCTTATATTTAGATAAGCAAATGTTTCTTGTCTCTTAGCAACTTGATTTCTGATTAGCTTATAAAATAACTGTGATAGACTGTCATAGTACCTAACAAAATAACAGGCTTGCATGACTATTAGTTTGCATTTCTTAATTATCCTGAACAGTTTATGACAGTTGGTAGCAAAAGGCCAAAACTTCACATTGGATTTTTAAGCATTACTAGGTACAATACCTTTAAAAAGCAATACCCTTAATTTTGTATCAATATACAAAAATCAATACCAATGTGGCCAAATATAATCTTATTTTTGTATCAATATGCAAAGATCAATACCGATGTAGCCCAATACAATCTTAATTTTCCATTAATATACAAAGCTCAATACCAATTTAGCCAAATATAATATTAATTTTGTGTCCATATACAAAGGTATAAGGGCATATTCAATAATCTTCCTTTTTTCTTTATCTTTCCTATATTATGTCTATGACCTGTTTTTTCTCAAGTCTGTTCACTCCTACATAGGATAGAAAGAAGGATACAGAAAAGAAAAAGAGAGAAGTCCCAGGGTATAACCTCCAAAACCCATTTAACAAGACCATTTAACATCATGTAGTCTCTTCCCCTAAATAAGATTTTCTATTATCCATCAAATGATCAAAGGGGGAGGGACACCCTCCCCACCTCTGGGGATGGGACTTCACTCTCTTAAAATGACTTCCTGCTGATTTGGGACGTAGTAAACCTGTTTTGGGCCCAAATAAGAATGAAAAATGGTTAAAAATGTTAATAGAATCATTTCATGTTCAGTCCTTTTGTGCTCAGCTATTTAGATGTCCTAAGAAGTTCCTAGACAGAAGCTGATCTTCAGGGCTTTACTGGAGTTCTGGCTGGAGCAGTCTGTGGAGCTGAACGACCTTAGCTATTTTGAGTTGTTGTGGTTGTAGACTTTTGAGGAAACAGCTATTGAGGAAGTCTGCAAGGCTGGATTGTCTAGGCTACTTGTCTTCCTTGGTGTCTGATCTATTTTCTTCTGAGGTTTCTGTTGTCCAGTTGTCCCTGGATTCCTTGGATGTATGGTTTAAATCTCCTGGAAAGATAAGAACAGAGCCCTGCCCTAATCCTGAGTCTGGGACACTAGCTTTTTTTAGGGGAGGGGGGTCAGGTAATATTTTTCCTGGAACAAATTTGTTTTTTTTGACAATATATAAAGTATTATCTTTCAATTCAGATTAAAGAAAAAATTATTTTGATATTTTGCAGCTAAACAAAACTTTAGTGTATATATTTTGAGATCTCAAAGGACAATTGTTTGAATTTCAGCATGCATTTTGTAAGTAGCTTTTAAACTTAAATTCTTCCAGATCCTATATGCCTGTCTCTGCATTCTAAGTATTGGGAAAAAGGCATGTGGCTCCCAACTGATGGGATTAAAGATGTGCTCCACCACCCCTGGATCAAAGTTTTTCTCTATTTAGGGCTTGCTTTTTGTCAGGCTGACCTTGAAGTCTGAGATCTGCCTGTTTCTGTCTCTAGTGTGTTGGGATTAAGAGTGTCTTCTTCTCAAATGATGGGATTAAGGTTGTGCACCATCACCACCCTGTTCCTTGTAACTCTAGAATTTATAAGACAACTAACTCTATAGTGATCCTCCTGTCTCTTCTGGAGTTAAAGGCATGGGCTAACACCACGCATTTCATGTATTTTACCTTAGCTCCAGGTTTTTTCAACTCTTGGAGGTTCAGAAAACCAGGTTGAACAGTAGTAACCTTTAAGTTATTTACAGTATTTTAAACCTTTACCTGCTTTTTAAATGCCAAACTATGAAAATATCCTATACATCTACAAAAAACAAAAACAAAAAAAAAAACTTTTAAGGTGCTATCAAATTTGTGTAATCTCTGTAGCCACCTGCAGTCTAACATTCTAATCTGAAATTAAGGCCATTTTCCTTTCGTGCCAGTAAGGCAAGTATACCTTTGATAAATTATAGTTTGAAAGTTTTATATTGTATTTTTATTATATTTTAAGCTTATTAACTCTTTCCTTAAAAAAGTATTATTTACTTCTAGAACATAGTTTCCTCCCTCCTCCCCTCTTGGCCCCTCCCTTCCTCTCTCCTTCCCTCCCTCCCTTCCTCCCTCCTTCCCTCATTCCGTCCCTCCCTCCCTCCTTCCCTCTCTCTCTCTTTTCCTCCCTCCCTCCCTCTTTCCCTCCCTCCCTCCTTGTTTCTCTACTTGGTACTCTCCTTCTCCTCAGATGAGGTGGGCTCTCACATATCATACTCCCTCAGATCTTGCGTCATGTGAGGGCCAAGAGCTTCCACTTGTACTGGAGCTTGATAAGGCACACCATCTAGGGTATGGTGTTCCACTAAACTGCAGCAGACTCTATGACTCACTGGTGGGTAAAATTTTTCCTAGGATAGATATGCTAGGTTCCTATCTATTTGGGTGTGTGGGTTGTAGGATAGTTATCCAGTGATGCATGGTCAATATCCATTTATAAGGAATTACATACCATGTTTATCTTTCTGGGACTGCGTCAGCTCACTTAGGATGAGCTTTTCTAGGTCCATCCATTTGGTTCTGAATTGCAGGATTTCCTCATTTCTGATAGCTGTGTAGTATTCCATTGTGTAAATGTACCACAGTTTTGTCTTATTTTTTATCCATTCTTCAGTTGAATGACATCTGGGTTGCTTCCAGTTTCTGGCTATTGCAAATAAAGCTTCTATGAACATTGTTAAGGCAATGTCCTTGTGGTTTCGTTTCGATGATTTTGGATATATGCCCAAGAGGGCTATGGCTGGGCCTTGAGGTAGAATTATTCCCAATTTTCTAAGATATCTCCAGATTGAGTTCCAAAGTGGTTGCACAAGTTTGGAGTCCCACCAGCAATGGGGGAGTGTTCCCCTTTCTCCACATCCTCGTCAGCATGTGCTATCATTTGAGTTTTTGATCTTAGTCATTCTGACAGGTGTGAGATGGAATCTCAGAGTTGTTTTAAGTTCATTTCCCTGATAACCAAAGATGTTGAACATTTCCTCAAATGCCTCTCAGCCTTTAGAGATTCCTCTTCTGTGAATTCTCGGTTTAGCTCTGTACCCCATTTATTGATGTGGTTATTTGATTTTTTGGTGTTTAATTTCTTCAGTTCTTTACATATTTTGGATATTAGCCCTCTGTCAGATGTTGGGTTGGTGAAGATCGTTTCCCACTCTGTAGGCTGCCGTTTTGTTCTAAGGACAGTGTCCTTTGCCTTACAGAAGCTTTTCAATTTTATAAGGTCCCATTTATTGATTGCTTGTTTTAGTGCCTGAGCTATTTGTGTTCTATTCAGGAAGTTGCTACCAGCGCCAGTAAGTTCAAGGCTTTTCCCCACCTTCTCTTCTATTAATGTTATTGTGTCCGGATTTATGTTGAGGTCCTTGATCCACTTAGACTTTAATATCTTAAGGATACCTGTATGTAATCCTTCATGGAAACCAGGTGATAAATGTATACTCTTTGAAATCTGAGAGTATCACAGTGGCTGTTTCAGACCTTATCAGTGACTATTACACAGAGAATAAAAGCTAAACCTGGACATTGGAAAACAAGTAGTGTGGATCAAATGACAACTTTTCATTGTTTAAGTTTAAATTTGTTAAAATTAGTTTTCAGAGAGGGATGGGAGATGGGTCAGTAGGTAAGAACACTTGCTGTGCAAGCATGAGGATTTGAATTTGGATCTCCAGCTTCCATTCTCAATGCCTGGCATGGGTACACATGACTGTAACCCCAGCATTGGGATTGGTGGGGGACAGCAGTACCCCAAGATATTGATGACCAGCCACCCTGCCTGAAATACTTCTGGTTCAGTATAAAGTCCTGTCTAAAGGCATTGAGATGAAAATCATAAGGAAAGACATATGACATCCTCCTTTGGCTTCCATTGGAACACGAACTCCCATATTAACATGCATGCACTGTATACACTGTAACATATCACACATAATAAAAGGAAAATATAAGAGTGTTGGTCTGTTTCTAATGATAGTTTAGTAAATAAATATTTTTTTAAAAAAGACCTCTTAAGAAATTACCTGCATAAATCAATCCTGTGCATTCAGGGCCCATGCCAGCCATATCAACCATTCTCTGGTAAAATAAGGTACAAGTGATGCCTCTCCATGAATCTACTCAAATACCATTGGCCTTGGCCACAGCCAAGTCCCTGTTACCAGGACACTGTTTCTATAATAATCTGAAATGTCAGATGTGTTAATGTCAATTTTTCAACTCTTAATGTGGACAAAAATAATTCAGATTTGATGATTAAATTATATAGTCCTCAATTCAAACCAAGTATGACGAATTATAAGCTAATTGGTGTAAATTGTTACTTTTTTAAATTACAAAGTTATGTTTTTCAAAATATTTTTGGAGAAAATGCATTTTACAGGATGTCTCTACATAGTTGCTATCACTATAAATGGGGATAGAGAGTGGGAGGAAGGGACTGGGAGGGGTGGAAAGAGGACACTGTGATGGATATGTAACCTGAAATAATAAATAAATATTTTAAAAATAAAAATACAAATAAATGGGAAGAAATAGAACAGAATATTACCAGTGAACTAGGAACCCTGACGAATTAATAAAATGACTGGTCATGTTCAAAACTCCAAAGAGACAAGGACAAAATTTTTCATGTAAGAAACATCATCCACAATAAGCTCAGTCTTAGATGAAGGGAAAATATAAGCAAATACACTGAAAGAGAAGAGGCATAGTGGACAGATGTCTGATCTTACAGAACCTGATGCAATGAGCAGAATCTTGCCCAAGCTAGTCCTTGGGTCTCAGTCTTCAGAGATGATAATATTTAAATTAGTTTCGCAAGGCAATGGCAACTGCTCCTTCCAATATAATTAAAAATAAGCTTGAGTCTCATAGCTAAATTTTGAGTTGTTTAGGAATCAAGAGGGCGTTCTAGATCTAAGAAGATGGTTATAATAGTGATGCAAGTTAGTATGAAAACTAAGTCAGTTATAGAACTTTAAACTCATGGAGATGGTTAGAAGGTAGAAGGTTAAAGTCAGGGGCCAAATATGTATGAACTGGACATTGGGAAGGTATACCGGGCCATTTAACTCTCATAAATGTGGCATATTTAATTCTGCTGTTTTGTATAGAATTTACTGTTATAAGAGAAAGAACCATTTGTTGTAATGAAAAGAGAAGCTGTTGGGGGGGGAAGAGGGTGGAAGGGTGGGACAAGAAGGGGGAATAGGGAAGGGTTTGCGACTGAGATGTAACTTGAAAAAAAAATAAAGTACTTATTAAAAAAAAATACCTACTCCCTATGATCTTGTCCTTTAAAGTGGTATTTGTAACTAACTGATATAGTTAGGAAATACAATTCCTATACCCATGTTTATCTCTTGAAATCCACTGGTATTTTTCATATGCATATCTATTTTTAAGAGAAGAAAAGCTTGGGAATATTTCACACAGTAATACATGTCACTAAACAAATGTAAACTTTAAGAGATTTGACATACAAAATCGAACTTGAAATGATCATTTGGTTTTAATGTACCTTCAATGAATTTTTAATAAAAAGAAAACACATCTTTAAATCTAGCAAAATCAGATGAACAATTATAAACTCGAGAAAAGATATAGCATTTGCAGAAATGGTAACAGATATTTTAGTAGCATGTCACTGAGGGACTTATTTGTGTTTGGTTTGGGCTTCTCATTTAATACTTTTGATTCCAAATAAGTGATAAATGTTGTATTTTCTTTTTTTAGGACAACAGGGTATTTAGTAAAAGAAAAGTGTCCCTAGGTTCAATCAAGTAAGTCTTCTGCTAGGTTTCATCTATGAGAGTTATAGAATTTTATGAAATTGTCTCACAAGGGCAAAAAGATTTTAAATATTACTAAATGAAAAAAAGCCAGCAAATGTACCTTCTAAAACTGCCAGACACATGCTTTTTAATATGAGTTCTGTTATATGGTTAAAATGGTAAGATAAAGTTGAACAAAACATACCATTCAAAGATTTGTTTAAATTAGTTTCTCTTAACACAATCTCCAATTCTATTATCAAATTGTTTTCTTGCCTTGATTGTCACACCTGTGTGTGTCCAGAGGTGTTCCCTTCTTTCCTTTTATGTGACAGAGCTGAAAGGCATCCTTTTTTCTTTCTTCTTATCTACTAACTTTCTAGAAGCTATGTCTTTCCTTAGACTGATCCTCCATTTTACATTCCTCTTGATTCCAAACATTCACCTGGATTATCTTATATTTTCAGTAATCATAAATTTCATAGTCCCTAACTTATTTCATTTTCCCCCAGGAAGCCCATGAATCTCTAAATGTACCAAGTCTTTATTGTGAAATCTTTCAACACCTCAGTTTGGGAATATTACAGGTCAATAACTACTGCACTATTTGTGGCAACCTCAACATAAACAATGTTTTGCTAACTGTTACATCCTCAAGAAACAGTACAAAATCAAAAATATACCACCCAACAATAATTTCTTCATTTAAACATAAATACATTGAGATATTGAGTCACCCTTAGTTATCTCTGACCTCATTTAATCAGTTACAGAAAATTGATATCTTTCCCACCAAGTAAAATTCTCCATACATTACACAAGACCTGCCCTTGTCCTCTGCTCACCCTATATCTGAAATCATTTCATGTAGTCATGCTTTTGGCCTTGCTAAGATAGATCCTGAGCTTTAACTGCTTAATGATGGGCAATTGGAGAAAGACAGGATAGCAAGGGCAAATGAATGTAAATTGTCCAAACTTCCTCTCTGGTTTGGCTTCAAATCACTCTTGTAACCATAACCACACTGACTTTGTCCTTCTGCTTCAGTTTTTAAGAACTTGGCTTCTGCCCATCTCATTCCTGGGGCTGTGTCTTAGCAATGACCTCCTGGCCCAATCTCTATGCAACTGTCATTGTCATACTCTAGACAGGCTCTGTTCTACAGATTGGAGGCTGCTTCCATAGCACCCCCTCTGGGAAACCTACTGTAACTCTGCTGACTGGGTTAAATTTTCTTGCCATATGCTCTCAGCACACTGTCACTCATCCAAAAGTGTTCCCACTCCAGTTACAGCTATATCATTATATGTGTGTATTTCTATTCACTTCTCTACCTTTCTAAGATGTTGTCTGTGTGAAAGGAACTATCCTGTCCCCCTTGTCCATAACTCCATCTTGAGTCAATAGACAGCCGTTTGGCACTCAGCACACACACAGTGGTAGACAGAGGCTGAGCAGTTGTCACACTTGCTGGATGGAGCATATGTCCTGAGAGGTGGCAGCATCTTCCTCCTCCAGGTCTTCAGTGAACATTATTTAGTATTCTCCTCTACTCTTACTATTTTGGATTAAAATACAGATTACAAGAATTACAGATTTTTTGGTGCTGAGCCATTAAATGCAGTCTCCTAACACTGCCTTTCTCTCAGCAGCAAGAGATGTGGTGTCTTATCTCACATCCAGTTCCACAATGAACATCATATCCTTTGGTGCCCTTATTTTTTCATAGTTACATCTAGTACTATTGGAAGTTGAGACACTTTCATTTTGCAACTGAAGAGATTTCAGCTACCCAAAACACTGCTACTTCTCAGATTTCATTTGGTGTTCATTCACCTCAAATGCCACAGTGGAGCATAGTGGGAGATTCTATTTGAAAAAAGATTTCTGAATAGAATGACAATTATAAATTTTTCCCATGTCAACCCAAAGTGATACTAAAGGTGACAGTGTCTTCAGAGAAAATGGGCTTCACAGAGAAAGTGTGTCATACTTGTGCGCACACACACACACACATATGTATGTACGTATGTATGCATTCATGTAGTTTGTATGTATGTATGTGTGTTTATATGTGTGCTATGTATGTATATATGCATTCCAGCAACACAAGACTGATACATTGTGTCCACTAGATAAGTAAGCTTTTGGAAATCAGCTTTTCAAAGACCAATATTTAAGGATGATGACCTTTGAAAATGACAGAAGCAAAAACAAAGAAGAAAAAAGTCATACTAAACAGGTGATTCACCTCACTGTTGGCTTAGTCATGTTTTATCAGTTAAGACTGACATAGACTAAAACTTGAACTTGATCCTTTGGATAAGGAAAGAGAAGGTGCCACTTCTTTCTCAGTCATTTGTGTTTTTGTATCAAAGATGCATCCTCTACTGTCTCTGATAGAAAGATAGACTCATGAGATATAAAGCCTCTCAAATTATCAGGGGCTATTTTATTCTTCTTTGACATATGGATTTCATAAAATTTGTTCTTATCTTTAGGCCTAAGCTTAACAGAACTGATAGTCTTCTAGAATGTAAAGCATTACTCTGAACACTTTATGACAAACATTTACTACAATCTTCACTTGATTAAAAAAACATTAAAAAAACCCTACACTTTTGAAAAGGAAATGCACTTGGAGCTCTTTTGAAACAATTCTTTCAAAGACACATTTGACACTTAAAATGGTTTAAACAAAAACAAATAGTAATCAGATATATTTCAACATCATTTCAAAAATATTTGCCACATTATCTTCCCTTCTGAACACCTAACAGTTCATTATTTATCACCATAGAGGTTGGTTGGTATTTGAATTCTAATGCTTCTGAAGGTATCTGCACCTAGATGTATTTCTATACTAAAGTATCTTTTCAAAAATGAATCATTATCTCATTTAGGCCTGCTTCAAATATTTTATCTGTTTTTCTATATTTCAAAAGACTGAGTCACAAGTAAAGTGTCTGATGAAATTACATGAGATTTCTCTAACCATAATCACAAAAACATCAATAATAAATTGTGTGTATCCTTAAGAATGCCCTACTTACCGGGCGTGGTGGCTCACGCCTTTAATCCCAGCACTTGGGAGGCAGAGGCAGGAGGATCTCTGTGAGTTCGAGGCCAGCCTGGTCTACAAAGTGAGTCCAGGACAGCCAGAAATACACAGAGAAAACCTGTCTCGAAAAACCAACCCCCCCCCCAAAAGAATGCCCTACTTAAAAGGATGTTGTAAAGGATTTATTTATTTTCTTTTAAAGATGGCCCATTGTGAGCATAAATGGGCTATGTTAGTATCTATTCTAATTGATGAGCATTAAATTAACTTACTTGCTAAACATACCATCTCTAGGATCAAAGATATTGTGGCGGTAATGGAAAATGGTGCTGTCATCGCCAGTCTCTTTCAGTTAATTGGGGCAAAGAATATTCAAACAGTATTATATTCTGCAACTTCGGATACCCATATAAAATAAGGACAAGAATTGGAAGAAGATAAAGTACATTAATTTAATTAGAGGCTAAACAATAGAGGCATCTGTGAAAGATGTTCCTGTTTATTTTACATGGATTGCTTTGATGGCATTGTAAATATTAAGTTTTGCTCTAAGTGGGATTATATGAATTAATTACAACGTTGATCATGGCACAGATAAAAAAAAAAACATTTTTTCCTGAAATATACAAGATATTTGAGGTGAGCCTTATGACCTTGTATCTAACAGTGGAGCCAAATTTTAAGTCCAGGAGTATCTAACACTAAAACCTGACTTATTAACAATTCTTATATACCTCCTTCCAAAAATGAAAGATATGTAAACAAAATTAAAATTAGCTAAGTAGACACGGACAGTAAAGTCCTTAATAAAGAAATGGCCAGGCCAGAATAATAATAATTGAGATGCATGAGCATGAGCCTATGTGTAAAAGTCTTTATTTTCTCAGATGAGAGCCACCCAAGCTATGGTAGTACATGGTTTGATCTGAGTCCAAAACATTTCTTTCTCTTTTAATTATCCCTGTGCCTGAGCCTAGAAACTGCTAGCCTCCATACAATCTAGTCTTCTGCTAGGCCAGACCTTGGAGGCTTTGTCTGCTAACCTAGGACTAGAATGTTTTCAGCCTCTGAGACTTACTACTGGATAAACTCACCCTTTCTAGCTGTTTTTGAACTCTGGCTGACTGGTTCAACTCAGCTACTCTGGCTCAAAAGTCCTCTCCAAGATGACTTATTCAAACTGGATTCTCTCTTCTTCTCACTGAATTGCTCTGCTTGGAAAAACTGCCTCTGAATTCCATTGATAGAACTACACTGACTCCATTGACTGCACAACCCCAACTGAATTCAACTACACTCAACTGAACTGCACCAAACTGCACCAAACTGTACTATACTCCCAAACTCTACTGTACTATCTCCTTCCTCTTAAGTAGCTTCTCTTTATTGTCAGTTTTCTGGAGAGTTAGTTGTATCCTATCTCAGACTCATTCTTTCAAATCTTTCTCTGACTTGTCACATTGTCTGTCCCTCAACTTGACTTCATTGTTTGAGATTAAAAGTATGTACTAAATTCCAGCCAGAGGGAATAAAGGTGTATAGTGTCTATATCCCTAGCTGAATATAGAGTGTGTACTCCAGCCAGAGGGATTAAAAGTATGAACTAAGGGTGTATCTGTATTCCAGGGAATCACACAGATATAGGTCTTTGGATGTGATCTGTTGCCAGAGAAACCAAGTTGCTGGATAAAAATTCCTCTATACCTATGTTACCAGTTTAGGTGCATAAATGAAATGCCCAGCAATCATAGCACACAGCTATGCTGCCCAACACTTAACCACAGTTACCAAAGACTCAAAGTGAGTGACCAGATTCAAACCCATCAATTTGACTACTCGTCCTCCTAAGGCTCCCTTGTTGGTGATGTCTTCTTTCTTTGAGAGAGGTAAACACATTGTTGCCTTTGGCTTTTTGATAGTAAGTATTATAACTTTCTTCCATGTTTAACCAGAAACTTTTCTTATCATTCAAATAAGATTACTGCAGCAACATCTCAGAGGAATGTACAGTAACTTAATCTACAGGAGTGGATAACAGAATGAACTTTTTAAAAAGACAAATTGGGTTCATTTTAAACATTCCTAGGTAAGTCACTGTTTAAGGAACCATATTTTGCATATTTTGAAAAAATTGTAAATTTATAAAGATACTTTAGGGCTCTTAACTACAAATGCCTAGTGTCAAGGTAAATAAATTTTGAAATATTAGTTATTTCCATCCAATGATACTAGGAAGGATTTTTTGTTAGCATTTTCCCTTTCAAAAGGATAATACTCCCAAGCTCTCTTTAGGCTGAGTATTTAATTAATACATTAGAATTGAGTAGGTTTTGTTACCTAGTGGTTCAGTTCCCTTGACATACATCTATTTATCTATTCTCTATCTCTTTATTTACTTACACTAGGTAAGGAGTGTTTATACATTTAATATTATTGAAGTATATTTTATGGCATATAACTGAAGCTAAATTTTTTGACATGGGTTACTTCTGTTATTACTATTCATAAATTTTCTCAGTATTAGGCTTAACATACAAATGTTATAAAAACACTGTCTTTCAGGTAATATTTAGACATTGCAAAATCCTTTTTGGCTGGATATAAAGTATGACTGGGGTGTGATTATTGTTTTTTGGTCACATTTCATGTAGAAGTCCAACTCACCATTTTTCTCTATTTTGTTCTTATCCTACTAATCTAATTTCATCATTTGTCTCTCTGAGAAAAAGTTTCACACACTCCCAATATTTGCTCTTCAGCATGTTTAGTGTCTGTAATTCAGAGAAACCATTACAGAAGCCCAGGGCTTGACATTTCTAGACTGTGTAACTAAGAGCAATTTTTTTTTAAATTTGAAATTATCAATTTACTTGTCCATGTAAATTGAAATAGGATATTCAAAAATCTATCACAAAATTACATTAAATTTTGTGATCTTTTTCAAGGTTATGTGAAAATATATTAAACATGGAAAATATACTGCTTTGATAAAGCCATCAATTCTCTCTGAAAAAAGAATGTAGCTATTATTTTGGAAATTATTATTACTATTTTATCATCATCATCATCATTAGGTAATCTTAACCTTGTAATACATGGAAGAGATTTAATAAATATCTAAATGTTTTCATAGGTAAGTCAAAATTTGTAAATAGCTTGTCTTTACTGAAATATATTCCATTTCTTCCCTATGCTCTTTCTCAAAAATGGTTTGACTCTATAAGGATAGATAAGATAGGTGGCAATTTCACTTGCTTTCAGTTAATCTGGAGTCATTAGATTGTACAATTGTTGATAATTAATGATTGGAATACACACACATCTTTTTTTTTTTACTTACCAAACTAATTAGAAAAACATGCCTTCATCAATGTTATTTGATATTGACAATTCAAATAAGAGAGATAGTTTTTTGTAATAACAAACATTTGCAGCCAGCATTCGAACAGTAAAAGTGCAGGCTTTTTAAAAATGTTTCACTATCAGAAAGCAGAAATATCTTTGGTTTCAGAGAATCTAATGAGAATATTCAGGGGGGTGAAAATTAAACAGTTAAGGTTTTTACCAACTCTTGTTTTTGAAAAAAAAAAGAAAAAGAAAAAACCAACAACAAAATAACAAAGAAAAACAACAGGCATACCATGGAATAATAAAAGATCAAGGTACTGTGGTATTGCTAATAATTCTTTTAGACCTTAGTTCTGGTGACTTCTTTTCAAGTATTTTAGAGCTCGGGCTTTTAGTTTTAATGGAAAAATTCAAGATTGGCAGAAAGCCACTGTGCTAGCAGAGTTCTAGCAAATGTTACATTTTTCTCTTGGCCAGCAATTTCCCAGTAGGAGAATTCCTTCCCTATTGCATAGCTGTAAAACCAAATACACAGGGATTCTAGGCTTCAGTGTTTCCTTTAGGAGGTCTCTTGAGACTTTAGGACACTAAAGTGTTGTCTAGGCTTTGCTTATGGTGTTTTCAGGTTATGTTCTTCTCTGCAGAGCCGCTGTTAGGCACATTTTCCCTCTCAGTCATTAGATCCATCTTAGAGCAAAGCAAAGCTAAAATTTCTAGGCAATGAAAACAGGCTGTTGGTGGATAGGAAGTGATTAGGAAAGGGCTGCAGGTGTGTAGAGTTACCGGGACTGAGAGCATATCACACCTTTTGGAAAAGGCCCTTTTGGTTGTGGTTGTCTTAGTTGGTGGAAGAATTATTCCTAGAATTTTCTGAAGATGAACCAGGCATGCTAAATATCTGTAGTACATAAGGACAGATTCTTACAATAAAAGGTTATCCTGTCAACTCTATTAGTGTTAATGAGGTTGTAAGATCCTGCTGTGTACATTCATTTATCTCCATAAGCATTGGGTGGATTTTTCCAATTTGTGCATCTAATAATAATACAGTTGCTCAGAAATCCATGGCAAGCAACACAAATATTACAAAGTGCCTGTTGTCTTAATTCTCAGCAAGCTTTGAAGGAACCTTTAGCAGTCTGCATGAATTTTCATAACCAAGGATCATTCCAAATTCAAATTAAAGTATGTATTTTTGTCCTTCTAGCACATATATATCAAACATAAAATATATGCTGCATGGAATGATGAGATAGTCTGTCTCTGTCCTAGAGTTATTGCCTGTTGTAAGTCAAAGCCCCAAGTTCAAGTCTCAGCACCATCAAAAAGCTAAATGTTACTCATTATTCAGATATCTGTAAATGTTGCATACTGAAAGATTTACTTCAAATGTTTTTATAACTTTGAAATTTTTCCTACAAATTTCTGAGTAAACTCTGTATACGTCACTTACCTCGAAATAACCATTTTCCAAAAACTATTGTCTGCATTTGAATTGCACAGAAGGATAAAATCACACAGTTGGAAGTTCTAAAACTGAACACTGGAGTCAATTGTCACTTTCAACACAAAGAGACCCATTTTAAATAACTTTGTCTGGCATTCTAGAGACTTACGCACTGAAAGACTTTAAAGCCAACTACACAAGGTGGCCTTAGCTTTGTGCCTTACAAGCTCTGTTGACAATTGGATGTTTTATAGTAATGTATGCACAGCACTGTAGGGGCTGATAGGTTAATATAAGTTAGATTTAGTGAATACC
>CAJQZJ010033927.1:3809957-3827230 GCA_907164525.1 Lophiomys imhausi
TTTATAGATAAGAAATTGTTGGTGTTTGTTATAAGTGAATTTAGTAAATAAATAAATAAGAGATAAATAATAATTTAAAAGTTCGGTTACACAGCACAATAATTTAACATGTGCCTATGCTAAAACTGATATTTAACAAACGTACTCTACAAGTGGTGTGGGTATTTATTATAGCACACCAATTTCTTAATCTGTAATTAAATACACAATGAGATTAAAATGTATATTATCTATAACTGGTATCGAAATGCCAATGGTCCACTAAAGCTCTTTTGTTCCAGATACAAACGAGCAATCAATACTAGACTCCACTGAAGCTTGGAAAAATAGAGACTTGAATAATTGTCTAGTTAATTTAATAAATGTTGACAGCTTACAGAGATAAATAAAATTGTAAAGAAATCTTTTACCTCATTAGCATTTTGGCCTGAATTATCCAGATAATTATTGCAATTTCCCACACCACTTTGCTCATATTGACAGTGTCTTTCTTTCAATTTTTCATTTAAATCTATTTCTTCTGTTCTGGCCCATCCCAGCAAGGTGTAAGGGCTTTACATTGCAAATCTAGTTCTTGTCTGTGTTGTTGCTAAATTTCAGAATGTTATCCTTTCTGTTTGTATGACCTTTCACTTGTTATAGATAATTTCACTGTGACAGTCCCCAGAGATCCACTTAAGCACGAAACAACACTGAATAGAGAACACCTCTTTAGGATTCTTTCTATTTTCCTCCATTTTTTAATGTAATTTATTTGAATTTCCACAGGACATCTCTTTAATGTTTCCTTCTCACACAGTGTCTTTCCCTTTCCATGAGAAATTAGTTCTATTCCTCACCTAGCGCTAACTTAGCTATAGCAATGTTGTTTTCAAGGCATTTTGAATTTTTCCTCCATTTTGTATAAGCTAATATGATTAAGTTTATCAGTGTCTCGTTGAAAGTGCTTCTCCCCAGTTAATGCAAGATTAAAGAATATGTAGAAAGCAGACTCTTTGGCATGCTGCACCATTGTGTCTTTTTTGATGAAGTCCAACGGGAGTACATAGTAAGGGAGAAGGCATGAGAGGTGCAAAACGCAAATCACAAGCATTGCTTTATCACTACATAGTGTGGTTCACCCAGCCCTTGTTCAGCAATGTATAATAAGTCACCACGGCACTATACACATTGTAGTTTTGTTACTTAATGGGAAGAACCTGAACTGAGAAGCTCTAGATTCCTGAATTATATTTACAGATCAGCCATGATTTCATTCATTGCATTCTGTTCCTGTGATAAAACACCATGACCTAGACCAACTTATGCATCAATGACTTTCCTTGAGCTTGTGGTTCTAGAGGAAGAGTTCATGGGGTGAGAAAGGCTCAACAACAAATGACAAGATTAGTGACAGAAACAGAAAGCTGAGAAATCACATCTTCAGGCACAATCATGAAGCAGAGAGTAGAGTGAAAGTGGGGAAGGTTACAAACTCTCAATCCTGCCCCTGTGACAAACTTCCTCCAGCAAGACTCTACTTCTCATAACAACCTTAAACAGTGTCACCAACTGGGGACCAAGTGTTCAAATACATGACTGTGTGGGACACGTGGTCACTGATACCACCACATTCAATGACCCAACTTTCTACATTATCACTAACTAAATTATTTTCCTATTTTCAATAATCAAGTGCATGCACAGATTTTAAATTTTTTGATACTAATTTTCTGATTTTCCTTATACCTTTGTTATTATTTTTTTATTTTCTTTCCATTTTTCTTTTCCTTTTTCTTTCTTTTTTCTTGTTAAAAAAGACATGGACTCAAATGTTTGTACTATAGGTTTATGTCACATCACATAGGATCAAACTCACTGTCTACTGCATGCCAGGCAAACACCCATCCAGCTGAGTTATATTCCAAGTTCAACATGGGACTTTTAATTGCATCTACCTCCAAACCATTCCTGAAGTTAACTAATATTCTATAACACATATATTTCAGGCTCAATGACTTTCAGACAAGCATCTCTGATGAGCAAAATGTTGGTATGAAAACAGGGTGTTCTGCTAATGTTGTACATTTGGCTTGTACATACAGTTGATGTCTTCTCTCAGTATACTAAGAACTGCTTCCTGCTCAATTGCCTCACTTATAGTCTTAAGGCTAGTTATCAGTGGTAGAAAATAGAAAATCTGGGACACATGGTGTTTGTCTATCGACTGATCTTGTTCACACAACAGTCTCAGACCTCAAAGAAAAGGTAGAAGAAATGGATAACTTAGTCAGTCCAAGAAAATGTTAAGTCTAAAAACATCCAAGCAATCTTGGACACCATGAAAAGCCCAAACCTTTATATGCCTCTATGCCTGCTATACACGTACAGAGGAAGGGGAAAAAACAGGTCAGAAGCACTATGTTTTATAACTAAATCATAGAAGAAATTTTTCCAAATCTAAAGAAAGAAATGCCTATCAAGATGCAAGTAACATACAGAACACCAAATAGACAGAACCAGGAGAGAAACTACCTAGAACATAAAGTAATCAGAATACTAAATAAACATAACAAAGAAAGGATAGCAAAAGCTGCAAGTATAAAAGACAAACTCACATATAAGGGAAAGACTATTAGAATAAAAGATGACATTTCAGAGAAGAAAGACAAGAAGGGCCAGGACAGAAGCTCTACAAACTATCAGAGACCACTGATGCCATAGATTTCTATACCCAGTAAAAGCATCAGTCACAATCAAAGGAGAAAGAAAAAAGTGTCATGTTTTAAAAAATAAGTATTTTCGGTCCAACAATCCAGCTCTTCTGAAGTCACTACAAGGAAAACGTCAGTCTAAAAAGAAGGCTAACTAGAGACAAGAGAACACAAGCTAATAAACGATCACTGAATAGTTAATCTCAGAGGTCTAAGAAAACACTACTATAACAAAATAAGACAAAAAATAAACAATGCTCAATAATAACTCTAAATATTAATAGTGTTATTTCATCAGCAAAAAGACAGCCTAACATACTGGATTAGAAAACAGGGTCGCCGGGCGGTGGTGGCGCATGCCTTTAATCCCAGCACTTGGGAGGCAGAGGCAGGTGGATCTCTGTGAGTTCAAGGCCAGCCTGGTCTACAAAGCAAGTCCAGGAGAGCCAAGGATACACAGAGAAACCCTGTCTCGAAAAAAAAAAAAAAGAAAACAGGGTCAATCTTTCTGCTGAGTCCAAAAAACACTACTTCAGGTTTTAAAAGAGAAGAGCGGAAACAAACAAGGTTTAGTATATATGAAATACGATTACTCCTGTATTCACTTGTCCTCACAATCAGAAAGGCACCAACTACAAAAGAAATAAGTCAGTTCCACTATTGGATACATGATCTGAAATATTGTATTATAGGTGGGATATTGGTATAGAAATAAGTTAATTATAATTATAGGTTATTTCATTCTTGTGGCATTTTGTTTACTTCTTATTTGTTTTGATTTTTTTCTAATTTTTTTAAAGCTTGTTACCTAATTCAAAACATGTAAAAAATTCAGCCTGATTGAAATTGAATGAGGACTTAAAAGAGTTCTTGGAGGTATGATAAAGACTAGTAACTGACAAAAACACACGAGGACTTACAGACACCGAACAAATGGAAATTAGATATTATTCTACCATTAAGGATAAGCATAGCAGGCTTGATGGAGTCTGGGTAAAGTTTACCCTGAGCATGTGCTCGACAGTATTACATAAATAAACATAGTCATTTGAAAGGGTAGACCTCAATTATTAGGGATTGTCAGTCAGTACTTACTAAGTATAATAAAATAAGAACATTAACTTAAAAAGGGAAAAATCTTTATTTTGACTCATGGTTCAGGGAGTTCCAGGCCAAGGTCAAGTGGTCTTAATTTAGGACCCTCCAGTGAGGTGTGTAGGCATAAGGTGTGTAGGCATCTGGTTGCAATCTTTGTTTTCAGGACCTCCTCTCTGAATGTTGTATAAATACTGCTCCCCAATTTGCCAATAAAGTAGCTTATAGTAAATCACTGAGTAGGGGAGAGAATAAGACTGGACTTCCTGCCTTCCAGGGGAGGAGGAGTTAAAAAGAGAGGAAGTAAAAGGTATTCAGAAAGAGGAAAAGGCAGGAAAGACAGAGAGCTGCCATACATCATGAGAGAGATTCAGCTGAAGCAGGAAAGCCACAAGTGCAAGTGTCTCTGGAATTCATGCTTGGGGAGAAGACAGATTAGCTTAGTGGGTTAAGAATAGAGTAATAATAATCCAATTAAAAAATGGGGAACAGAGCTAAACAGAAAACTCACAAAGGATGAATTCCTAAAGGCTGAAAGATACTTGAAGAAATGCTCAGCATCCTTAATCATCAGAGAAATGCAACTCAAGAGGACTCTGAGATTCCATCTCACACCTGCCAGAATGGCTAATATCAAAAGCTCAAATGACAGCACATGCTGGCGAGGGTGTGGAGAAAGGGGAACCCTCCTACATTGCTGGTGGGAATGCAGACTTGTGCAACCACTATGGAGGTCAGTCTGGTGATATCTTAGAAAACTTGGAATAGCTTTGCCTCGGGACCCAGCCATACCACTTCTGGGTATACATCCAAATGACTCCTCATCAGACCACAAGGAAGTTTCCTCATCTATGTTCATAGCAGCCTTATTTGTAATAGCTAGAGACTGGAAACCACCCAGATGTCCCTCAACCAAAGAATGGATTAAAAAACTATGGTACATTTACACAATGGAATATTACTCAGCTATCAGAAACAATGAAATTATGCAATTTGCAGCAAATGGATGGAACTAGAAAAGCTCATCCTGAGTAAGCTAACCCAGACTCAAGAGGATGCACATGGCATCTATTCACTTATATTCAGATTTTAGCTATATAGTACAGGATATCTATACTACAACCAACTCACCAAAGGGAACATGGACGTAGACTTTTTTGTTTGTTTGTATTCTCTCCCTGTCATTGAGACACTTTTCCCTGGTGGTACTGCCTTGTAGGCCTCCAGTGTATGAAGAGGCTCTTGGACCTCATATGACTGCTGAACTGGAGCAGGGGACTGTTATGTAGGGACACTCCACTCCTCAGGAGTGGGATGGAAGGGTTAGGGGGTAGAGTGTGGGAGTGCAGGACTAGGAAGGGTGGAAAGAGGACACTACAATGGAGATGTAACCTGAAGCAATAAATAAATTAATTTTAAAAAAGAATAGAGTAATAACTGCTCAGTTTTTGTGCTGTTAAGCCTGTTTTAATAAATAATATAAAAAGTCTCAATTATTTGGGTGATGCCCAAGTTAAGAGGTAAACTGAGAAGCTAACACAATTGTCTAAAGTTATATTAATAGAGGTGTTCCAGTTTGTTTCTCTGTTGTTGAGGCAAAATATTGATCAAAAGCAACCTGGGAAGGAAAGGCCTTATTTCAGCTTACATTTTTCTGTCCATCAAGTGAAGTTGGAAGCAGAGACCGTGTAAGAATGTTGCTTACTGGCTTGCTTTCCCTGGATGGCTCAGCCTGTTTTCTTATATAACCAAGGATTGATTGCCAAGGGATGACCCCTCCCATGGTGGGTTATGTCTTCCCATATTATTCATGAATCAATAAATGCTCTACAAACAAGCACATAGACTAATCAAATGGAGACAGTTTATCAGTTAAGATTTCTTCTTCCCAGTAACAAAACCTAACTAGCAAATAAGGGCAGCACATCCCAAACTAGTGTGTGGTAAAGCAGACCATTTACTTCATGGAACAAGAAGCAAAGAGACTGAGAGACAAGTGTGTACGATCTCCTAAGGAGATGTCTAACTCCAGTTCCAGGGGATTTAAGCTTCTTCTGGCCTCCACAGGTATCAGACATACATAGAAACAAAAAAATACACATAAAATGCAGTAATCAAATATAGAATCCAGAAATGCCCTAAGGCCTGTACCATATGACTATACATCTCAAAGAAGTGACTAATTCTCAACAGCACAATCCTCTGGACCAAGCATGTTGTATGTATGCAAGTGGGGAGCTCCTGTTCAAACCCATACTGGTGGAATCAATTGTTATTATTGGTGTTCATGACATTGTTTTATATTCTCTTTTGTGTTTTGGTTTGGTTTTGGTTTGTTTGATGACTCTCACTATCCTCTGGAGTCAGTTTTAGTGTTTATGAATATACTGCATGCATTTTTATCTTTTAATTTTTATTTTATCTATCATAATTCTGATTGTTTTTCCCTGGCTTTCCTTTCAGGTAGGACTTGTGTTTTTTCGATGTGTAGGTTTGCCAGTCTTGTGCCTGTTAAAGTTCATTTTAGTAAGGTCTCTCCTGTAACTGTTTATTTTATTATTACCTATTTTCATTTCCTTTGAGTCATCCTTGAGAATTCATCAATTTTCTTCATTAAATAATATGACTATTGGATTCTGGGGTGGTTAACATCTAAATGAATCAATTAAAAATCATACCAGTAATTAATGAAGCACTCATTTGAGTATGACTCAGAGCTTTTTCATGGAGGGCTAACTGAGGAGGAAAAACCTGCCTAAATAGTGTAAGATCATGCAATGGGTGAAGCATTTCTGGATTGTAAATAAAGAGAAAATCCACTGAGCATCAAGATTCCCTACTCTCTGCTGTTCAGGCAGCTCAGATGTAGGTTCCAGCCACAGACTCCAGCTGCCTTTAGTTCAGCCATGCTTTCTCCTCCTTGATGGACAACACCCTGTCAAACTCTGAGACAAAATAAATTCTTCAAGTTCATGGAGCTGTTTGCTGTTTAAATTTATCTTGTAAGACCTGTCCTTCTTTTTGGAGATCCCCTCCCTACATTGTGTTTGTGGATCTACCCATGCTATATCACAAAGTCATGGTTGATTTATATTTATTATCTTACATTTACAATATTCATGAATGTTTTGCCTTTTCTGATGCTTTCATGGTCACAAATCAACCTTTTCTGAACATTCTGTGTTTTTCCTCTTGCTAAACATAGGCACATACTTATTCTGCGCATATATATATATATATGTCTGCATATAAATGAGTCTTGGGATTCTTAAGGATAGCTCTAACACGTATATAGAAATAACAGGTTTGATTATACGGCAATATTCTAGAGAGATGGAAGTATAAACAGATCACTCAAAGCCTGAAGTTTGGTTAAATATGGCAGCGACAAAGCAGAGCAATGAACCATAAACTCTGTACCTCTTAGAGGCTCTTAAGTGAGACTCTTAAATGAGGCAGCCTGTGCTGCAGTTTGGATGGAATTGTTGAATGTAGCTAGACCTGGAAAGGAAGGAAAGAGGAAGTGAGGAAAACTCAGATTCTTCATCACTTGAACACACTTACTGAGGATGAGTGCATGGAAATTGACAATTACTAGGTAAAAATTAAAATAATTGGCTGTGTATTCCTGGACCCCAGAAGCATCTGAAACCACTAAAAGAAGTCCTAAATTACAGCACACTAGGAAATAAAGCCACATTCAGAGGTACACGCATTTGTTCTAATTTAGTGGATGTTTCAAGCAGCTTTCCAAAGCCTTTGCATCAATTTGCAATCTTCCAAGCTGAGTGCTAGAATTGCACAGTCTATAAATAGACCTACACACACATAGTGGTCCTTTTCTACTGACAGAGTGAAACAGCTGACACGGAGAAAGGAAGATCTCTCTGTCCAGTAGGGGTGGTGATCACTTGTGCCTGTGTAAGGGGCAGGTCACATTTAGAATGGTTCCATCTCATCGTTTCCTTTACCAGATGGGCATGAGTTGTGAATCTAGCTATTATTGGTGAAAACAAGGTATATTTTAGGAGGAGGAAAGGCATAGGAAAACATCATGATGTTAAAGCTAAGCTTTAAACAGAACACGAGCACTGTGTATTAACATAACCAATTAAATAATAATATTAAAGAAGTGTTCATCAAACACACATGAAAATGTAAACAAGCACAAACTAATGGATATTTATCATGTATATGTATAAATATTACATATATATTACACCTGAAATAAGAATATAAGACATTGTATATTAAAATATAAGACATTCTACAACTCAATAAATCACAGAGATGATTAATTCGCAAACATATTTCACAGAGCTAAAATGGCAAGATAAATGAACATTTTAAGACCAATGAAAATGTTAATCAAATTAAGAAAATTAAGCCAGTCTCATAAATATGACATGTATATATATACAATTATGTATATATTACATGAAGGTAACAATAAACATATCTAAGGGGATAAAGGGAGAAAATGGGAGGAGGAGACATGAGAACAGCTGTGTTGGTGTTAAAATAAGTAACAAAATCCACATACAGTATATACTTGTATGAAAAGTTTAAAATATATGTGGGTAGCATGCCCCAAGTGAATAAAGTTCTGAGTAAATGTGTGTTGTTGATATGTAACAGCTATGTCAAGAATTCCAATGACTCAGCCACATGAGAATGGCACAACCCTGTCCAGGTGAGGCTCAGAAGGATGGCAAAGCCTTTCACTGATTCATTCATGATATTGATAGTGTGTGAAGAAAATGTTTCTTTTCCCTGGATATTTACTGCTAGAAGATGCTCCCCATACAGACCAGGCCTAGTGAGATGAGTTAAACCTGTTCTTCTTATTTATCTGTATGTAACAACCATCCTCCTTGTTCAGCTGAACACAATAACCATTCATCTCTGTTCAACTGGGTATAATAAACACACTGAGCTCCTGGGTGCTGTGGTTTCTTCATCAAAAAACCCACTCCTCCTTATCTGAGCTTTAGTGTGCCTATATTTTTGTATGTGTGTTTGTCTTTTCATGGCTTCCCACCTTCTCTAAACAGGTCAAATCCCTGGAAGCCATTCAAAGACATGACAAGTATAAATTCTATTAAAATACAAGTAACTTGTAACGTATGCTGCAGAGAGATTAAAGAAAAAGTGTCTACCAAGTTTTAAGGGAATTGATCATTAAAGATAATGTTTTTAAATGTTTATTAATTACTTCAAGTTACATCTCCATCACAGTGTCCTCTTTCCACCCCAACTAGTTCCACCCTCCCACCCTCTACCCCCCAATCCTTCTATCCTACTCCTCCAGAGTAGAGTGCCCCTACATATCAGTCCCCCCCCTCCTCAGTTTAGCAGTCATATGAGGGCCAAGAGCCTCCTCATAGACTGGAGGCCTAAATGGCAGCATTGCTAGGGCAAAGTGTCTCATGGACAGGTTAAAAAAAAAAAGTCTATGTTCCTGTTCCTTTTGGTGCATTGGTTTGAGTATAGTTATCCTGTACTATGTGGCTAAAACCCGAATATAAGTGAATAGATGCCATGTGCATCCTTCGGAGTCTGGGTTAGCTCACTCAGAATGAGCTTTTCTAGTTCCATCCATTTGGCTGCAAATTCCATGATTTCGTTGTTTCTGATAGCTGAGTAATATTCCGTTGTGGAGATGTACCACAGCTTTTTTATCCATTCCTTGGTTGAGGGACATCTGAGTTGATTCCAGTTTCTAGCTATTACAAATAAGGCTGCTATGAACATAGATGAGGCAACTTCCTTGTGGTTTGGTGAGGAATCATTTGGATGCATACCCAGAAGTGGTATGGCTGGGTCTTGAGGTAGAATTACTCCAAGTTTTCTAAGATATTGCCACACCGATTTCCATAGTGGTTGCACAAGTCTGCACTCCCACCAGCCATGGAGGAGGGTTCCCCTTTCTCCACAACCTTGCCAGTATGTGCTGTCATTTGAGCTTTTGATCTTAGCCATTCTGACAGGTGTGAGATGGAATCTCAGATTTGTCTTGAGTTCATTTCTCTGATGATTAAGGATGCTGAGCATTTCTTCAAGTGTCTCTCAGCCATTAGGTATTCCTCCTTTGTGAATTCTCTGTTTAGTAATTTTCCCCATTTTTTGATTGGATTATTTGGTTTCTTGGTATTTAATTAGACCTCTGTCAGATGTGGGTTTGGTAAAGATCTTTTCCCAATCTCTAGGTTGCCATGTTTTGTTCAAATGACAGTGTCTTTTGCTTTACAGAAGCTTTTCAGTTTCATGAGGTCCCATTTATTGTTTGTTGGTCTTAGAGCCTAAGCTGTTGGTGTTCTGTTCAGGAAGTTGTCACCTGTGCTGATGAGTTCTAGACTTTTCCCCACTTTCTCTTCTATTAGATTTAGTGTGTCGGGCTTTATGTTAAGGTCTTGGGATTCTTTTAAATAAAATATACACTATTTCATTAGAGCACCTAAAATAAGGTACCAAATAGTGCAATAAGGAAAGTGTATTTCAAATACATATAATCTCATTAGTTATCTCTGCTATTGGTTTACACCTAATTTAACCAGTATCTTTCTGTGTGGATCTGCCAGGGTTTATCTTTACAATAGTTCCAAGAATATTTGAGAAGAATATGAACATGTTATACAATATGCAGACTGTTGGTTTTTTTTTTTTTGAGAACTATGTGAACTATTTGAAGGAAGTGCCCCAAATTGGTTTAGGGATCTATACATGAAAGAAAGCAATTAATGAAGATGTTATATAGCCAAGAATATTTTAAAAATCAAACAGCATTTTATGTTAGTGTTTGTTATGCATATAATAAAACTATGAAAACAGTGCATTCAATATTCCATACACATACCTAATTTGTGCATCTGTTGAACATTCTATTGATTTCAGCAGTGGTGATATGCCTGAGGTTGTATAAGCTTTCCTCCAGCTTAGAAGCTCAACTTAGGTCCCATTCATGCATCTCATATTCTGGAATGAATGGAATATCTAGAGAGTATTCTGCAACAATAACAAAAGTACAAGGGACGTTCAGGGCATTTTGCTTTTACTGCTCTGCTTTAACCTGAGCTAGGGACAGTATTTGATTCATACAATGGTAAAACCTGTCACCACAGGAAATTATCACAATCAGGAATACCCTCCAACTGTAGGATCTGAGTATTTGTGAAACAGAAACTTAGTTAACAAATATATGTATTAGTAACTATAAACTGTTACATTAGGCCAGAGGAACACCTGGCAGTGGCCTGATGGGAATGCCTGTAGGATCACCTTAGCTGGAGGTCTGTGGCTGGGGGCCTGTACTGGTAATAGGGCCTGAGACCAAAGATGGCCCCTTTTGAAGTAATTAAATACACAAAGACCTTTTAATGCTTCAACACTTAGACCTTAGCTGGGGAAGACTCTCAACTAGCTAATCTAAGTTAACTAGACCACTTAAGTTTCTTTAGTCAAAGCTGACTACTGTGGTGCATTATTTTTTCTTTTAAAGTATATTTGGTTTATATTTTTAAAATATACTCAAGTACTATTTTTATACTCATTAAGTGTTCAATAATGCCAGTATTTGCCCCCTTAACTACTGTTTCTATTATCTAATTCCTCCCCTGCAGGCTAGTATATATAGGTGTTTGCCTCCATATAATTTTGGTGTTTTTACTTCATTATTTCTGTAAGAATGATTTACTTCAATACTTTTGTTCTTTTCTCCCATCTAATCTTGTCTATTCAATTATTAATCTATTCATTCTGGACAGAACATTTCAAAGATGCTGACTAGATATACTGATTAAAAACTAAAAAAGAGAAAACAAGTCCTATCTTCATTAATGCATTATTATTTAAAGATACAAAATACAGAAATATAATCACAAGGTAAAGAGGAGAGCAGCTATGTAGGGAGGGATATAGAAGTGGTGTTAAGCTAAGTCTTATGTGGTTAAAGAGCAGTAAGGAGGAAAGATGTCTGTCTCTCATCTTGATTAACAGAACCAGATGGGAACAACCATAACAAAACAACCTTTGTTTCAGCCATTTAATTAGTTTCCAGAAATTGGACACAAAGTGCTCCCCATGCAAATGTGAGGCCCTGGATTGAATACCACTAAATAAATAAATAAATGAATCAATCAATCAATCAATGGGGAGAAGACAGTCATTAAATATGTAGTAACAGAAGCATTTCCAGAAGATTTCAATAGTTTATTAAATATTAAGTAGAATAAATACTCCAAATTATTAGGTAGAAAGTATTCTTGAAAAGAACAGTGCAGAATCTTGAATCTGAGGCAGACTGCACATTGAAGGCTCAGTTCAGCCATAATCTCATTCTATGCCTTTAACAAACGAGTCTTGGATTTCCTGTGCTTCATTTTCCTTCTAAAACTATTTCGTAGACTTCCAGAAACAATTACTGATTACATTGTGCTGGATGCTTATAACAGGGCTTGGTATATACCAAGTCCTTGAACTCTGTTGTTTTCATTACTGTTATTTTCATCATCATCATCATCATTAATTATTTACAGGTAAGAGCATGTGAACAAACAAATAAGGCATGTTTTGTTTGTTCACTACAACATTGGATTTCAAAAAAGAAGTAGACAATTTATCTAAAATAATTTATCTTTTCCCATGTGAATATTAACTATAATTTATATCACGTACAAAATTGGATGATTTTGTAATTTTCAATGGTAAAACTTAAAGAGAAAAATCAATGGTAATTTCTTATATTTGATGTAGAAGCAATCCATGTATTTCTGTATTTATACTTTCCTTCTTTATTTATGAGATTTCTATAAAGTTCTTTATACTATTTACAAAATATAGACTGCAAGTGAATAAGTTTTTTCAATGTTAATTTTTAAATCATAATGGTAAATTCAGCAAAACCATAACATTTTATCACAAAAGATTCAAAATTAGATCATATTTATGACCTATGGATAGTTTGTTAGGCTAGAGTATAGTTCAGTGGTAAGGTATTAACCTAGTATGCATGAATATTGACATAATTACATGTATGTGTGCAGGAGCAGGTATATTGGTGTATTTTTGCATATCAAATTCCAGACTTCATGCATACTGATATGCTTTTAATGTCTTAATATTCTAGTAATATTTTAAACTAAATGGAAATCTGCAACATGTAATCTCTGGATATCAAGAGCCAATGTGATTGGGTATCATATATTTTCAATTTGGTCTTTTATCCAGGAAGTCATAATTTAACCAATGCTTTTAATACACAAATGCAAAATTATATGTAAATCAAAATAAATATTAATGCACACTATCATTTATATTTACATCATGACAGTTTGCTCACATTCTAGAAGGTTAATCTTTAAGACAAACTGTAGAGGGATTTTAATCTAGCTACATGGCTATTTTGACTGCAATACAGACCCACCCTTAGCACACATCTTTAATCTCTCTGTCTGGAATACAGACATGCCCTTAGTACTCACCTTTAATCCCAAATAATGAAGGCAAATTTAGTTTGTAGCAGGAAGCACCCATTTTTGAAAGTGATGTCTAATTGAGTGGCAGATGAAATGGTGAATCAAAGAAAGATTTGACAGAATAGGATATGCCTAATACTCATGAGAAGAGAGAGGAAAGGGAAGCCACTTAAGTGAGCAGAACAGAGAATGAGAGAGGAGAAAGTTTTACTAGGAGAGTTTCACAGATACAGGTTGAAGAGAGAACAAGCTATACACAGATGGAGACAGAATGAGCAAGAAAATGAGAAGGATTAGAACAGCCTGCTAGAGTTAGTTTGGGATCAAGCAAAGCAATTCAGGAGAGACTAAAAGAGAAGCCAGATTGAATCAATCAGTTTGAAGTGGAGCTTGAGCCAAAACAGCTGAGTTGAACCAGCCACCTAGAAAGAATTAGAAAGGGTGAACTTATCCAGCAGCAAGTCTCAGAGGCTGAAAACATTCTAGGCCTACATTAGATTGTACAGAGTCTAGAAACTTCCAGGACTAGGCCAGGTTAGCAGATGGAGGCAGTAAGCCTCCAAGATGACAATTAAGAAGAGAATAAAAGTTACTTTAACAACAAACTTGTCTTGTTTCCTATCCATAATTCTTTATTTAATCAAGGGGAAAAAGCTTCTGTAAGGCAAAGGACACTATCATTAGAGAAAAGTGGCAGCATACAGACTGGGAAAGGATCTTCACCATAATCACATCCAACAGAGGCTTATATCCAAAATTTACAAAGAACCCCAAAAAATTAAACACCAAGAAACCAAATAATCCAATCAAAAAATTGGGTATAGAACTAAACACCCCCCCCACACACACACACACACATCTTAAGGAATAAAGACTTGTAAACAAATTCTGAATGTCTGAAGAGTTCAAATGTCCGATGGTTTATGTTTTAACATTTTAAGAAGAGACAGACAATAAACCAATATTACATTTACCTTTATATGACAATGCAACAGAAAACATACAGATTTGGATGAAAGAACATGATTTTCACCCATTACCACTTAAGTATTTGATTTTGGTAAAACAACAGCAATAAACTAACCTGGGGATGATTAGCTTTCTAAACACATTCCTTTTGTATGAAAGCCTCTGACCTATTTCCATTCTACGTAATTGAAATAAGCATCCGTAGCTTACCAGGGCAATAAAACATATGGAAATGGTCTCAGCTTTAACGCTCCTAAGCATGCCTTCAGGAGTTTGTGAAAGATGAAAATTACCAGCTCTACCCCAGAGAGCCTTCCTTGGGACAGGTGTGAGATCCTCGAGTCAATTTTCTTATAAGAACTGTAGATTACTTGGAAGGCACTCTGGAGCTTAAATTAGCAGAAGACTAGTGTCACAAATAGAACAGACATTGCAGGTAAGTCAGTCTGGGATTTAGATTCTGCCTCTGCGCAAATGCTACATACATGAGATACACACTGCTGGACAACAAATATCCATGTCTTACCAACTTAAAACTGCACACCTATATATATATGCAGTCTGTGGATGAGGAATTGAGGAATAGTTTATCAGGATTCTATACTCTGGTTTGGACAAGGCTGGGAAGATCAGGTTCACAACTAGAGCCTCAACTAGGTGTATGTCTTCTCAAGCTTCACAGATTGTTAGACAGAGATGCTTCCTTTAGGTGGTAGGTTTGAGCATTTCAATGACGACTGGGCAGAATACTCTCCTGCTTTCCCATAGTACATAGAGTGGCCCACAATCTCTGATATCTAGGCTTCTCTAATGTGGGTACACAACTCAGTTTTTCAGTGAAAAGATTCTATGGCAGAAACCCAACATGACTCAACATGACTCAAAAATGATGTTCCATGCTCCATGGTTAGAAAATTTTAACAAATTTTCTTTATTCTCAAAGTGAAGATATGCATAGTGTGTGGACTCTTGACAGTGGTTTTGAGAAGCCATTGTATAATTTTTTAGATACAATGGGGCCTTAGGTAAATTTTTTAGTAGCACTGATTATTAATTATCTTTTCTAATAACAAACAGAGTAATATTGCTTAAAGAGGCAAAATATGTAAGGATCTTGGCATGCCACTGTTACTGTATAAATATTACATATACTAATAAGAACCTCACTAGAATAGGAAATGGTATTTACTCATGAGACTGCACTAGTTTATGTCTGAAATTACTCCCAAATTGTTCCTTAATGTCTAAAACTTATATCCATGCATTTACTAACTACAATGGATCTCCACAACAAAGCACTGTCTTTCATGTTTCATGACTGCCACACAATGTTTGTTGAATGAATAGTAATCTTGAAAAATGACTATTTCATTCATTCATTCACTTGTCTATTCATTTATCTATTTATAAATGGATCTTATAAACAAAATGATGGCCTCTTGGCATTATCTTATTGAAGAAAAATTCGAAATTATGCCTGTGGATGCAGCTAGTGACAGTAGGAACAAAGGATCCCAACAAACCGTAGAGGAAGTGTTTCAACAGGAAGAGAATGTGAGGAGTTCTGTACTTAGGATCAGTAGAACCCTTTCAGCTTCCAGAGAAAATGCCTGTTTCGACAGCTGCTATCATAGATAGTTTGCAAGGAATTAACTGGTCATGACCACTGCCCTCTTGTTGATATTCAGATCCTGACATTGCTCCCAACTGACTATTTTCATCAGCACTTTCATAATATATAACAAAAATTGTAAAGATTTGATGAAAATTATTTGAAGGCTTAGCTAAAAAAATATCTAATTCAGCAGGAGAAACTAAAAAAAAACCATTATTCAAAATAATCCTCATTTATGATGTATGCATAACATTTTTTATTCTATTTATTTCTTTTTTGGTCACAGTGTTTATTCAGAGACCTGCATAGGTAGAGATATAAGAATTCAAATGTTAAATGTAGTAAATACCATAGATTAAAAAAAATATCCTACTATCCTTATCCTATCAATACATGCAAGTCACAGCACAATAATTCAGGAGAAAAAAATCAGCAAGAGAAAAATACAATAAGAGATTTATTTTTTAAGCAGATAAATCATAAGCTCTTTAAAAAATAATTTTCAATGTGCCATCATTTCTTAATTCATATAATGGGCCATCATTTCTTAATTCATCTTATATGTCCCCGACCCCATCCAAATTTACTGTGTATGTCCTTCTGCTTTGTTCCTTGATAAGCTCATTAAATTTTTAAACTGTTGTTCTATGCAGCAATATCAAACTCATCATGTTTAATAACTATCTTAGTTTGGCATATTTTTCGTCATAGTATTTTAAAATTTTTTGTAATGCTTTTTGTCAGCAGTCAGTTTCTTTCCTTAACTACACATTTCTAAATTACTCCTTGCATTGGCAATATATTGGGAACTGTGCCTTATATAAAGTTTATTTAACAATAGTTCATTGAAAAAATTGAATGTAATAAGATTGATAGATATCAAGAATGAGATGGTTATTCCAAACAAAGCAAACAAACCTCCTGCAGAGTTTAGTCATAAAGCATTACACCAAAAAGAAGTGTGAATGAGCTTTTTTAAAAAAAATATATATATATATACCATTTAATATATATATATATATATATATATATATACCATTTATTTATTCAAGTTACATCTGAATCACAGTCTCCTCCCTCCTTCTCTCCCAGTTCCACCCTCCCACCTCCTTTCCCCCTTTCCCTACTATCTTTCTCTTTGGGTTAAGGGAGTCCCCACATATCATGCCCCCTTAATTCATCAATCACATGAAGGCTAAATGCTTCCTCTTGCTTTGGGGCCCAACATGGCAGAGTAGCTAGGGTGAAGAGTCCCAAATAACAGACAACACACTCCATGTCTGAGACAGCCTCCCTCCCTACATGCTAAGAGATCTATATGAAGACCAAGTTGCCTAACCTCTTTATTTGTACAGGGTCTCGGTCAAGTCTAATCAAAGCTTTCTTCTTCTTCTTCTTCTTCTTCTTCTTCTTCTTCTTCTTCTTCTT
>CAJQZJ010033927.1:3828704-3844832 GCA_907164525.1 Lophiomys imhausi
TACAATGGAAAAAGGAAAGCATCTTCAATAAATGGTGCTGGTCTAACTGGATGTCAACATGTAGAAGAATGCAAATAGAGCCATACTTATCACCCTGTACAAAACTTAAGTCTAAGTGGATCAAGGACCTCAACATAAATCCAGACACACTAACATTAATAGAAGAGAAAGTGGGGAAAAGCCTTGAAATCATTGGCACTGGTAGCAACTTCCTGAATAGAACACCAATAGCTCAGGCACTAAAACAATCAATAAATGGGACCTTATAAAATTGAAAAGCTTCTGTAAGGCAAAGGACACTGTCCTTAGAACAAAACAGCAGCCTACAGAGTGGGAAAGGATCTTCACCAACCCAACATCTGACAGAGGGCTAATATCCAAAATATATAAAGAACTGAAGAAATTAAACACCAAAAAATCAAATAACCCCATCAATAAATGGGGTACAGAGCTAAACCGAGAATTCACAGAAGAGGAATCTCTAAAGGCTGAGAGGCATTTGAGGAAATGTTCAACATCTTTGGTTATCAGGGAAATGCAACTTAAAACAACTCTGAGATTCCATCTCACACCTGTCAGAATGGCTAAGATCAAAAACTCAAATGATAGCACATGCTGGTGAGGATGTGGAGAAAGGGGAACACTCCCCCATTGCTGGTGGGACTGCAAACTTGTGCAACCACTTTGGAAATCAATCTGGAGATATCTTAGAAAATTGGGAATAAATCTACCTCAAGACCCAGCCATACCCCTCTTGGGCATATATCCAAAAGATCTGAAAAGAAACCAAAAGGACATTGCCTCAACAATGTTCATAGCAGCTTTATTTGTAATAGCCAGAAACTGGAAACAACCCAGATGTCCATCAACTGAAGAATGGATAAAAAAACTGTGGTACATATACACAATGGAATACTACACAGCTATCAGAAATGAGGAAATCATGCAATTCAAAACCAAATGGATGGAACTAGAAAAGCTCATCCTAAGTGAGCTGACACAGTCCCAGAAAGATAAACATGGTATGTATTCCCTTACAAATGGATATTAACCATACATCAGAGGATAACTATCCTACAACCCACACACCCAAATAGACAGGAACCTAGCATATCTATCCTAGGAAAAATTCTACCCACCAGTGAGTCATGGAATCTGCTGCAAGTGAGTGGAACCCCACACCCTAGATGGTGTGCCTTATCAAGCTCCAGTACGAGTGGAAGCTCTTGGGCCTCACATGATGCAAGATCTGAGGGAGTATGATATGTGAGGACCCACCTCATCTGAGGAGAAGGAGAGTACCAAGTAGAGGAACAAGGAGGGAGGGAGGGAAGGAGAGAGGAAGGGAGGGGCCAAGAGGGGAGGAGGGAGGAAACTATGTTCTAGAAGTAAATAATACTTTTTTAAGAAAAGAGTTAATAAGCTTAAAAATATAATAAAAATACAATATAAATTTTTCAAACTATAATTTACCTTACTGGCATGAAAGGAAAATGGCCTTAATTTCAGATTAGAATGTTAGACTGCAGATGGCTACAGAGATTACACAAACTTGATAGCAGCTTAAAAGTTTTTTTTTTTTTCAGAGGTATAGGCTATTTCCATGGTTTGGCATTAAAAAGTAGGTAACAGGTTTAAAACACTGTAAATAAATTAAAGGTGACAGCTGTTCAACCTGGTTTTACAAACCTCCAAGAGTTGAAAAAACTTAGAGCTAAGGTAAAATAATGCATGGTGTTAGCACATGCCGTTACCTCCAGTACAGACAGGAGGATCACTATAGAGTTAGTTGTCTTATAAATTCTAGAGTTACAAGAAACAGGGTGGTGATGGTGCACACCCTTAGTCCCATCACTGGGGAAGAATACACCCTTAATCCCAACACACTAGAGACAGAAACAGGCAGATCTCAGAGCTCAAGGCCACCTGATACAAAACAAGCTCTAAACAGAGAAAAACTTTGATCCAGGGGTGGAGGAGCACATCTTTAATCCCATCAGTTGGGAACCACATGTCTTTGATCGCAAAACTTGGAATGCAGAGACAGGCACATAGGATTTGGAAAGATTTAAGTTTAAAAGCTACTTACAAAAGGCAGGCTGCAATTCAAACAAATTGTCCTTTGAGATCTCAAAATATATACACTAAAGGTTTGTTTAGCTCCAAAATATCAAAATAATTTCTTCTTTAATCCGGATTGAAAGGTAATACTTTATATATTATCAAAAAAACCGAATTTGCTTCAGGAAAAATATTACCTGATCCCCCCCCCCAAAAAAAGGTAATTGTCCCAGAGTTAGGATTAGGGCTGGGCTCTGTTCTTATCTTTCCAGGAGATTTAAAGCATCCATTCAAGGAATCCAGGGACAACTGGACAATGGAAACCTCAGCAGAAAACAGATCAGACACCAAAGAAGACGAGTGGCCCAGATGATCCAGCCTTGCAGACTTCTTCAATAGCAGTTTCCTCAAAAGTCTACAACCATAACAACTCAGAATCGCTAAGATCGTTCAGCTCCACAGACTACTCCAGCCAGATCTTCAGTAAAGCTCTGAAGATCAGCTTCTGTCTATGAACTTCGTAGGACATCTAAATAGCTGAGCACAAAGGACTGAACATCAAATGATTCTATTAACATTTTAACCATTTTTCCATTCTTATTTGGGCCCCAAACAGGTTTACTATGTCCCAAATCAGCAGGAAGTCATTTTAAGAGAACAACGTCCCATCCCCAGAAGGTGGGGAGGGTGTTCTCCCCCTTTGGTTATTTGATAGATAATAGAAAATTTTGTTATTTAGGGGAAAAGACTACAAGCTGTTAAATGGTCTTGTTAAATGGGTTTTGGAGGTTAGACCCAGGGACTTCTCTCTTTTGCTTTTCTCAATAATAGATTTTTTTAAAAAAGGAAACTGTGGTTAACACAATGGAATACTACTCAGCTATCAGAAACAAGGAAATCACCAAGTTTTTCTGAGAGTTTTATATGAGAGTTGATTTTCATGTGTTGTCCTTGTCCCCTCTGGGTCTCTCTATTACTCCTCCCTCTCTTATATAGGACTACAACAGCCCTTCCTAATGTTTGACTGTGTGTCTCAGCATCTGTTTTGATCAGCTGCTGGGTAGAATATCCCCTAGGATAGTTATTCTAGGTTCCTGTTCCATTTGGTACATGGGTTTACAGAGTGTTTGTGGGGAGCTGGAAGAAGGACTGTCCTGGTGCCTCTTGCTCTTTTGATCACTATGGTGAACCAATGCGGGCTCCATAATAGTTTGACATTTTTTAGTTTAGGGAAAAGTGAGAGTAAAGCTGCATTTTCTTTTCTAAACCTATATAGCAATCAGGATTTCCCACATCTATATTTTTTTATATCCTTTCACACTTTTTTTCCATTTATTTATTTATTTATTACTTCAGATTATATCTCCATTGAAGTGTCCTCTTTACACCCCTCCCAGTCCTGCTCTGCCACCTTCTACCCCCATCCCTTCCATCCCACTCCTCTGGAGTGGAGTGTCCCTACATAACAGTCCCCCACCCGAGTTCAGCAGTCATATGAGGGCCTCCTCATACACTGGGGGCCTACAAGGCAGCACCACTAGGGCAAAGTGCCTCATTAACAGGTGAGAAAGTCTATGTTCCTGTTCCCTTTGGTGCATTCGTTGTAGTATAGTTATCCTGTATTATATGGCTAAAATCTGACTATAAGTGAGTAGATGTCATGTGCATCCTTCTTGGTCTGGGTTAGCTCACTCAGATGAGCTTCTCTAGTTCCATCCATTTGGCTTCAAATTGAATGATTTTGTTGTTTCTGATAGCTGAGTAGTATTCCATTGTGTAGATGTACTATAGTTTTTTAATCCATTCTTCAGTTGAGGGACATCTGGGTGGTTTCCAGTCTCTAGCTATTACAAATAAGGCTGCTATTAACATAGATGAGAAAACTTCCTTGTGATTCAGTGAGGAGTCATTTGGATGTATACCCAGAAGTGGTATGGCTGGGTCCTGAGGCAGAGCTATTCCAAGTTTTCTAATATATTGCCAGACTGACCTCCATAGTGATTATACAAGCCTGTACTCCCAACAGCAATGGAGGAGGGTTCCCCCTTTTCCACACCCTTACTATCATGTGCTGTCATTTGAGCTTTTGATCTTAGCCTTTCTGACAGGTATGAGATAGAATCTCAGAGTTGTCTTGAGTTGCATTTCTCTGATGATTAAGGATGCTGAGTATTTTTTTCAAGTGTCTCTCAGCCATTAAAGATTCCTCCTTTGTGAATTCTCTGTTTTAGCTCTTTCCCCCATTTTTTGATAGGATTATTTGATTTCTTGGCATTTAACTTCTTGAGTTCTTTGTAAAGTATGGATATTAGCCCTCTGTCAGATGTGGGGTTGGTAAAGATTTTTTCCCAATCTTAGGCTGCCATTTTGTTCGGATGACAGTGTCTTTTGCCTTACAGAAGCTTTTCAGTTTCATGAGGTCTCATTTATTGATTGTTGGTCTTAGATCCTAAGCCGTTGTTGTTCTGTTCAGGAAGTTGTCACCTGTGCCAATGAGTTTGAATGTTTTCCCCACTTTCTCTTCTAGTAGATTTAGTGTTTCCAGCCTTATGTTAAGGTCTTCGATCCACTTGGACTTAAGTTTTGTACAAGGTGATAAGTATGGGTCTAATTTCATTCTTTTACATATGGACATCCAGTTAGACCAGCACCATTTGTTGAAGATACTGTCCTTTTTCCATTGTATGGGCTGGCTTCTTTGTTAAAATTTAAGTGACCATAGGTGTGTGGGCTCATTTCTGGGTCTTCAATTCGATTCCATTGATCCACTGGTCTGTTTCCATAGCAGTGCCATGCTGTTTTTATTACTATTGCTCTGTAGTACAGCTTCAAATCTGTTATGGTGATACCTCCAGATGTTTTTTTTATTGTACAGGATTGATTTAGCTTTTTTTTGTTATTCCATAAGAAGTTGAGAATTGCTTTTTCCAGGTCAATAAGAATTGTGTTGGTATTTTAACAGGAATTGCATTGAATCTGTATATTGCTTTTGGTAGGATAGCCATTTTTATTATGTTGATCCTACCTATCCTTGAGCATGGGAGATCTTTCCATCTTCTAAAGGCCTCTTCAATTTCTTTCTTCAAGGACTTGAAGTTCTTGTCCTACAGGTCTTTCATTAGCTTGGTTAGAGTTACCCCCAGGTATTTTATATTGTTTGTGGCTATTATGAAGAGTGTTGTTTCCCTGATTTCTTTCTCAGCCTATTTATTTGTTGTATAAAGAAGGGATTCTGATTTTTTTGAGTTAATTTTGTATCCAGCCACCTTGCTGAAGGTGTTTATCAGCTGTAAAAGTTCTCTGATGGAATTTTTGGAGTCACTTATGTATAGTACCATATCGTCTGAAAATAGGGATAATTTGACTTCTTTGTTTCCAATTTGTAGCCCCTTGATCTCCTTTAGCTGTCTTATTACTCTAGCAAGAACTTCAAGTACTATGTTGAAGAAATATTTTGAAAGTGGACATCCTTGCCTTGTATCTGAGTTTAGAGGAAATGCATCAAGTTTCTCTTCATTTAATTTCATGTTGGCTAGTGGCTTGCTGTATATAGCCTTTATTATTTCTAGGTATGGTCCTTGTATGCCTGTTCTTTCCAGAACATTTAGCATGAAGGGGTGTTGGATTTTGTCAAATGCTTTTTCAGCATCTAGAGAGATGATCATGTGTTTTTTTTCTTTCAGCTGTTTATATGGTGAATTAAGTAATGGATTTTCATATGTTGAACCATCTCTGCATTCCTGGGATGAAGCCTACTTGATCATGGTGTATGATAGTTTTGATATGTTCTTTGATTCAGTTTTCCAGTATTTTGTTAAGTATTTTTGTGCCTAGGTTCATGAGGGAAATTGGTCTGAAGTTCTATTTTTTTGTTGGGTCTTTGTGTGATTTAGGAATCAGGGTGACTGTGGTCTAATAGAATGAACTTGGCAGTGTTCCTTCTGATTCTATTTTGTGGAAGAGCTTGAAGAGTATTGGTATTAGCTCTTCTTTGAAGGTCTGGTAGAATTCTGTGCCGCAACCATCTGGCCCTGTTTTTTTGTTTGTTTGTTGTTGTTTGTGTTTTTAATTGGGAGATTTTTAATGACTGTTTCTATTTCCTTAGGGGTTATAGGGATGTTTAATCTATTAACCTGATCTTGATTTAACTTTGGTAGGTGGATTCTATCAAGAAAATTATCCATTTCCCTTAGGTTTTTAAATTTGATGGAGTACAGGTTTTTAAAGTAGGACCTAAAGATACTCTGGATTTCCTCAATGTCTGTTGTTATTTCTCCATTTTCATTTCTGATCTTGTTGATTTGGGCTTTTTCCCTCTGCCTTTTAGTTAAATTAGCTAAGGATTTGTCTATGTTGTTGATTTTCTCAAAGAACCAACTCTTGGTTTCATTGATTCTTTGTATTGTTCTTTTTGTTTCTAAGTTGTTAATTTCAGCCCTAAGTTTGATGATTTCCTGCCTTCTGTTCTTTTTGGGAGTGTTTACTTCTTTTTTTTTCCAGTTATTCCTGCTCAGCTGTTAATTAACTAATATGAGCTGTCATGATTTTCTTTTTGAAGGTACTTCGTGCTATGAACTCTCCTTGTAACACTGGTTTCATTCTGTCCCATAGTTTTGGGCATGTTGTGCCTTCATTGTAGTTGGATTTTAAGAAGTCTTTTATTTCCTTCTTTATTTCTTCCCTGACTCAGTGGTCATTCAGTAGAGTCGTTCAGTTTCCATGAATGTGTGGCCTTCTATTATTTCTGTTGTTATTGAAGTCCAGCTTCATTCCATGTTGTTCTAATAAGATGCAAGGGGTTATTTCAATTTTCTTGTATCTGTGGAGGCTTTCTTTGTGTCCAACTATATGGTCAATTTTGGAGGAGGTTCCATGTGGTGCTGAAAAGAAGGTGTATCCTTTTGTGTTTGGGTGAAACTTTCTGTAGATATCTGTTAGGTCCATTTGGTTCATGACTTCTGTTAGGCTCATTATTTCTCTGCTTGGTTTCTGTCTCAATGACCTGTCCATTGTTGTGAGTGGGGTGTTGAAGTCTCCCACTACTAATGTGTGGGGATCAATGTGAATTTTAAGCTTTAGAAGGCTTTCTTTACAAATGTGGGTACCCTTGTATTTGGGGCATAGATATTCAGTATTGAGATGTCATCTTGATGAATTTTTCCCTTAACAAGTAAGTAGCGCCCTTCCCTAACTTTTTTAATTAACTTCAGTTTAAAGTCTATTTTATTTTATATTAGAATGGCTATTCCAGCTTGGTTCCTGGGCCCATTTGATTGGAAAACCTTTTCCCAGCCCTTTACTCTGAGGTAGCATCTATCTTTGTTAGTGAGATGCGTTTCTTGTATGCAACAAAATGTTGGGTCTGGTTTAGGGATCCATGCTGTAAGCCTTTGTCTTTTTAGTGGGGAGTTAAGTCCATTGATGTTGATGGATATTAATGACCAAAGGGTGTTATTTCCTGTTATTTTGATGTAGGTGGTGGTTGCGTGTTTCTTGTTTAAAATTCAGTGGAGTTTTTTGCTTCCTCTGTTTTCTTGGGTGAGGTTATCTTCTTGGGGTTGGAATTTTCCTTCTAGGATCTTCTGTAGAGCTGGATTTTGGGGTAGATACTGTTAAAATTTGATTTTCTCATGGAATATCTTGTTTTCTCCATCTATGTTGATAGAGGGTTTAGCTGGATATAGTAGTCCAGCCAGGTACCTATGCTCTCTTAGGGCTTGTAGGATGTCTGCCCAGACCTTTCTGGCTTTTAAAGTTTCTGAGGAAAAGTCAGGTATAATTCTGATGGGTCTGCCATTATATGTTACTTGACCTTTTTCTCTTATGGCTTTCAATATTCTTTCTTTGTTTTGTACATTTGGAGTTTCAATTATTATGTGGCAAAAGGAATTTCTTTTCTGGTCTAATCTGTTTGGAGTTCTGTATGCCTCTTGGAATTTTTTTTTTGTTTGTTTGTTTTTTGTTTTTTCGAGACAGGGTTTCTCTGTGTAGCTCTGGCTGTCCTGGACTCGCTTTGTAGACCAGGCTGGACTCGAACTCACAGAGATCCGCCTGCCTCTGCCTCCCGAGTGCTGGGATTAAAGGCGTGCGCCACCACCGCCCGGCTGCCTCTTGGAATTTTATTAGCATCTCTTTCTTTAGGTTTGGAAAGTTTTCTTCTATGATTTTGTTGAAGATATTTCCTGGACCTTGGACTTGGGAGTCTTCTCTTTCCTCTATGCCTTTAATTCTTAGGTTCTATGTTTTCATTGAGTCCTTGATTTCTTGGATGTTATGGGTGAGAACATTTTTTAGCTTTCTCATTTTCTTTGGTTGTTGTAATGATTTATTCAATTGAATTTTCCACGTCTGAGATTCTGTCTTCCATCTCTTGTATCCTATTTTTGATACTCATATCTGTAGTTCCTCTTCTCTTCCCTTGGTTTTTCTCCTCCAGCACTGTTTCTGTTTGTGATCTTTTTATTGGTCCATTTCCAAATTCAAGTCTTGTAAGATTTTAGACATTTTATACATTTCCTGCTCCAATTTAGATAACTTTGTCTGCCATTCATTCAGATCTTTCATAGCCTTGTCTCTTTCCCAATCATATTTGGCTGAGTTGGCCTGGAGGTCTCTAGTGGTGTTCTCCATTGCTTCCATTTGTAAAATTGAAGATTCTTTGTGTTCTTTCAGAGATTTCACTTCTTCTTGTAAGGACTCTATCAATTTCCTAACTATAGATTTGTCATCATTTTTTTGTGTGTTTCAGCTGTGGATGATGGTCTGGGTTTGCTGTATTAATTTGCTATATTTTATTGGAATCATATTTCCCTGATTTTTGTCAGATTTGTTTTTTCAGTGACTTTTAGCCATCTAGTTGTCCTTAGCTGATTGTTCCTAGTGTCTTCTGGACCTGATGCTAAGGACGGGACTTTGGTGTAGAGGCTGAATAATCTTGGTGGTCTGTAGTTCAACACAGGCTATGTGGGGCCTTGTGTTGGGGGCTGTATTTCAGTGGGCCCCTGAAGTTCACCCCTTCCAGTTGTGTCCCAACCTGGAACTCATGTCGGGTTAAGGTTAGATGTGTTATTCCAGCCTGCAGAGTCCCCTGCTGCTAGTTTGTCCTGTCTCAGGGTTAGGTTAGTGGTAGTGTTCCCCTCAGGGAGCTCCTCATAGAAGGTCCCCAGAGCAACTCTGTGTCTCTCAGCCCTAGGCACTATGCCCTTATAGTCTGAGTCACACAGGTAGTGCACACAGGCCAAGAACTCTCTGCTCCAGATGAGGGGCTGTAGATGCTGAAGATCTGGTTTCCTGCTGGAGGAGCCAGCACTGGTGGAGGGGTCCGATTTTAACCCCACAACCCGTACAGGGCTTGGACTCAGTAGAGTTCCCAGCAACATTCCATCCTGACCACCTGCCTTAAAACCTACTCTGATCTCACTGTTGCTGTGGCTGTGTTGGTCTTGATCTGGGTGCCGGAGTTGTCCTGTGGATACTAGCAATTGGGGCCACCCACCCATCAAGGATGAAATCTCTGTACTGGAGCTGGAGGCGTAGTCTGCTACGGGAAGTGTGTCCTGTTGCTTTATCTAGCTTCAGTGTTCTTCCAAGTGATTGTAAATCAAATAGAGGGCCTGTATGTCCAACATCCCTCTGGGCAAGCCCAAATATGCTTGCATCTTCCAGACTGCTGCTCCGCTGGAGATAGACCACTGTGGTCCCGCTGTTGTCCCGCAGCTGAGAATGTGGTGTGGTTCATGGCCACAATGGCTCCACTGAGGGTATACCTATTCCCTTGGCTCTGCTGATCTGCCTCCTGGTGTCAGTATGCCTTTGTGGAATCTGGGAGGCCAGAAGGCTGGTAAGTACCCCTGTCTGGGGTTGGGAGCTGCTCAGTGGGTGTTTGAGTGGCTCATACCTACAGGTCCTCTCCTGGTGACAATTCTCCTACTTTCCTGGCCTCTGTGACTTTAGTGGTTTCTGCTGGTCAGTTTTTCTGAATGTCTGATAGTCTCACACAGGGACATTTATTAGCCCCTGGGTTTCTGGGTGAAGCCCAGCTGGTTCATGCCTCTCAGATTGTTGTGCAGCATCTTATAATTCTGTGGTGTTATAGCTATTTTCTCTGCATTCAAAATATGGCTAATCAGGCTGCCACCATCTTGGATTCCCCCAATTACTTACTTTCAAGGGCATCAGTCATATTACATTGATGTCCATGTATAAGATCTTATTACCAAATTTACATCATAGGATCAACCTCCAAACATAGTCCCATGTTAAGGTCTCAGGTGTTAGGTCTCCAGTATGGCTTTGGAGGAGGGGAGAGACAGACTTCAATGATAATGGCTCTGAAGCACTGATGACTATCTGGTGCTTATTTTCTCCCTTAAAGTTCTTTCTCAGATCAAACTTTTGAATCTTCTTTTCAGTATGATATCTGTCATTTATTACATATACTAGGTGATTAAATACACATAATTAAGATATCATGTTGATATTCTAGCTTCTCAAATTTCTTTGCTAAAGTTTCTTTTAAAATAGTCACTTACATAGTGTTAAAAGCTAGTAACTTTTATATGTATATACATTATCTGTGGCTATCTGTTATTATTTCTATTTTCCATGGAAATCTATAAATATAAATTAGAGGATAATGAAATAAATGCTTTCTAAGTGTTAAATGTAGTTCTATCTGAAAACACCTCACTAGGCAAATTAAAGTCAAGTAAACAGCTGTGTATTTCCCTATAAATTGTTTCATTGGATGTGTTTTAATAAAAATTCATTCAGAAGAGTTTGCCAGTGGTAAAATTTCAGATAAATGAGACATGCAATGTGGTAACATACCAGTCGGGGAGAATATTATAATTTCATTTTTCAGACCTTTATTAATAACACATTTGAGAAAATTACAGTGATGAAAATCTATGGTACAGAGCAGTCATATCCAGGCATTTCCTCATCAAATACACTGGGATGATTTATTAGGTGGTGTTTATTAAATATAGACTGGTGGAGTTTAAGCAGGTGGTGTAGAGAACAAAATATGTATGTAAATACTGGTTGGTAGCAATTTAAGTTCCACAAGGACTGATATAGAGTATTGTGAAGTCTTACCATGTGGTGTTTACTGACCTGGAGAGCACAAGGACACATTTATTTATTACATATGGTTTTGTTTTGTTTTTGTTGTTGTGGTTGGTTTTTTTTTCCCCTTGGAGGTTGTTAAGTAAGGTTAGGAGCCACTAAGTAAAGTCAATAAAGAAAATCACTTCAGTGATGGGACATTATGTGAAGAGACCAAGATAGAATGTTCCTCAAGACTGAAAGATAAGAATAGTAGACACAGGGAGGTTTGGGGCAAATGAGGGAAACAGGCTTGGGGGAGGTACTTAAAAAGCATGGTAAAGCCTTTGGTCTCTTGCCTATGAACAATAGAAATCCAATTCTATGAAGAATAGAAGTCTGGTTTTTAAGTGAGAAGTTGACATATTAGGTTAGACTTTCAAAGACACTATTTCACTTGGGCATTAAGAGGAGATTAAAACTTAAGTACTTCTGTATGCATAGAGGAAATCATATGTCAATACAGGAAGAAGGCAGTAGTTCACAATGCAAGCAGAGAATTCTGGGAAAAACTAAATCTGCTGGCACTTTTTTCTTGGATCCCTATCCTCCAGAGTTGTGGTAAAATACATTCCACTAGTTTAAAAGACCAGAATGGATACAGGAGATTGAGGTAACTTGATGACATTCAATGTTCAGTAAGGAAGCAGAGAGTTGAAGGCCAACATTTAGCACATGTCATCCTTTTGATACAGCTCAGTATTCTGTCTGGGGAATGGTTTTCATCACATATAGGATGGATCTTCCCATTTCAAGAAACCCAATCTAGAAATTCCTACAGAGGCATGAAGATAGTTCTACTCCCCTTAATGGTTCCAGAATTGTTACCTTGAAAGTATATATTAACCATGACACAAACAAGATTTTCAAAGTATTGCACACTGTCTTAGAAGATCTAAGATAATATTAATATCATATTTACATGTTTTTACATTTAAGTATACTTATGTAGTTGTTTCTGAAGTCTCTTTAGAAATAGGAAAAGTAAATATTCAAGCTTTGTAGAAGGGTAGGGGTTTGAGAAATAGGAGAGGGAATCGGAGTCTCCATGTCAGGAGAGAGCGTTCATGATTATTTCAAGTAGTTCTTAAACATTCGTTTTTGTCTTCAGTTCTTCAGCATAAAATACAGCCTTTAATTTAAATTTTTTCAAAAGACTTTGAGAAAAGCCCTTGCTCTTGAAATTTACATCAACTTTACTACAAACTCTTGGCCCTTGAAGGACAATTTTCCTTCCTAAGACTGTTTCATCTCCATTTAAGAAGCCAAAACATATACTGACCTCAGGATAACTATCAAGTAAACCATGCCAAAAACAGAAACTAGCATTTTAGAGTTGAGAAATATAATCCATAGAATGACCATGAGAACCCTAACTTTGCATTGCTGAACTTTGCACAGCTAGAATTCAGAAACCATTGGAAGCAAATAATAAAGATTTGCTTGTCACCTCTTAATAGCAAGACTGATACACCTCAGTTTGGTTAATTTATACAATCACAACATTGTAACTGAACTTTTAAATTATTATTTAACACTTATTTATTTATTACTAAATTCACTTATAATAAACACCAACAATTTCTTAACTATTAATCCCATAAATTCCTACAACCCCTTTAACCTATCCACTAAACCTATTGATAATTATAACAACCACTTTCATAACCTTTTAGAATGATACAGTCTCTGGGGCAGGTCCTCAGTCGTCAGGAACACAGTCTTTGTTGTAGATTCTTTAACGCACTTAGCAGTCCTTTTTCTGGATCTCTCAGATGCAGGTTCGTCAGGGTAAGTTGGTTATTGCAGTCTCACCTTAAATAAGGCTTCATGCTTTCTTCTCTGTGGGAGACCCCAGCCGTCTGCAGGCCAACTTACTTCTTTTGAATCAGGAACTCAGCTGCTCTGCCTCAGTCCTTAAAGCCAGGCACAATTTCTCTTAGGCCACTGTTCGGACAGATCAAACCCCTCTAGGCAAAAGCTGAACCACAGGGTTTAGTCCTTGGCCTTTTGGTGTCTTGCTCAGGCTTTCTTTGCTCACCAGCTTCTTTCTGCTTCAGGGAAATCTGGCCATCAAATGATGGCCAGCCCTTTTTTCAGCAGGACTCTTGGAGCTCTCTAGCATCAAGAGCCTCTTCTTCTTCTGGGCTCCATGCACTTTCCTTAAATAGTAGGAACTCTGTTTCAGCTTAATTTTGGCTCTGCCCACTTAGCAGCTGAAAACAATGTCAGGCCAGATACTTTGTTTCTTCAAGTCCATTAAGTCTTTCCTGTTTTCCTGACTTCAACCTTGTTTTTCAGTCTATTAAGTCTTTCCTGTTTTTCCTGACATCATGCTGATAATGCTCTTCATGCCCCGAATTAAGAGACAGTATCAGAAACCCCTATATATTTTCTAAATCTAATTTATCTCACCCCTACACAACATAGTGGAACTTCAAATGCTATAAAACTCACTTGGCTTTCAAGTATAAACAGTCATTGCTAAATGAAAGCTCTGAGGGTCTATTTCAAAGTGAAGTCATTGCAAAGAATCAGTTGTCATGTTAATAGTAACAATATTTTATCATAGGCAATATAAGAACTATTTGCTGCTGAGATGAGGCAAATGAAAATAAGAGCATCATAGCAAATAAGGACTCATCCTTGGGATTATCAGGAACGTTGATAAGTCTTAGCACAGTATTTTGCGTTTCAACCATTCCACAAAGCTTCAGCTATTATGAATTGTGAGAAAGCATGAAAGTCTTGTATGTGAATTCAAAATGAAAAATGAAATAAAACTTTGCAAACTATGTGGAAAGAAAGCAGTGTGTGACAAAAAGCTTTAAAACCCGCATCTTGACTTCAAAGAACAATTCAAATTTATGGTTACTTGAGTCACAATTGTTTTATACACAGTATACATTTGCATAAAATCAATGGCATTTTGGAGGCTGTGGATTCACTGGCTTTATAAAGCAAAGAAGCTAATTCTGTGCAATTGCGAGTGCTTCATAGACAGTTAGTAGTTGATGCTAGACATGAAATACCCTGCCAAATTCTCTTTATTTTCTTGCCAATGTATTCTCTAATTCCTTTTTTTTTCTCCTGACATCTCCACAGGTTCTTCTGCCAACCAGAACAAAGTAGAATAAAATTGAGGTTTACTAACTCTAAAATGTATGCTCTTAAAAATTGAATTAAAAATCTCATTACAGCTATGGAATACATTCCTTTAATTATATTCTGTAACAAAGAGCTAAATAGTAACCATACCAACACGGTGTAAAAATAAAATGCAAAGCAATGACTACATATAAAAACAGAGAAAATTTAAAAAGAGATAGTTTTCACATTAAAATGAAATCTGTATATTTCACTGTCATGAAATACCCAAACTATGTGTGTGTGTGTGTGTGTGTGAGTGTGTACCAAATCTCCAAGTTATCTGAGAGTTAAGTTATGTGTTCTATGTTATATCCCAAAGCAAGATAAGACATAAGTAGAGAAAATGATTATCCTCTAGAAAGCTTAGCTACTTTATCTACTGATGAAAATGATTGCTCTTCTGCTATTTTCTGCATTTGGTAGAAAATGGTTACCCTGTTTTCCTACTAGAAAGTATTATAAATAATCACAATAGTAAATAATCACCAGATGTAGATCACAGACAGCAGGCATTATGCTCTTTTCTGAACATACTTTTTCAATGCAGGTGTCTGAGGCAGAGTCCTGACAATAGAGTGAGTAAGTGGTTGAGTCTCAGAACTGGGTTCTCTGCAACCTAACTTCTGCATTGTCTTTCAATAACTATCCTACCTTGGGAAAATCAACCTGATTGTAATGAAGAAAAATTAATTTTTCCTTCTTTAGGTGCTTTTCTCAGGTATTTTGTCAGAGCAATTAGTTGAATAATTAATGCACCAGCTCTGAGTTATCAGAGGAGAAAGGAGAGTAACCTGTCAGCATAAATGGACCAGTCTCTTGTTTTTCTTTTGTCAAAGGACATTTCACATGATAGTTATTCTGCTTTTATTCCTTTAGGCAGCTTCTGGGGAACCCAGCATGTCTATAATCCAGGAGGATAACACCAGTTAATAGGAAGAACTGGAACTGCTTCAATTCAAACCACAAGGATTAGAGAACAAACATTAATGCCAGTACCTCTCTGTCTGGGATGTTAAATCAATTGAAGGAGGAGACAAAGTGACTTCTACTTGATTAAGACCCTTGTCAGAGTGGAAGCTGTCATTGGGATTGCTCTGAACAGATACAAGAAAATTAAAATAACCCCTTGTATCTTATCAGACCACCATGGATTAAGCTGGACTTCAACAACAGATATAACAGAAAACTAACACTCATGGAAACTGAACAACTCTCTACTGAATGAATACTGGGTCAGGTGAGAAATAAAGAAGAAAAAAAAAGACTTCTTAATATCCATCGAAAGTGAAGGCACAACATACCCAAACCTATGGGACACAATGAAAGCAGTGCTACGAGGAAAGTTCATAGGATTAAATGTCTTCAAAAGAAAATGGTGGGAGCTCATATTAGCAAATTAACAGCAGAACTGGAAGAACTTGGAAAACAAGAAGGAAATACTGCCACGAGGAGCAGAAGGCAGGAAATCATCAAATTTAGAGCTGAAATTAACAACTTTGAAACGTAAAGAAGAGTTTGTTCTTTGAGAAAAATCAACAAAATAGACAAACCCTTAGCAAAATTAGCTAAAAGACAGAGGGAAAACCCAAATCAACAAAATAAGAAACAAAAAGGGAAAAATAACAACAGACATTGAGGAAATCCAGAGAATCTTTACGTCCTACTTTAAAAATCTATACTCCACCAGATTTGAAAACCTAAGTGAAATGGACAATTTTGTGATAGAGTCCATCTACCAAAGTTAAATCAAGATCAGGTTAATAGATTAAACAGTCCTATAACCCCGAAGGAACAGGTTAACAGATTAAA
>CAJQZJ010033927.1:3859014-3909256 GCA_907164525.1 Lophiomys imhausi
CAGAAACTCCTATATATTTTCTAAATCTAATTTATCTAACCCCTACAGATTACAGATTAGCAGACCCAAGTGTCTCTGTCAGTTCAGCCAATGAGTTTTGCATTGGCCTATCAACTGCACAGGTATTCCAGGTATAGCATCTGTAATTAGGTCTAAGTTCATAAAAAGTTTGCTGTAGACCTGGAGGTCAGTTGATGCTAACTGACCCATTAGAGTATGTCCTGGAGAGCTTGGTATCATTAGCCCTTTGAATGCTGACCCAATGATCTGTGCAAGGAAAGTGAAACAATTCAAGATTATTAAAACCTTTGGGTCAAGTACAAGGTTAGAACTATTTCTTAATGTTGAAGAGTTTTATAGAATTGCTTAAATATTACAGCAAAAGTACATACCTCTGCATTTCTGGAAAGCAAATAGGGAAAATAAAAAATGACTACAGCACATATTACATAGATTAAAAGCCTTAGGAGTACAGTTCAATTTTTAAATCTATGTCTTAGAAATTCAATTCACACAGAGTTTTTAAATTCTTTGTTCTTAATACAAATCATGTCTCACAAAGTATGAAGGGGCTACAAACTCAGCCACTACACCCCTTGCATGTTGTATATGAAAAGGTTATGGAAAATGGGAAACTACCTCAGAGGAGATAGGGGCATGACTATCCTTCCCGGGTTTTTTTGTTTTGTTTGCTGTACTTTTGACTTTCATTCACTTTTATTTTCATTCACATTTTGGTATATTTTGAGTACAAGGTACATAATGCCATTAGAATGCCTAGCCAGTTTGCTAATAACATCAATTTTCCTGGCATCTTCTTTTATTTCTAATAGATTTGTTCTATATGTGACAAATCAATGTTAACCTACATAATATTTGCAAAGAAATATGTAGTTCAGTCTGTTTACTAGTGCCTTGTAAATTATCCCTCTTTCTTTGATATTGTACTTGTTAGCTATGTTTCATCCCAGCATCCTGTATTTGTAACAATGGTGTTGAATAGATGATAGAGAGGTCTTGAAACAGGTCACATGATGAGTTCCAAATTAGAATGATGACTCAGAATGAAACGTGGATACAAATTAGGGAAAGTGGTCTAGAGCATGATTTTTTTATAATATATAAGATACATTTATTTTTGAAATAATACATGTAGCAACAATAGAAAAAATAAAATATATCTTTCAGAAGTTTTTTTAATAGCTAGAAACTCGGAAGAATTTGACAAATATTATAGGAAGATCTGGCACACCCTTATGCAGTTTTCCCAATGGTTATATTTTATATGAAAGTAGCGCAAACTCAAAGCCAGGAAATGTAACATTAGCAAAATGTAGACATGTAATTTAATGCTGTTTTACTATATTTCATCATCTACATAAAAATCAACTGCCTTATTGACACAAAATACTTACTTTAACCACTCATCCAATATAGTTTATAATAAAATAATTACAAATATTTCTTATATAGACAGAGAGAAGTACATATTTTCAACAATAAAACATGTAGAAACTTCTGAGATGGAATTTTTATTGTATTTGCCCGTATTTTTATTGTCTTTAAGTCTTTTTTCACATCCTTGTCTTATGTCAAAACTCCTTTTAGGCCAGCTGTGGTGACACATGCCTTTAATCCCAGCACTCGAGAGGAAGAGGCAGGCAGATCTCTGAGAGTTCATGGACAGCCTGGTCTACAGAGTGAGTTCCAGGACAGCCATGGCTACACAAAGAAATTCTGTCTCAAAAAAGAAAAAGAAAAGAAAAGAAAAACAAAAGTTAAAAACAAAAGAAACAAAGATTCCTTTCAACCTCACGTTTTCCTTCACAGGAGAACTTCCTGATAATCTTTCCTGAAGGATATCTTTCAAGGGTAAAATGATCTTTTTCTCTCCCTCTTCCTCTTCCCCTGGCTCCCCCATCTCTGCCTCCTATCCTCCACCCCTCCTCTCTCTCTCTCTCTCTCTCTCTCTCTCTCTCTCTCTCTCTGCATGCACACACCGTTTCTCTTTTCCTCGCCTATCCAATAAGCCTATCTTTATTTTAAAAAATGTAGAATGGGGTCTGCGTGACTTGATTCTTTTTCTCTTGTGGAAAGGTACCCTTGTTCCTTTAATTCTTTTAAGATTGCTTTCTCATGAACACCCCTTCTCCACACTACCAGATCAAAGCATATTTCAGTCCTCATCAGTGAGGCTTCTTTCTACAGGAGATGGCAATTAATACAAAGTTCAACAATTGGTCACCCTGCAAAGAATAAGACTGTTGAGTATTCAGTCCTAAATGAGTTGTCCATATCATTCTCCTGCCTCCAACGTTTACAGACCATCACAGAAGAAGGGTGGAAAGAGTTTAAGAGCCCTTAGTAATTGGGACCGCAATGAAACAAAACACTATTTGCTAAATATGACATTGTTATTCACAGCAGCTGTAATTGCTTGCACATGACCTGCACAAGGTTAAGCCAACCAGAATCCCACTAAGTATGAAGTAGAGCTTTTTCATTCTCTCCTCCCAGCTAAGGAACAATTGTAAAAATTGCTACTGGGGAGAGAAGAATCTGTATCAATTCAAGATGTAGCCCTGAGAGGCTGTCGATGTCTTGCAGATGGTCCTACACACAGGCACAGACAGGCAGTACGAAATGGAGTTAGTGGGTTTTTAAAAGAAAGACCACATGAAGCCAAGAGAAAATAGCTGTGTGGAGAGAGGGGAGGAAATAGAAGGGAGAAAATGGTAGTGTGTGGGAAATAAACAAATAGTGAGACAATTGGATTTGCAAGATGTAACTTCTTATACCATATGTGAGTCCAAGGAGTGAGCCCGTGAGCATGGGAGCAGTAGAAAGATGATGTTCTGAACCCTGTGTTAAACTCACCAAACCAGATACCTTGGGGATGAAGTCTAGAAATAGGCTTTATGCCCCTTCCTTGGTGTTTTTGATGCATTTGATACTGAGGATCACTGGTCAAGATCAAGAGTTCCATGCCTGTGTTCCAGACAACGGAACTGTCCCTACCGAATAAACATACAAAACCCAATTCAGATGTTTTTGTGTTCAATGTTGATTTCAGGGACTGCTGTAATGTCAGTATTTATGTATTTGTTCAATATAAATTATCTATGGAGAATCCTCCAGTGGGAGGGTAGTTGTCAGGTTCAGCAGGTTGAGGAAAAGGAAAATGTAGTGTTGAAAGGGTAGAGAGATTTTTGGTCTTGTACATTTAAAATAATAAATTTATTAATTGTGGTTATTGTTGTCCAGATAATTTAAATTTAGTACTGAAGAACAGTACATATAAAGAGGGTTACAATGTAAATTTTGTTGTGTATTTTACCATTGTCTTAAAAATACTTTTAAAATTAAATTATTGTGACATTGCTATACTAAACAAAGTGTAATGTTTTCTTTATTTTTCAGTAATTTAAGAATGAGGTGTTTTACAACATTTTTTAAACTTATACCATTTGAAGGATCATCAGTTTTCTGAATTGATAAGGATGCATATTTTGTCAAATTTCTAGAATTTTGAATAGATTTTTCTGAGAACATATTTAGCCACACTCGTTTTTTTTCCTCTGTCTCTTTCTGCAAACTCGAGAGCAGAAACATCAGATCTTGCTTGCAATATGACAGAGACTCAAGGTCATTCCCATGTTATGTTTTAGTCCTTCCCTGTTCTTTACACTAGATAATTACATTTCTAAAAATTATTTGTTCATTTTGTTCATGGGGGATCATATGAATGAATATAGTGTGCGTGTGTATACATGTCAGCATGTGAGTCTGTGTGTATATCTATGTGTTTGCTGTGTTTGTGTGTGTGTCTGTCTTTTTTGTGTGTGTTTTATTTGTGTGTGTGTGTGTGTGTATCTGTGGGTTTTGTCTGTTTTTCTATATGAATGTGTCTCTGTGTTTGTGTCTCTATATTTGTAGCATGGTGTATATTTGTGCATATTTCTCTGTGTGTGTCTCTGTGTATGGTATCTGCAAATATGTATGCAGGTGCATGCTTTCATGGAGCCCAGAGGAAGACAAGAAGCGTTCTGCTTCTATCACTCTCAGCTTTATTTCTTTTAAAAGAAAGCGGTTGCTGAGCACCCTGGCACCAGGGTGGCTGGCCAGAAAACCTGAACAATCATCAGTTCTCCTTTTCCACTCCCACTCAGAATGGGCTTTTCATGCGTGAATGTCCACACCTGGTTTTTTAACATGGATGCTGAGATGCATACACAGAACAGTGCGACAAATACTCTTAGGCACAAACCCATATCTATGGTACTTACATTGGATACATTTTTATTATTTTATCTTTAAGTTCACACATACTTCAATTGTGTTAAAAACATTTACTGATTTCTTATTTGCTTTTGGTTATTGTAATTTTGAGTCTAATATTTCTGCTTGTGTGTATCTTATACTTCCTGATTGCTTTGATGAAATCTTTTATGTTCAATGTGTTTAAAAATCTTGTGAACATTCAGAATTGCTCTTTGAAGCCTTCCTATAGTTACTGCTTTGAAGTTGTTGTCAAATGATTCCAGCTTTTTTGTCATTTTGGAGCTGGCATCTTTTCTTATTCTTGCTCATAATCTGTTTGTCTCATATAAGTGCATCTTGCAATGTTTTCTTATATCTGATTTAAATGCATTCATTAAGAACCTCCAGCTGTGTTTACTGTGATTATAATATAATAATAAGTGGTGGGTCTATTGTACATATATTCAGAATCAAAAGTTTCTGCTCTGGCTGATTTTGGAAGAATAATGTACATCCAATAAATATTATTTTGATATGTTTAAATTCCCCAAAGTAAAAGAGTCTGTATCCTAGATATTTTGGTATTATGTTGTTAGACTCTAGATGTTGTTTTTGAAGGCCTCTTTGGGCTCTGTTCCAGGAAAAAAGAAGTAACCCACTGTCTGGTGTCCAGTGAGAAACTGCCTCACTCCTTAAGAGGAAGATCTGACATCGTGGGAACCAGAAGAAAACTGACACTGGGTAAAAGGAAGGACTCCAGCTTCCTGCAGTTTTCCTGATGCCATCTTGGGGTGGGGCAGGTCTGGTGGAGGTGCACATTATAGATAGTAATGCTATGGTTCCATGTGTTTCCTACTCAGGATTCTCCAAGGTTAGGGCATAGCCTTTCACTATGGTATTTGGTTTGGATAGAATTGTTATTGTCCTGAACTTACTATTATTTACAGACTGATCCTTTTTCTGATCCTCTCATTTTAGTAAATAAACATTCTTTTCCTAATGTCTTCTGTTTGTTCTTCCACTTTGATGTTTCCACATTCTGGCTTCTTCAATTCCCAGTCATGGAAAAAGTACACAAAAGGAAAACCCTTCCCCATTCCTTGGTTCTGAAGGTTCCCAGTTGTTTTTATGTCTTCTCTATCTTGCAATGTTTTCTTATATCTGATTTAAATGCTTTCATTAAGAACCTCCAGCTGTATTTACTGGGATTAATATAGTAAGAAGAGATGGGTCTTTTGTGTATGTGTTCAGAATAAAAGAAATTATGCCCTGGCTGATTCTGAAAGAATAATGTACTTCCAATAAATATTATTTTGATATGTTTAAATTCCCCAAAGTAAAAAAGTATTTCATGCTTATAATTTCATATATTTGTTTAGTTGTGATTGCAGATGTAGGATGGAATTTAAGCATCTCTGAGCTATTTCAGCACTTAAGATCTCTGCACCTATTCAAAAGTAATCGCTTCACTTATATCAGCAGCTGCAGTGTTAGTGGTCAGGGATTCTGCTACCTTTCATCACCTTTATCACTGTTAGCCATCGGTGTGATGAAATAGCATCCAGAGGCTTTCTTCTAAAGTCCCTGAGGTAAAATGCTAGCTGTAGTTTGTCCATAGCTTATAGCTGATAATAAATGCACAGTGTGGATATTGTTCTACCAAATGACACAAAATGTACATTGGAAATCCTACGGTGTAGAAGATTTGCATATAATCACTAACCTGTATGTTTGTGACAATACTCTTTCATGCATACAAATATATTTGCAAGTTGTGATTTTAAAAGTATTCTGAGTAATATAATTGAGATCCATAAGTCTTATAATTTATTCCTTCTACTTATCTTGAGGACAATTCTTTATTAAGCAAAATATTGAACATAAAATATGTAGAGGTTGAAGTTTATTCTTTCTTTTATTTCAACTATTATCAGATATTTATGGAATAATGATTGTTTAAGAGTTCTTGGAGATATAGTGTTATTAAAACACTTTATGGTCCCTCTATGCTTCAAGATATTCACCTTCATTTAGAGAAACAGAGACAATATTTATGAGAACATGTCAAATATGTCTAGGAAAAAGTTGTAAGGACAGTAATCTGTAATCTCAGTTTGACATTACCTGAAGCTTTTTCCTACAGTCGTTTATTTCTTTATCACCCAACTCATTCTCTTTGAAGCACCTATCCATATGCCAAATGTCAACAAAAGGCAAGTTTTCACTGAAGATAAACTCTTAAAAAAGTACTTGATCACATTTTGTTTTCTCAAAGTTTCATATTTTATGATTACTTACCTAAAACTCTCTTTGAAAAAAATATTCACAGTTTCAATAAATCATTAATTTCCCAGGTACATAGATTTCCAGTGTTTTTATAATCTATTTGAAAAATAAATGCTATAAAAATTGAGGATCTTTGATTCCTCTCTCTAGGCACATGGCAGATATGGGGGTGGGCATGGAAGTCTTCCCAGGGCTTAGTCTGCACTGGGCATCTGGACTGTCACCACTATGATCCTGAGGGAACAACAGCCTTGACTCCAGAAACTTGATCTAGCATCAGATTTGTCATGTCACACTTGCATGACTTTGACTGTAACATCCTTAATCACTTCATTTTATCATTCTAAATGACTTTGTGGAGAATATTAATTCCAGCAATACAGTACATTTTTTTGTTATATTGCTCTCTTGGTCTCTGCCACACTCTAACTGAAAGCAACAGTAAATAGATACTCCTAGAAAGGATAGGATATAAAGCCTAAATGACAACAAGCATTCTCACATTAGATCGCAAACAAAAATATTGATAATAGAGAAAATGAGGGCACTATTATGTGACTAGTAGGGTCATATGACTAAGTATAAGAGATTGAATGGAGTCTGGCTATATGGCTTAACCCTAAGCAATATACCACCCTTTCGTGAATATGTTCCACTAGCAACTAATGACTGAAGTACTTGACCTTGCAAGTGAGGGATTTAGATAGAGTTAAACCACAACACGGATCTGCAATATCATCATGATGATTCTACTTGGAAATTTATATAGTGTTTATATATCTCTATTTTCCATGGGCTATGGAATATATTCATAATTTCCCATTCTTTTTCTCCCCAGTGAAAAACAATGCTTGTGGTGCTGAGAAAATTCAAACACCAAAACTTCATTTTACAAAATGTTTTTATTTTAAAATATCCACTTCTATTCTCTAACACAAATTCACATTGGTCTAACTTATTTGAGTAAGGACAAGTGTCTAACTGGGGACCACCAATGACATTAGTTTGGGTACTTATAGACATTTAGACTAGGGATAATTTTTTTCACAGAGATATCCTAGGTAAAGTGATATGAAATTCATTTAAAAGTCCCAAATATTATAAAGAAGTTTATAAAATACACAAGACACAGCAATCGATAAAAAGAAAAATTTAATCAAATTGTCTCATTTTTTTTCATTTGTTAGAACAACCATGGCTTAAAAAAATCAGCTTTGAAAAATTCAATGTACAGCACCCTTTTCTAATATATGATAGCTTTTTATATTTTGTTTTTCGAGTTGGACATTAATTGTCATTAGCACTCTCTGGAAATATGGGACACAAAAAATAAAATAAAATAAGCAGGTGTCACCAACTTCAAACACTGGACAGACTGATAAGTTAGAAAGTTTCAATATTGTTGTGCTATAACCCCATTTCCCAAAGCCAGTATAAACAACCAATCACACTGTATCCAAATGGTATAGACAGACTTATTGAAGTAGTACTAAAAGACAAATTCAGCATTGCTATTAGAGGTGCTTCTGTACATAGTTCTTAAGCACCTTACTGCGTCCTATCTCAGCCCAGTTGCTGCAGGATATTCTTTAGAACATAAAGCCCCTTTCATTTTCCTCAAGGTTCACATTTGCCTGATGCTTTTCAATAGGTCTCTTGCTTTAGAAGGCAAAACATGTCATGTGAAAATTATCCCATATTTAAGCACTTACACAAATAAAGCTACAAAAATGATTCATTTTATAATCTTGACATTTTTGACCAAAGCCAGGAAGCTAAGAGGAGGCAGTGCCACAATGTTGAAGAGTGATTAGCAATTAGGATCATTTTAACTGAAAGAAAATCACAGTTACAGTATCCTGTTTCTCTAAAATAGTTCCTCCATTAAAAGAGTAGGCAGTGGTGTTGGCTAGTAAAGGTCATTAAAAGAAACTTAATACATGGTGCAAATAGAAAAGATACTGGCTGAAATAAAGCAGTGTGACTAAGAGCCCTGCTGCTGTAGTTAGCAATGAAGAACTGTGGCATTCTGGATAATAAATCAAATTTACTGTGATGCTGGAATGGAAAGATTTTTCTCAAACATATTCTACCTCCTCTCATACTCCTAATTGGTCACTGGAAATTACTGAGCCAACATTTCTAGCAGAGTTGGAAAATGTATTTTAGAAAAAATTTTATATTGTAAATATCAAGTACTACCACATCATTTACAAACTGTACTTTCTCAAACTTAATGAAGCTCATTATTCCCTCCAAACATGCTAGTTACTAGCTAGCATAATCACAAAAGTCCTACTTCCAAGCCACTCACTGAACAGAGTATATTTCATGAGGCAAGTTCAGGCAACCCCTGTAGGGGCTCACATGGAAGTTACAGTTAAAAATGACTGTACCTCTGGGTCAGTTAGTCTCATTTAAATATATACTATGAGAAAGATTATATAACATCTTAGAATCTGGACTTGGAATCAATTTATATTGAGAACAAAAATGTCTCCTTTACAAATATTTATAGGAAAGGATTTCAGGTTATGTGCTCAGCATCAAATGGTACATTTTATTCTTATTAATGCTTCATAAACATCTCTATGAAAAACAATATGCTTTCCTCTGCTTCTAAGTATTAAGTAGAACTATTGCAGCATCTGCTTCCAATGGTTGAGTGCACAAACTACGCATGCCTTTCATAAATTCCACAATGCATTAAGATGTCATTAAATGTACCCTTTGTGATCGTCTCCTAATTTACATTCTTTATAAGTCATCAGGTAAGAATGAAGTGAACTGGAAATAATCTGCCCTGCTCTCCCTTCTGCCACAAACCAAATGCCATCTATACTCTTCCCTCCATGTTCAGCCTCCTCAAATGCTCCTTGGCTGTGCTTTTTTGGGGAACACATACAAGGGTACTGAATACAGTCATCAATGGTTCTTAAATGATCACAGCAATAGCATACAAATAATGTATTAAAGTTGGCTAGAACATTATAGACAAAGATAGAAATCCTTGTCAAACCTACATCTCTGTTGTGAAGCATGGGTGCACCTCCAAGACCGAGTAGTAAGTAGGAAATTGAAAAAAAAAAAGCTGTAGGATAAAGCATCCCTTGTTCTTAGATCCACACTTACTGATCTCACTGTGAGGTTTCCATAGGCATAGATTCTCAGTATGACACAGGACTCAGAACTCACGAGGTTAAATTCCCACAGATCACTGTCCCACTGTTGCCTGAGTACTTCCAGTAAAGAAACACACGCATTTGTAAAAATATACATCCTGTTTGCCATTCAGATGAATGCACTTTAGAATTCCAACATGACCCTCCTCATTTCTTTTATAATCTCTTCTCACTCTTGTTTTACAAAGACTAATAGTGACTTTTCTTCCCTTTCAGTGGCCACACTCGTTTTCTCATTTTTATTTCCACTGTTTGATAAATGACAGTGTTACTGAGTTATTATAACATTCCCCTGATTTTTGCCATCTTTGTCACTTATCTTGGAAACCGTTATTACTCAAAGAAACATAGCTTCCTGCATGTCTTAGTTAGGGTGTCTATTGCTGTGAAGAGACACCAAAGCCATGGCATCTCTTATAAAGGAAAACATTTCATTGGGGCTAGCATGGGTTCAGGGATTTAGTCTATAATCATGACAGGAAATATGGTGGCATGCAGGCAGACACGGTGCTAGAGAAGAAGCTGAGAGTTCCACATCTGGGTCAGCAGACAGCAGGAAGAAAGAAGAGTACTGGGTTTGATTTGAGCTTCTGAAACCACAAAGCCACTCTTAGTGACCCACTTTTCCCAGCAAGGCCACCCTACTACAAGGCCACACCTCCTAATCCCTACCATGTGGCACTACTCCCTAATGACCAAGCATTCAAGAATATCAGCCTATGGTGGCCATTACTATTCAAACCACCACCCTGCTTAAGTTAAAAGTGTAATGAATCTGTTCTCAGTCTTATAGGAAAGAAAATCTTTACATGTTTTATAAATTATACTCAGAACATTTGTGTTCCATTGGGAAAAAAAGCTGTGAATTTTAATATTGTCCAGTGTGTTTTGGGTAAAGTCCTACAAAAATTTGACAGGAAAGATGTTTTAGAACAATGTATAAATGGATAAATACATACAGATTCTATATCCAAGCCTCATAAAAAAGAATCAGAAATAAGGAAGGAAACAAACAATCATTACTGACTAAAACATGAATTCAACATGGTCATCAATTTTGACAGATTAGATTAATCTGTCATGTTGTATTTATTTATTTCTAACAAAAGTTATCTAATAAAATATAACTTTTATTCCTAGACTGGGATTTCTTCCCAAAGTCATATGACTCACAGAATATAATAATTCTGAATGTTAAAATAGTAGATACCACTTCCTATAGTTTTATCTTTGAAGCTGAAACTCTTGTTTTACTTTATAAAGAAATACATGGTTGCTGGACTTTGGAAAGTTTTTAAAGCACCACAAACTTGTGACATATGGAGGACATTGGATTCTTAGTTTTCCTTCATGTTTTTGCTTAGAAAATATGCCTTGGTGTTTGCAAAAGTGAGACCCTAAATTGATGTTGAAATGAGTGTGATAAGGAATGGGAATCCTCTGTAACTTACAGCCTACCAAGAGCATCAGAATACCAAGTTTTCTTTTCTTAGGTCTCTCAGGAGAATAATACATGATTCTGAAGAATATAGGGAAGAGAACAAAATCAGATAGGATAGTAGAGAAAGCTGACCCTTTTAAAAGATGTATTAACAGGATGCACAAAGCTTTAATGTGCCATTTTGCAGCACACTTTCTTTTGGAGGCAGCAGAGGAAATGCCAGGAAGCAAATACCAGGATGGCAATGTAGGCAGAAACAAAGGCAAGTGTATGACAGTCTCTGACATCTGTCTCCTCTTCCATCTGTGAAGTTTCCGTGGGCACACTGAGTCTAGGAAACCAATTTTAAATGTCATTCTCATCAGAACACAATTATATTTTTCTATCAAATGTAAAAGCAGATTCCTTCTCAATAATAACACATATACAAGATTAAACAGTGCTGTCAGCTTTTCAGATGGAATTAAGACTATGTTTATATGGTGGAAAACAAGACTTTCCTTCCCATGAGTGATGATTTAAAAACTAAATTTCTCTTGTCTCTCATCAGTGATAATTATGTGCAGGTTTGAGTTGTATTTATGTATTCAGTGCAAAATAGACAACCTGGTATGAAAAGGTCACATACAATAAGATTATTTCCCTTATTTCAAAATCATGGCTGCTAAGGCATGGAAAACAATACAAGACAAATTAAAGACACTTGTATACAAGCACTGGGTCTTTGATTCAAATCCAGATTAATTTAAATTAAAAGATAGGAGACATGAAATCAGTTCAGTCAGCCTTGGGTAAAGTCACTAAAGCTCATTTTTCTTTATGAAGGCCAACTAAACATTGCAGTAAGATTGGGAGCAAAGACTTTTTCCCCTAAACTCCACTAATTTTTTCTGTTTAATTTTGTTTTTTTTAACACAATACTCTGAAATGTGAATCAGATTTGCAATTTTCTTCTGTATTTTTAATCATGTGACTACTTAAAAAATTATATTGTAATGTTTATATTTTCTTTTATCTATAATGTACACTTTACCAGGTAATATATAAATATTTATCCTGGTTCTACCATCATTCCTGTTTGCTTCTTATCATGACCATGGACTAACCCTCTGAAACTGTAAACAAACCTTTAATTAGATGGTTCCCTTCATAAGATATAACTTCATTGATGTCTCTTCACAACAATACAGCAGTAACTAAGACACCCTCATCCTGTCCTTTCTATCCTTTCCTCCTCATCCCCCTCTTTCTCCTCTTCTGCTCCTTCTGCCACTTTTACCTCCTCTTTCTCTTTTACTTTTACTTAGTAAATATCAAAAACATAAACTGTTCATCTTCCTAATTTTCCTGGACTGCAGTGAAATTTTGTTGAAATATTAGAGTTGTACTGACGTGCTTCTTCTAACATCCCAACCAAAACACACACACACACACACTCTTCGTGTGTGTCTAACAAAACCAGCATTTCCCTAAGGTCAAATACCAATCTTGAAACCTTTTACATAGCCTAGAATCTAGCACACAATGAGGAATACTTAACATTATTTTTGACAAACTCTTGGGAGTGATTTTAAGTTTTGTGCTATTTAAGCCCATTTTCCTAAATGATTTTCTCAATGATACCTCAGAGTCATTTATCTTTAATTACTTGCATATTTATATTATGTGTGCTTGAGAAAGTCATAGGGAAATACATGTTTTATGCTTACTTAAAATACACTTATAAGTATATGTGCGAACATATATATTTTTTCAATGTAGTAAAACTGTTTTCTAACAAAAACCCCGATGCCAAACATGGGAAACTACCATTTGGGTGATTGATCAAGGAAACTCAAGAGATTCTTAAAATAGTATAGGCTATTGCTTTGGCCCTGTGTTGGTGCCCCGAACTTGAAGGTAGGACTCTATTGAGGAAGACAACAAATTTTGGATGTATCATTTGGAGGAAACCCAATTTCACTGCAGTCCAGGAAAATTAGGAAGATGAATAGTTCATGTTTTTGATATTTACTAAGTAAAAGTAAAAGAGAAAGAGGAGGTAAAAGGGGAATAAGGGGCAGAAGAGGAGAAAGAGGCAGTGCCCTGCCTGGTGACTAGCTCTAAAGATGTTTAAAGGATCTGCGCAAATTGTCAATGGTGAAAATAATCAATAGTCCTATTCAGCTATAATACCTGCAAACCACAAGATGTAGTATGGCAAGATACCATACAGTAGTGGTACTTTACTTTGAGAGAACCAACAATTGCCTAAATAGCCTTCTGAATCGGAGAGAATTCATGCCTGGTTCTATAAACTGACCAGAGAGGTCATAGATTTCAGAGGAGAACCTACTACTGTCACTTCTCTAACCCAGTATAAATTTGTAACTTCACACTAAATAAATTCCCTTATACCTACAGCTAAGCTTAGATCTCACCCCCTCATCAAAGATGTTTATTTGTGCAGCAGATGGAAACTATTACAGAACTCCACAACTGGTCCAAACGTATAAAACAGCTGACTCTTGGGTGTCCAATACCATTTTAGAAGCTTACAGCATAGCTGATAAACTTATGGCATAGGGAATGTCATAAAAATGGTCTGGAAGGACTGTAAGAGCCAGTGAACAAGTGTCGCTGCTGCTAGATAGAGTCTTCTAGACACTACAGCAAATCTGCATCCATGAAATTTTAACAATATGGTTGTCTAAACAAGACCTGCATAATGACAATACCTGAATGGTGACCAATAATCACATGGCAATGAGAATGGGGAAAATCTCACAAAGTCCCATTCCTAGATGAAGCATTATAGGCAGCTGTTGAGAGGGAAATTGGTCTTCTCTGGGAATAAAACTTAATATATTATCCAGCCCCAAATGATTATTCCTAAACATATATATATATATATGTGTGTGTGTGTGTGTGTGTGTGTGTGTGTGTGTGTGTGTGTGTTTAATTAACTTGGGTTATACTCCTTAATCTCTCTCTCTCTCACATATACATGTATATGTAACAATATTAATTAAATAAGAAGAGGACCATATTTGAGAGGGAGTAAAGAGGATGCTAAATGAGTTGGAGGGGGAAATAAGGAGTGGAAGTTACATAACTACAGTACTCAAGAACAAAATTCACAAATTTAAAACATAAATAGCATAATATATGATGCATTCCACTCTTCTTGAGGTTTGACATATTCAGATAGGAAATGATCTAAAAAATGCTTCACACTAGCCGGGCGTGGTGGTACACACCTTTAATCCTAGCACTGGGGAGGCAGAGGCAGGCAGATCTCTGTGAGATCAAGGCCAGCCTGGTCTACAGAGTGAGTCAAGGACAGCCAGGGCTACACAAAGAAAACTTGTCTTGAAAAACCAAAGGAAAAAAAAATGTTTCACAACACAGCAAGAACCATTTGTTTTGTGTTTCCTTCTGTAATAGCAAAATCTTAAAGAATTATTTCTTCTCTTATTTTATCAAGACTCATATGTATGATGGTGGAAGGATAAAGAAGCAGGTGAATGGACAAAAAGTTTTTGACTGAGCTGTGTATTTTGAGGGTCCTGTGAATATTAGAACCTGGAGAAAAACTCAGTGCAAGGTGGAAGACTGAAAAGAGGAGAGCATTCCTATTCTCTTCACATTTTTAACAAAGAATCCCCTTTCCTGTGGGTTGTTATTCCTCCATGTTGTTTAAAAAAAAAGGCACTGAAAATTTGTGATGTTCTCCTTTAAGAATAATTCCGACAATACTTAGTTTATGGAATCAAATAATAGTTCCACATTTAATGTGTGCATTATTAATCATCTCTGAGGAGTTAAAGAATAAGCTGCTGCTGTTTGTTCCTCACACTCTCAAGCTTCCTTGGAGTCCACAGGTCACACACAATCAGAAGGCCACACAAGAAAGTATTTGTTCATCACATAGTGGAAGCCTGATGTGTTTCCATGGTGATGCTATATCCAGATCAGAAGAACCGGCTCTCTACTCACAGTGTTCTCATCTCCATCATTAAATGTAACCTGCATCAGACACACGCCCTCCCAGCTTCTTTTATTTCATGGGGGAAACACTGGAAATGAGAAAAAGACCAAAGAGGAAAGGTTCAGATATCTATCAAGATACACAAATACAAAATTAGGAGCTTATGAACGAACTTTACTGTCTAAAAGTGATAAAGACCTTGGTTATTTGATTAAGTCTGTTTTGTTTTTCAACAATATATTTTTTGTTGCCCAGAGAAAAGTAGGCACAGGCAGGACACTGTATATACCATTAACATTGCTCAATTATTAGTGTTTTATACTAATTGAGCACCAAAAATTGTTTATGGTGTGCCAAATATTGAATTAGATACAGTTGCCCTCCAGTGACCTCAATTGTGGTGGGTGATTACTGTTACTGTCCAAGATTAATCAATTCTCATGCCAGAAAGCAATAGAGAATCCACCAGTGATTGACTGTTGGTTCCTGTTTTCAGAAACACAGTGTGTGATATTCCGATGCCAGGTCCATGTTTCTATGCAATAATTTACAGTTGTCTTGGTTTTGTGAGGGTGCCCTCTTTCCATAATTTTCTAGTCAAAAGATGCTAAGAACCTGCTGATGGACAAGTATTCTAACAACCAACTCCCAGCCTTGCATTGTTGGTATGGGTGTGCATGTGTGTGTGTGAGTGTAGGTGTGTGTATGTGTGTGAGTGCATGCATGTATATTTGTTAAGTCTGTATTATACACCTGTGTATGTGTGTATCTACTTCTGTATGTGTATATATGTGTGTGAGTGTAGGAGTGTGTGAGAGTGTGTGAGTTATAGGTGTGCATATATGTGTCTCTGTGTGTATGTGTATGTCTGTGTTTGTGTCTGTATGTATGTGCATGTGTGTGTCTATGTTTGTGAGTGTATGTATGTGTATAAGTGTAGGTGTGTATATGTGTTTGTGTGCATGAGTGTGTGTGTATATGTGTGTCTATATTTGTGTGTTTGTGAAGGTAGGTGTGTGTGCATATATGTGTCTGTGTGTGTATGTGTGTGCATGAGTAAGTTTGTATATGTGTGTGTGTATGTGTCTATCTGTTTGTATATGTGTGTCTGAGTGTGTGTAGGTGTCTGTAACTGTATGTATGTGTTTGTGTGTGTGTATCTATTTGTCAGTTTGTGTGTATGTGTGTATGTTAATTTTTTTGTTGATTATAAGTATTTTTTATTTTTTAATACTTTTTTCTTTTTTTTCCTTTATTTTTTATTTCTTCAAGTTACATCTCAATCGCAGTCCCCTCCCTATTCCCTCTCCAGTCCCACACTCCCACCCTCAACCCCCATCCTCTTCCCTTTTTTTTTTTCTTTTAAGTTTAAGGTATATCTTATTTCCCCCTACAGTTTCCCCTTTCAGTCCAACAAATGGCTCTTTCTCTTATAATAATAAATACAATACAGTACAACAGAGGTAATTAGGCCACAGTTATGTGGGTTATATGGATTAACGTACATTCCCAATGACCAGTCAATATGTATTTGGTACTTGACTTTAACATTCTACTATCTAAACATCTCCATGAGTTTAAAGGTCTATATCTGACTCAACATTCATACTAACTTGCAAAACAATTTTAAAAGTATCTTCTTAGATCTATAACACTCTCTTGACTCCTAAACAACTCAAAATTTAATTATGAGACTCTAGCTATCTGTTCTTCAACCACCTCAGAGACCTGAGAGGGATAAATATATCTGATTTTATAGGAAGTACAGGGCCTGCAGCTTCCCAAACTAAGAAATGACATACCTGTGGCTGCCTGGACAGTTCCCATTTTCTCTCCATACATTACAGCATCGATCTTCAGTCATTTGGCCCCGTTTCTCTGACAGACAATGATTGTAGAGCAGGGGTTATGAAGGACTTACCTACCCTGTCTTGGCAGAGCTAGGCTGTCAACTTACCTGCTTCCAGGTTTTGTCCTTTTTGGACAGCATTCTGTCTACAGTTGGAGCAAGGGGCTTTTCCTGCCAAGAGATAGGCTTACGACTAATTCAATCATCTCCCACTGGAGATTCTTCGATGCTCATCTTCTACTTGGAGGAGAATAGGGGGTGCTATCAGGAGTTGATATGTCTTGATATAAAAAAATCTAAAGTTATGAAAACATCGTTGAATGCCATATTCTGCAGATCTCTTGAGGTTTTTGAAGAGGCCCTATCTATCTCTTATATTAGGGTAAGCAGATGTTGCTTGTCTCTTGCCGGTTTATTTCTGATTAGCTTAGAAAGTAACTATAATAGGCTATCATAGTACCTAACTGAATGACCATCTTGCATAACCATTAATTTGCATTTCTTAATTACCCTAAACAGTTTATGACAATTAGTAGTAAAAGGCCGAAACATCACATTTCATTTTTTTTCTTTACCTCCTAACCCTTCCATCCCATTTCTCTGGGGTGGGGTGTCCTTATATAACAGTCCCTCATGTCCGTTGAGAGGTCGTATGAGGGACAAGAGCCTCTTCATTCATTGGGGATCTATGAAGCAGAACCATCAGTGAAAAGTGTCTCATTGCCCGGGAGAGAGAACTACTAAACAAACAAACCAATATGCATACAATAGATAAAAAAGACTAAAAAATAGAAAAAATATAACTAATATATAAAAAATAGATAAAGAATAAAAATTAAAAATAAGAAGTCTATGTCCAAGTTCCCTTTGGTGTGTTAGTTGTAGTATCGATACCTTCTACTATATAACTAAAATCCTACTATAAGTGAATAGATGCCATATGTGTCCTTCTGAGTCTGGGTTAGTTCACTCAGGATGAGCTTTTCTAGTTCCATCCATTTGGCTGCAAATTGCATAATTTCATTGTTCCTGATAGCTGAATAATATTCCATTGTATAGATGTACCACAATTTTTTGACCCATTCTTCGGTTGAGGGACATCTGGGTTGTTTCTAGTTTCTAGCTATTACAAATAAGGCTGCTATAAACATAGATGAGGAAACTTCCTTATGATTCCGTGAAGAGGCATTTGGGTGTATACCCAGAAGTGATATGGCTGGGTCCTGAGGCAGAGCTATACCAAGTTTTTTAAGATATCGCCAGACTGACCTCCATAGTGGTTGCACAAGCCTGCATTCCCACCAGCAATGGAGTAGGGTACCCCTTTCTCCACACCCTCGCCAGCATGTGCTGTCATTTGAGTTTTTGATCTTAGCCATTCTGACAGGTGTGAGATGGAATCTCAGAGTCGTCTTGAGTTGCATTTCTCTGATGATTAAGGATGTTGAGCATTTCTTCAAGTGTTTCTCAGCCATTAGGGATTCCTCCTTTGTGAATTCTCTATTTAGCCTGTCCCCCATTTTTTGATTGGATTATTTGGTTTCTTGGCATTTAATTTCTTGAGTTCTTTGTAGATTTTGGATATTAGCCCTCTGTCAGATGTGGGGTTGGTGAAGATTTTCTCCCAGTCTGTAGGCTGCCGTTTTGTTCGAATGACAGTGTCCTTTGCCTTACAGAAGGTTGTCAGTTTCATGAGGTCCCACTTATTGATTGTTGATCTCAAGTCCTGAGCTGTTGGTGTTCTGTTCAGGAAGTTGTCGCCTGTGCCAATTAGTTCAAGGGTTTCTCCCACTTTTTCTTCTAGTAGATTTAGTGTGACTGGCCTTATGTTAAGGTCTTTGATCCACTTGGACTTAAGTTTCGTACAAGGTGATAAGTATGGGTCTAACTTCATTCTTTTACAAATGGACATCCAGTTGGACCAGCACCATTTGTTGAAGACGCTGTCATTCTTCCATTGTGCCTTTTTGGCTTCTTTGTCAAAAATTAGGTGGCCATAAGTGTGTGGGTCTATTTCTGGATCTTCAATTCAATTTCATTGATCTACTGGTCTGTTTCTATACCAATACCATGCTGTTTTTACAACTATTGCTCTGTAGTACAGCTTGAAATCTGGGATGGTAATACCTCCAGATGTTTTTTTATTGTACAGGATTGATTTAGCAATTCTGGGCTTTCTGTTGTTCCATATGAAATTGAGGCTAGCTCTTTCCAAGTCTATAAAAAATTGTGTTGGTATTTTGATAGGAATTTCATTGAATCTATATATTGCTTTTGGTAGGATGGCCATTTTTATTATGTTGATCCTACCTATCCATGAGCATGGAAGATCTTTCCATCTTCTAAAGGTCTCTTCCATTTCTTTCTTCAAGGGCTTGAAGTTCTTGTTGTACAGGTCCTTTACTTGCTTGGTTAGAGTTACCCCCAGGTATTTTATGTTGTTTGTTGCTATTGTGAAGGGGGTTGTTTCCCTTATTTCTTTCTCAGCCCATTTGTTTGTTGTATAAAGAAGGGCTTCTGATTTTTTTGAGTTAATTTTGTATCCAGCCAAATTGCTGAAGGTGTTTATCAGCTGTAAGAGTTCTCTGGTGGAATTTTGGGATCGCTTATGTATACTATCATATCATCTGCAAATAGGGATAATTTGACTTCTTCGTTTCCAATGTTTATCCCATTGATCTCCTTTAGTTGTCTTATTGCTCTAGCAAGAACTTCAAGTACTATATTGAAGAGATATGGTGAAAGTGGACATCCTTGTCTTGTCCCTGAGTTTAGAGGAAATGCTTCACGTTTCTCTCCATTTATTTTGATGTTGGCCCCTGGCCTGCTGTATATTGCCTTTATTATTTCTAGGTATGGCCCATGTATGCCCGTTCTCTCCAGAACTTTTAGCATGAAGTGGTGTTGGATTTTGTCAAATGCTTTTTCTGCATCTAGCGAGATTATCATGTGGTTTTTTTCTTTCATTTTGTTTATGTGGTGAATGACGTTGATAGACTTTCATATGTTGAACTATCCCTGCATCCCTGGGATGAAGCCTACTTGATCATGGTGTATGATACTTTTGATGTGTTCTTGAATTCGGTTTGCTATTATTTTATTAAGTATTTTTGCATCTATATTCATGAGGGAGATTGGTCTGAAGTTCTCTTTCTTTGTTGGGTCTTTGTGTGGTTTAGGAATCAGGGGGATTGTGGCTTCATAGAATGAGTTTGGCAATGTTCTTTCAGATTCTATTTTGTGAGTTTGAAAAGTATTGGTGTTAGCTCCTCTTTGAAGGTCCGGTAGAATTCCATGCTAAAGCCATCTGTCCCTGGGCTTTTTTTTGGTTGGGAGATTTTTAATGACTGTTTCTATTTCCTTATGGGTTATAGGGCTGTTTATCTGATCTTGATTTAGCTTCGGTAGGTGGAATCTATCAAGAAAATTGTCCATTTCACTTAAGTTTTCAAATTTGGTAGAGTATAGATTTTTAAAGTAGGATCCAAATATTCTCTGCATTCCTCAATGTCTGTTGTTATTTCTCCCTTTTCATTTCTGATTTTGTTGATTTGTGTTTTCTCCCTCTATCTTTTAGTTAATTTGGCTAAAGGTCTGTCTATTTTGTTGATTTTCTCGAAGAACCAACTCTTGGTTTCATTGATTCTTTGTATAGTTCTTTTTGTTTCTACGTTGTTGATTTCAGCCCTAAGTTTGATGATCTCTTGCCTTCTGCTCCTCTTGGGAGTGTTTGCTTCTTTTTTTTTTTTTCCAATTCACCCAGTTTAGCTGTTAATTCGCTAATACGAGCTGTCACAATTTTCTTTTTGAAGGCACTTAGTGCTATGAACTTTCCTCGTAGCACAGCTTTCATTGTGTCCCATAGGTTTGGGTATGTTGTGTCTTCGTTTTCGTTGGATTTTAAGAAGTCTTTGATTTCCTTCTTTATTTCTTCCCTGAAACAGTGGTCCTCTAGTAAAGAGTTGTTCAATTTCCATGTGAGTGTAGACTTTCTGTTGATTCTTTTGCTATTGAAGTCCAGCTTTATTCCAAGTGGTCTGATAAGATACAAGGGGTTATTTCAATTTTCTTGTATCTGTTGAGGCTCTCTTTGTGTCCAACTATATGGTCGATTTTGGAGAAGGTTCCGTGAGGTGCTGAGAAGAAGGTGTATTCTTTTGTGTTTGGGTGAAACGTTCTGTAGATATCTGTTAGGTCCATTTGGTTCATGATCTCTGTTAGACTCATTATATCTCTGTTTGGCTTCTGTATTGATGATCTGTCCATAGTTTTGAGTGGGGTGTTGAAGTTTCCCACTATTAAAGTGTTTGGATCAATGTGCGATTTAAGTTTTAGAAGTGTTTCTTTTATAAATGTCGGTGCCTTTGTATTTGGGGCATAGATGTTCAATATTGAGATGACCTCTTGGTGGATATTTCCTTTAATGAGTATGTAATGCCCTTCTCGGTCTTTTTTTATTAACCTCAATTGGAAGTCTATTTTGTTTGATATTAGAGTGGCTACTCCAGCTTGTTTCCTGGGTCCATTTGCTTGGAATACCTTTTCCCAGACCTTTACTCTGAGGTAGTGTTTATCCTCAATAGTGAGGTGTGTTTCTTGTATACAGCAAAAAGATGGGTCTTGTTTACGGATCCAGTCTGTACGTCTGTGTCTTTTTATTGGCGAGTTGAGTCCATTGATGTTGATGGATATTAGTGACCAGGGGTTGTTATTTCCCGTTATTTTGGTTTAGCTGGCTGTCTTGTGTTTCTCTTTTGTTTAGTTGCTGTGGAGGTTTCTATTTCCTCTGTTTTCTTGGGTGTAGTTATCTTCTCTGGGTTGGAATTTTCCTTCTAGGATCTTCTGTAGGGCTGGATTTGTGAGGGGATATTGTTTGAATTTGATTTTGTCATGGAATATCTTGTTTTCTCCTTCTATGTTGATAGAGACTTTTGCTGGATATAGTAGTCTGGCTGGGCACCTACGCTCTCTCAGGACTTGTAGGATATCTGTCCAGGCCCTTCTAGCTTTTAAAGTTTCTGAGGAGAAATCAGGTGTGATTCTGATGGGTCTGCCATTGTATGCGATTTGGCATTTTTCTCTTACAGCTTTTAATATCCTTTCTTTGTTCTCTACATTTGGAGTTTCTATTATTATGTGGCGAGAGGAGTTTCTTTTCTGATCTAATCTATCTAATCTGTTTGGTGTTCTGTAAGCCTCTTGGATTTTTACTGGCATCTCTTTCTTTAGGTTTGGGAAGTTTTCTTCTATGATTTTGTTGAAGATATTTCCTGGACCATGGAGTCGGGAGTCTTCTCTTTCCTCTATGCCTATAATTCTTAGGTTCCGTCTTTTCATTGAGTCCTTGATTTCTTGGATGTTGTGGGTGAGAGATTTTTTAGCTTTCTCATATTCTTTGGATGTTGTACTGATTTCTTCCATCAAATCTTCCATGCCTGAGATCCTGTCTTCCATCTCTTTCATTCTATTTTTCATACTCACATCCGTAGCTCCTGTTTTCTTCTCTTGATTCTCCATTTCCTCTTTAACTCTGACTGTGTTTTCTTTATTGTTTCCATTTCTATTTTCATGTCTTGAATAGTAGTGTTTGTTTTGTACATTCCTTCTCCAGTTTGCTTGTTTTTGTCTGGAGATCTCTCATTGCTTTATCCTTTTCCTGTTCAAGCTGGGTCACCTTGGCTTGGAGCTCTTTAATGATGTTATCCATTGTTTTGACTTGTAAGATTGTGGCTTCTTTGAATTCCTTCATAGTTTTAAGTTCTTATTGAAGGGACTTTATCACTTTCCATACTGTAGAATTGTCATCATTTTCATGTATTTCAGTTGTGGTGAGGTGGTTCGGGCTGGGCAGAATAGCATTGCTTTCTTTCATTGGAGACATTTCGCTCTGTTTTTTTTTTTTTTTTTTTTTTTTTGTCTCTGACCTCTGGCTATGTGGAATTTGCTGTCTTCTGGACTTGGGTCCAAAGGAGGCACTGTGGTGTAGGATTCGAGTTGCCTTACTCCACCCCTATAAGGTGAGTCATTCAGTCCCGCCTCCCAGGTGGGGACCTAATTAATTCAGGTGGTGGGGCTGTTTACAAGTAAGCTCTGATTCCCCACCGGAAGGGCTTGTACTAGTACATAAGACTAGTTTTCCCAGGGTTGGTTCCTGTAGCGGGTAAGTCTGCAGTTCAGCTGCAGTAGCCTTGCTGCTCCTGTGGCTTGGAAACTGGCCGGTGACATCACAGACTGCAATCTGTGGTCTAAAGGCACTTTGCAGGGGATCTCCCGCTCACTTCCAAGGGTTGCAACCTTTCACTAGATAATTGGATCAGATCATCTCTGTGAGACCTGGGAGTGCCCAGCAGGGTGGGGATTATCTCTGCATGGTTTCTGAGTCTGCCTGCTGGGTATTAGGTTGGAACTTACGGGGATTTCTCCTTTTGGGGGGGATGGGTTATCCCGATTCCCGGGTCCAGAGGCTTCCTAGCGTGTCCGAGATTCAGAAGTGGCATCCTGCCCAGGCATCTTCCGTGGTCCCTGTGTAGCCGGGTGAGATTTAGAAGGGGTCGTGCCCTTTTTACAGCGTCCTGGAACACTTGCCGCCTTGTGTTTGTTGACCCCGAAATCAAAATACGTCCGCACCGGCCGCCGCCATCTCGGATCCCCCTGTATGTTCATTTTTATGAGTATGTATGTATATGTGTATGTGTCTGTGAGTGTGTATATGTATGTGTCCGTGTGTGTGTCCATGTGTTTGTGTGTGTGTGTGTGGATGTGGATGTGTGTATAGGTATATTTATGTGTGTATGTATGTGTATGTATTTGTATGTTTCTGTATGTGTATGAGTGTGTGTATGTGTATATGTATCTTTATGTGTACATATGTGTATATATGTATGTGTATGTATATATGTATATGTGTGTATGTGTGTTAGTATATGTTTGTCTATGTATGTGTCAGTGTATGTTTATATGTGTGCATGTGTTCATGTGTATGTGTGTATATATATATGTGTGTGTCTGTGTGTAGTATGTGAGGGTGTGTGAGTGTATGTGTGTGTGTTGATATGGTGGATATACAAATGGGTGTAGGTGTACAGGTGGGTCGAAAGTCAACTCTGGTTGTTGTTTCTCAGTTGAGGTCCTCTTGGGTCTTTTTGAAGCAGGGTTTCTCACCTTCGGTAAGCTCTCTACATAAGCAAACTCACTGACCAGTGAAGCCCAAGGATCAACCTGTCTCTGCCTCACCAACACTTGAATTACAAACCTACGCCATTGATGCCTGACATTCTTTACATAGTTTTGTGGGACAAAATTCAAGTTCTCATGCTTCTACTGAAAGCAATTTTCTGTCTGACCTGTCTCCCTAGCCACCCTACCCAGCACATTTTCCCTTAACATGTAGTAGATGTTTCACTTACTTAAAAAAATAGCTATTTAATTAGAAATATATATGTATATATATATATATACATACATAAAACTTATTCTATTATATATCCTAAAATACTACCTGTTCCCTAACTACCCACTCAAATATGTTTCAACATTATACTCTTGTGAACAAAGTGAATCAAATCATTTCCTTTCCACAGCACACAGGAACATGACACCAATTCATATGCTGCTTCACCGAGTGGTTTGTTTCCATTGATAACTCTTCCTGCTTTTTCATAAACAAAATTCAAGCAATAGAAATAAACTATTGCTTTTCTCCTCATAAAAAAAGAATTCAAAAAGAAAAATAGTCATTACAATTGGTAGGGTCACGTCATAATACTGTCCAGAACCCAAACTACTTCCAACTTCTTTTCCACATTCTCCTACCATAAAGGCAGTAGGCAACAGCCAGAATCCACATACCTGTTGAATCAGGAACAAAGTGAGGAGCACGGAGCAGAGAGGAGAGCAGGGCAAGAGAAAAAGAGCTCCTTTCAGTTAATTTCACTCTATTTGCAATTTAGTGATACTCTCAATAGCTGTGTGGATCTCATTAGCCAGAATTTACACATGTGTCCATAACTAAGAGAAAAAGAGAATTAAATATTAGTTTTGTGGCTTTGTACAATGATAACTGTATAAAATGGCAAAGATATTTCTTCCCAACGAGACAGAAGAGAAGGAGAAGAAGGGGGAAAAGAATAAGGGAAGGAGCATGAGGAAGAAACAACAGAAGAAATCAGGTAGTGAATTAGCAGTTTTATCTAAAGTGGATTACTACACATCAGGTAACCACTCCTTTTTCATGTTTCATTTTATATATAGCACCTGCATTATACTGGTTCCTAATCACAATTTTCCAGACAATATAATGGAAAGAATGATAAATACAGGAACATTCATCTCTACCAAAATGTTACTAGAAATGTTTTAAATAAACTGATGAAAATTTAATTCAATTATATTATATTAAAATTATTTAGAAAGGCTATATACTCCAAAATTTTCTTTTAGCCAGTTACTAAAACAGAAAATTAAATAATTTTGAAGAAATAATAGTGTTTCTAATTATGAGAAGATTACTGCCATGACATTAGAGATCTAAAATAATATAAAATAAAAACAAAATGATTAGGTTTCAGTTACTTTCCAGGGATGAATAAAGGGGCACCTGTTAAGGTTTTATATACTTATATGATTTCTCATGAAATACAAAAGTGATCATATATTTTACTTTACTTCAGTTTAATAAATAAAATAATATAGCCCCAATGTTTACTTCTTTAATAAATATCCCAAACAGTAAATTTTTTCTTTAAATTTTTAAATTCTTTTTCTCTATTCATGAGAATCTCACAAATGTATACATGTATACAATGCACTATTATCATCTCTACTTACTCTTTTCTTCTTCCAATTCTCCTACATCCTCCCTTATATACCCCCTTCCTCTTACATATATTTTAAATATTTGTATAAGCCACCAAGTCCAGCTAGTGCTCTCCATACATGCATGGGTGTGGAGCCATCCAATGGAGAATAGGAAACTATCAGTGGGAACATCTTCAAACAAGAATGATTCTCAGCAATTACCAAGGTAAATTTGACAATGTATCACTTAGGAAAACAACAATAATCAAGTCTATCATAGTGCCTATGGCAGGCCCAATCATTGACTTTCAACTAAGCTTATAGCAGCAGGCATGAATTCCTTGACATGGAGCAGGCCTCCAATTCAATTACAAAGCAGTTCATTATTCTGTGAGAATCTAGTATGCACATTAAGCCTAATGGGTGACTTCTGTGACATGAAAGTTCACTTTAGGAAAGATACTTGATGTCTTTTCTTCCCAAGAAAGCTACCTTGTGCTTTCTATGAAAGCTGGACAGTGTTAGGAAGTTTCCCAGTCAGTTTGAGATTGAGTCCTTAGAGTCCTCCTAAAGCAGTATGTAGTGTTGTCAGAAATCTTAGCTTACCCCATAGATATGGCAGGGAACTGCATCAGTTACTTTTCTGTCACTGTGATAAAAACATGAACAAAAGCAGCAGCAGGAAAACACGTTTATTTTGACATAGGGTTCCAGAGGGATAGAGTCCATCATGACTGGGAAGGCATGTAGTAACAGGAAAAAAAATCTGGGTGATCACATTTTATATGCACACAGGAAGCAGAGATAGATATCAGGAAGTAGGACAAAACTAAAATCTTCAAGACAGACCAGTGACATAGTTCTTCCAGCAAGGCTGCACCTACTGAAGGTGACGTAACTTCCACAAACAGTGCCATAAACTGGGGACAAAGTGTTAAAATAGGTTAGTCTATAGAGGCTATTCCTCTTTCAAAATATTACAATCCATCCCCGGTGCCAATTGACTTATGATCATCTCATGATGCAAAATGACTTAACCCATTGTCAAAACTTTTCAGTCTTTAACAGTCTGAATAGTCTTGAAAACTCCAAACTCATTTCTGAATCTCAAGGCAAATCTCATAAAGGTGAATACGTATGTATGCTTGTGTATGTACATATGTATGTAAGTATGTACGTACATATGTATGTATGTATATTCATGTATTAATGTATGTATGTATGTATATATGCATGTATATTAATCACATCCTTCCATACTATGGCACAGAATGTACAGCACACACATTTATACATTGAAATTCCAAAAATGAAGAATGGGACCATAGTGAGAACAAATTGGCCAAAGCAGGACTGAAGCACACTGGGCTAATTACTAAATATTATAGCTCCATGTTTAGTATCTGCCACTTTCAATTTCAAAGGCTTGGATGACTCTGTCTTTTTAGCTTTATTTTCTGAACTACTGAAATATAAGACACAATCTTACCATTAAGCTAGTTTTGTTGTTTGTTCGTTGTTTCTATGATAAAATATCACATTCCAAAGCAACTTTAGGAAGAAAGAGTTTATTTTGCTTACAGGTTCCAGTCTAGTACTAGGAAAATCCAAGGCAGGAAATCAAGACAGAGATGTGGAGGCCAGAACTGAAGCACCGACCATGAAGGGACACTGCACAGTGGCTTGTTACCTCTGGCTTTCTCAAGAATGGCATTGCATGCAGCGAACTGGAACTTTCTATTTCAATTAATACTCAGTGAAACACCCCCTGGCTTGTACTTTGGGATTCCAACTTCTTAGGTATGACTATTTTTGTGTCAAATTGACAAAGACTGACCAGTACACCCTGGATTCACCTCTCCTCCGCAGATGACACACAGCTCTGGAATCTCTAACATCTTTTTTTTAATATTTATTTATTACTTCAGGTTACATCTCCATCACAGTACCCTCTTTCCACCCCTCCCAGTCCCACCCTCCCACCTTCTACCCCCTATCCCTTCCATCCCACTCCTCTGGAGTGGAGTGTCCCTACATATCAATCCCCCCACCCCAGTTCAGCAGTCATATGAGGGCCAAGAGCCTCCTCATACACTGGGGGCCTACAAGGCAGCACCACTAGGCTAGGGCAAAGTGTCTCACTGACAGGAAACAAAGTCTATGTTCATGTTCCCTTTGGTGCATTGGTTGTAGCATAGTTATTCTGTACTATATGGCTAAAATCTGATTATAAGTGGATAGATGCCATGTGCATTCTCTAACGTGTTGTGGATTCAACCACATCTCAGGTTTCACGGTCACAGCCTCATACAGGGGCTTCTCATGACCAAAAACAACCTAAGGAATAAAACATTTATTTAATGTATGGTTCAAGAAGGATAGGGTTCATCAGGCAGCAGAGGCATAGAATGATGAAGGAGCAGGATGTTTGTTGGATTTCCTTACTTGCATATTAAATTTGTTATAATAAAAATGACATCTCAGTCTATTTATCTCATATTATATCACTTGAGAGGATAATGAGGAATGGAAAAGTAAATGAATTCTTTTTTGTGCTGAAAGGCTTATGGCATAAATATCTACAAGCAAAGACAGACTAATAAGGAAAAGACAAATTAATTTATTTAATGCAGATTTAAAGGTTCAAATGACAGCCAATCAACAGCTGCTTTGTGTGATCAGTCATTTTTTTTCTGCAAGAAGGGAAGCTGCTCCTCCAAATTCATTTTATTACTGATAAGGCCTTTCAGAGGAACTTACAATCAGTGATCCGAGTCCACCTTACACTGACTCTTCGGATGCCTTAACATAAACTTTGCTTATTGAAATTCTCTACTCAGAGGCACACTTATCCATCATGTTTTAAAACATGTATTATTTCAAACTGTCTTACAGAACTGTGCCTGCCTCTTCATATAATACTAAGTCTCTCCTGTATGAAAATGCATACCTTTTCAGTAAATGTCCCTTTCATTGTTCACCAATATTTTAGTTATTGATGCTCTTTTTTAAATTTTAAAAAATACTTTAATTAAAATGTAACTATATTACTTCCCTTTCCTTCCTTCAGCCCCTCCAAAAATCACCTTCCTCCAACTTCTTCCATGTCTCACTCATATTGATAACCTTTTCTCCCTTGATTATTTGATTATTGTTTCTATATACATTTGTGTGTGTGTGAGTGAGTGTGTGTGTGTGTGTGTGTGTGTGTGTGTGTGTACACAAATATATAAATATAACTTGTTTAGTTCATTTTGTTGTTTGTGTGTATATGGTTTCAGGGCTGACTATTCCAATTGAAGAGCCAATGCCTAGACTCAAACAATGTTATCTAGTACTAATAAACTGGAGACACTTAGCAAGACTTCATAATCATTTTCTTTTATTTTCTTGTACCCATGTGTCATTGATTCCATCTGGGTATAGTACAAAACATGTGCATGTGAGAGTCTCCTGGAAGAAACAGAGGCAAGGGTCAGAAAGTGATTTTCTTTAGTTTTTTGACCTGAGAATTCCTGCTTCTGAGAATTCCTATATCCCTTTAAGCACAAAGTGCTCATTATGCGAAAGTGGCACTTTTGCAGGACTGTGTTCATGAAATCTAACATAATCATGATGACTTCCATATAATGATGTCTTTCATGTGCTGGCCACTGTTCTGAAAATATTGGGTGAGTGTGTTAAAACACTGGATTCTAAGCATGACTCTATTGTGTGAAAATTGTCTTTATGCCTCTTTTGGAAACTGACAAACTGTGGCCCTGAACAGCTTAAACACCTGCAGTGGTTCTCAAAACTAGTAAAGGAAGAAAATATTAAGCAGTAAGGATCTGGAACCCCATGCTTACAATCTCTGTGTTGTGTCATTTGTAAGTGATCATACAGCATTCTGTGCAGTTAAATTCAGGCTTCACTATGAATTGCTTCTTTGTACTTATTTTAATTTCTCAAGTACACTAGATACTTCACTGACTTGTATTTACCTATTCTGTACTTAGGATTAACTTGATTGTTCACTTTTTAACCATTAATAAAAAGCAAGTTTTTTTTTTTCAATGCAGGGAGTGAATTGATATATACTCATATATTGAGTGAAATCTTACATGAAGTATCATTTTTAAAATGCAAACATTTCATCAATATTCTTCCACATCCAACTCAACTAAGAGATGATAAAATATTAGTGGTAAGTAACCACAGTTGAATTCACATGTGTGCTTTGTCACAGGCATTAGCATATTTAAAGAGACTCTTGTTGCCAAATGGTTATCACTTTCCTAATACCTGCCTTTTCATTTCTAAAAGTAGCCTTGAACTCTCAAAATACTAGTATTGACCAGAGAAAAGAAGTAAAACTTTTTATTTATTTGTAATTACCTTAACACTAGATGTGGATTAAACTTGAAATATAAATCTGAATAACTGTTAATTTTATGAAGGTAACTATCAAAGGGAAATGAGAGTATCACAGGTGTTCATCTTCAGAACAAAACAAAAATAACAGCTCCGGTCTCTTCGGAGATTCACTTTTCATGTACCTGGAATGCTTCATTACACAACATTATTCATTATAAATGTCTCATTGTTCTGTCTAGCAACCAGATGTGCTGATGACAACTCTTTCACTCAAAGTAAATTATGTGATAATGGGAAGAAAAAAAATCATTTCATCTTGCATTCAATAGGATGTAATCTTCAGATTGGCGTGTGCAAAAATAGCCAACAGTGACTTGAGACTCTCTAAGACAAGTTTATTTTCCTGGAAACTACTGGTTTTGTTTGTCTGAAAAGAAAAGGAGAAAGAAATAAATGAATTTCTAATTACAACATAATAGGATTCAGAAAATGCACATGGCTAATTATATGTGCACTAGACAGGGTTCAGCTGGCCTGGAGGAAGAATTTTGTTTACTTTGAGAAGGTTCATTAAGCCTGAGTTTTCAATGTAGCATGAAACATTGATGAAAACAATCTAACAGTTTACTGTGATGAGGTGTGGGGGTTGAATAAACAGTGAACCTGACGCATATGTACATATATATATATATGGATCCATACCCAGAACCCAATTAGATATGTTGGCAGTGATTTATACTGTAAAATAAATACTTTAAGAATGTGATTCTAGTATAGTTATTGGATAATTATACTACAAAGAATGCACCAAAGGGAACATGATCATAGACTTTTTTTCCTGTCAATGAGACACTTTGTCCTAGTGGTGCTGCCTTGTAGGCCCCCAGTGTATGACGAGGCTCTTGGCCCTCATATGACTGCTCAACTGGGGTGAGGGACTGTTATGTAGGGACACTCCACTCCAGAGGAGTGGGATGGAAAGGACAGGGGGTAGAGGGTGGGAGGGCAGGACTGGGGGGGGGTGGAAAGAGGACACTACGATGGAGATTTAACCTGAAGTAATAAATAAATAAGTTAAAAAAAAGAATGTGATTCTAGGAACAGATTTTCATGCCTAATCTCTCCCACTTTGACACTGCTATCTAGTATTTATTCAATGTATATCTTCATGTATGCGAAACATACGTATTCATAAATATTTTGCTGGTTTTAGGAACTGGAGCAGTTAAGAGCACTGGCTATTCAAATATAATCTGAATTCAGTCCCCTGCACTCCGAGGGTGGGTGACTCAATCCTCTCTAACTTCAGGCACTGGGATACAGCACCATTATCTGGTCTCCACCAAACACACATGTGGTACACAGACACACACAGGTAAAACATCCACATGTGTTAATAATAATAATAATAATTTAAAATGATATGTTTTAACAGTTTTCAAATCCCCAGTGTTTCCAAATAAGCCAACATAGAGAGTACAACAGTACACAGAATGTATAAACATGCACTGAGATGGTATTTGTGTTTGATAGACTCGTGGGAAGCCATTGTTTTCTATAAAGCCCTTGTACTAGGTCCTAGAAGACTATATCAAAGTGAAATCTCAAGCTGAGTGTTACATGATCAAACTGAAGCTTTAAAAAGTAGAGCCATCCCGAACAGTTCCTCCCCCTTTTCTAATGAAAAAGGGAGGTTCACCTTAACCAATAAAAAAAAACCAATACTTCTTAACCAGAGTAAGAAGGAGTTACACCATGCTTTAACTCTAACAAGGAAAACTGATCAACATGCTCATGATTACTGTTATATCTCTGCTTTCTTGTTCCCACCTTACAAAACTCAATCATTCTCTAATGCCCAGTGGCCACAATTTTATTTTATTAATTGAAGTGTTGGACAATACTAGAATCACAAACAAAAGACATTTATACCTTTAACCAAATGGGATCTCATTTTGTCTTTTCATAGTTTGATATGGAGGAGATGACTATTGTCTGTCCATCTCATTACAGACTATGAGCATAATAGGTAACTTTATTAAAGCAATATAAAATTAATAAATTGATAGCACAGTTTTACACTATAAAAAGTAATATTTAGAAAAACAGCTTTTTTAAAATCAGTACATTTTTAAAGATTATTTTTTGCTGATGTCCATTTTAAGTGGCCATTGTTAAAAAGTTTGATATACTGATGAGAATTAGAACTACATGGAAAGTAGAACTTAGTAAATACTAATCACATAATTGGAATTTGGATTTGGTATAAAATTAAATAGATCATGCAATACAAATATAGGTATGTATAACAATAATTTTATGTTTGTAGTCTGAAACATGATTTTGTTTAAGGAAAATTTTTTATTTCCTGTAAAATATATGAGTTCACAAAAAAAGAAAAAGAAACATTTTTTAAATTAATTTTGAAAAAAAAATTTAAATAACTTTTATACCTAGAGTATTAGCCCTGTAATGAAATATCTGCATTGCAATATAGGACTGGGAGTTTGATCCTTAAAACCATAAATAACTTGATGATAAATAGTAAAAAAAAATCACTCGTAATTTTACAATCTAGATGTATAGTTTAATAGTACATTTAGCTTCAACACTTGCAAAAACTATTCACATGCTCTATCAAAGTGAGCTTAGATCTACAAAGGTATGCTCACTCTTGTGATGAAATACATTTCACTTCCGGTCATCCTAGAGAGAATTGGTATCCTCAGCTTCCAATATGGTCCGTGTTATCCACAGCTCCTGGCAGGCTCTATACTTATTCTCCATTCAGTGTGCAAAGAGATGATATTGTATACTACAGCCTAGTACTAGGTTCAAATAATCTTTCTGCTTCAGTCTCCCAAGTAGGTGGGAGTATATACATGTCACCATGATCAGCTCCATACTCTGGAAATGAAATTTTTTTAATGCAAAATATCATGTGGAAGGATATGGAAGATATTTAAGTTCGAAGTTAAGATTAGAAAAGCATAAGTAAGTCGATCCTCATTATTTCTAGTCATGTAAGGACAATTAGCCATTGCCCAGTAGGAAAGGAAACTGGTAGCTAGAAGCTAGAGGTCCAAGAAGTTTGGATTGTTGTAAAATTTGATCTTATGTGTTAAAAGAATTTATATCACTTTACAATAGATTAGGTTGAAGGGGGTTTTTGTTTCATCTGGGATTTTAAGTCATTTAAAAAGGATATACTCTTTTTATAGGCCATTTTTTGGCATGTAAACATTTGTTTATGTGATGGGTCCTTTTTGCATTATTTTATGTTCTGCAATTAACTGCATGGATTCTATTTTGATCTTCATCTTAATTCAATGGAATGAAGTCATTGAAAGGCTCTTGTTTCAAATGTGAAGAAGCAAATTTATAATCAAGACTGAACACAGTCCCCTTTCCACCCATGTGTAACATTATTATGAGTTAAATTTAAGGTCTCTAGGTGCCTGGTGAGCATATATTCCAAATGAGAGAGTGGAGATCTTAAAAAGAGTGATGAGAAAAAGTGGGTCAACCTCACTACCAAGGCAGTCCTAAAACACTTCCTCATGCAGTCTAATCATCATTCAGTCTCCTAGAGATAAGATCACTCCATAAATATTACCTTACTAACACTTGATTAATAATCATTATCTTATTACTATCAAAAGAAAAAAAATACATAAATTCATTTTTAAGAGGCGAGTAGTATAGTAGAATTCATATAGTACAATGGATATTGAGCCCTTACTTTGCACATAATTTAATTCATTGCACATAATATCCTTATGATGAAAATATACTATTACTAATTGTGGTGGTTTGAATGAAAATGATCCCCTATAGGCTCATAGGGAGTGGTGCTATGAGAAGATGTGGCCTTGCTAGAGTAGGTGGCCTTGTAGGAGGTTAGCCACTGGGGTGGGTGTTGAGGTTTCAAAATCTCACTCTCTTCCTACTTCCTGCTGATCTAGATACAGAACTCTCAGCTACCTCTCCAGCACCATGTCTGCCTGACATGATAATGGATTAAATCTCTGAAATGTAAGCCAGCCCCAATTAAATTCTGTCCTTTATAAGAGTTGGTCATGGTGTCTCTTCACAATAATAGAAACCCTATCTAAGACACTAATACTAACTAATTTCCATACCAGTAAATAAAGTTCCCTCTCAGGTCTCTGAGGTGGTTGAAGAATAGACAGCTAGAGTCTCATAGTTAAATTTTGAACTGTTTAGGAATCAAGAGGGTGTTATAGATCTAAGAAGATACTCTTAAAAGTGTGTTGCAAGATAGTATGAATGTTGAGTCACATATAGACCTTTAAACTCATGGAGTTGGTTAGATAGTAGAATGTTAAAGTCAGGGGCCAAATATGTATAAACTGGATATTGGGAAGGTATACTGGGCCATTTAACTCTCATAAATGTGGCATATTTATATCTATTGTTTTGTATAATACTTACTGTTATAAGAGAAGGAACCATCTGTTGGACTGAAAGGGGAAACTTCTGGGGGGAAGAGGGTGAAAGGGCGGGATAGGAAGGGGGAATAGGGAGGGGTTTGTTACTGAGATGTAACTTGAAGAAAAAAAAATTAAGTATTTAAAAATAAAAAAAAAGTTCCATATATACTAAATAGTTGCTCAGTTTCCACAGTAAGAGACTGGCAAAAGGAAGATATGGACCAAAGCATTTCTTATTCTAATTCCAGATGATCTTATTTTTATAGCAAAGAGAATTCCTAAAACAATGCATTTATTCTCCCATAATTGCCAAATTTGTCATTAGCATGACTAGCATTAGCATGACATTGTATATAAAGCTCATTGTATCTTCAAGATTCACTCAGTCCTCCTATTCTCGCTAAATCAGGGTTTTCATCTATGACCCCAAACTCCTTGTTTCTGATTTAAAAAAAAACATAGTTATACACATTACTTATGTCATTTAAATATTAAAAAGAACCCGAAAAAATTAACTCATGGTTTTTCTTAGGTAGACAACCAAAAGTTATGTCAAGATCACTGAATTATCTCAAGCAGGTTGTCTTTGGTATGAGAAAAATCTCAATATGTACCTAACTTAAAAATACTGGCATTATTCTATTAATATTCATTTTATTTTCTCCAATGTTAATGTGAATTCTATTTTTTATATTTCTCTGAAATTTCAGTATATGCTTATGTGTATTCTAGAAGCACATAATGTGCAAAGTATTCTTAGAGCAGCCACTATAAGCCTTGATTACAGTATTCACAATATGTGAATTGTATATTCTAAACTATATTAAGTATTGTGAGAATTCTGAAAAAAATGATAATACTACCAAAACTGCCTGAGAATCAATCTAGAAAGCTTTCCTGTCTCTTCCTAAAGTTATCCTGCTAGCGTGTGAGATGTGATGATCTGAGTTAATCCATGAGCAAGCAGTGTGAACTACAATAGAAAGCTCCAGAAATAAATTTAATTGTAGTTTAACCCACTGCACTAATGGAGGGAAGCATGTGCCTTTATCATACATCTTCCTGTATGTCTTAAGGTTTCATTGCCGCCATTGGCATCAACCAGCTGAAACATTAAAATCTTTCAGCTCCTTTAGTGCAAAGATCTGCTTTGACCTAAGTGGTTGCAGGTAAAAAGTGCATATGATTTAGGGGCTGTAATGCAATAGCTAATAGCTGTGCTTGAGGACCACATTTTATGTCCCCAGTGGACGCTTCCTGTTTCATTCACTTTAATTATCCAACATTTTAGGTATGGTTCTCTCTTTCCAACTTCCCTGTTGTTTTAAAGTTAATCACTGTTCATAATTGCAGTGCTGGATCATTGAGAAAGAAGAAAGAAGCCATTCTCTGAAGTCATGTATTTTCCCTGCTGATAGCAGGATTGTTCCCTGAAGAATATTTCCAGCACATTGTCCATTTTAGTTGCAGTTGTCCCCAGAGACATGTCTTGTATAATTTTCCCTGAAACACCATTTGACCCATTATTAATTTAATGGACTTTATGATTTTTTTTCCTTTTATATAAAAACATACATTCCATTTCCTTAATTTGATCTCATTTTCACTAGATATGAGAGATCATAATGGACTAAGTAATTTCTCTCAATTTTCTAACAACTAATTTTTCCATAAGATAATGACATAAAATGAACATAGAGTAACTTTATCTACACTACATAATACTAAATTGGATTTTAACCAATTTTACTAGAAAATGAACAATATCTTAAGATGTTTACTTTTCAAAGTACCATGGAGGTGATATAAATTCTGAAAGAAAAATAAACACAAAGTTTACTTGAGTAATTACAGCCTTCTAATATCTTATCTCAAAATGTTTAAATGCATTCACTTTGTATAAAATTGGAAGAGATAAGAAGTTAAACAATCAAAAGAAGTCCAACACATTTTGTCCCTGGGAAACTTCTTAATCCAATTCCTCTAGCAGTCTTTCAAATATAATTCCTTATCTTTTGTGTATGATAAAAATTTACATGTAAATATAATAAGTTGTTATTTAAAGTGAGATAAAAATACAAATGACAACAAAAGGCAAAAATTAATCTTTATGTTTGAGATTACACTTAATGAATAGTATTAATACATAGAATTCACCTTCTGCCTATTTGTTCTTGGAGCTGTCACATTGAATTGATAACTAATATAGAAATTATAGACTCAGAAGTAATATAGTAGAGTCTAGTCCTGAGCATTTTTGAAGGTAGACCTGATAAGATCTTTCTTGGTATCAATGATGACTTCCAGTTCCTTATTCCAAAATCATAGAAGGATGAGTGGACTTGGATGGAGATTACTTGCAAGGTATAATTTTGGAAATGATAAATAGATTTTATATAAATATAATATATTACATATAATATATGCACATATTACATATACTATATGTAATACAGTATATAATATATGGTCACTTTATATCTACTTCTATTTTATTGAGTTTCTATCCATTATGAATGTCATGTTTTATCAAACATTGGTACTAAAATTACAAATAAACTCAAGAACTTTTCATTACTTTAGAGATTTAGATACAACTAGAAATATCAGTTTTATCTAATCAATATCCTGCTTATTTAGAAATTAAATAGGATCTTTTGCAAGTGCTATAGAATCAAACTCACAATACCATACACACTCCACATGTTTCACCACTGAACTATACCTCCAGCCTTCTAATTAAATACACACACACACACACACACACACACACACACACACACACATACACACTGTTTTCTGGTGTCTAGTTAACACTGAAATCATATTTGACAGTACTATAGCCAACTGTAATGTACTTTATCCACTTAACACAGTATCCAAAAAAAAGTAGCAGCAGAAATAGGTGTACATAATGTAATAAAGCAGTTTAAAATAGCTAAGCCCATTTGCAACTTAAAAGTGTAAGCTTTGCCTAAGTAGGGACAATTAGCAAAAGGAAATGTGCTCCAGCTTTCTTAGTGTAGGCTTCATTTCTGATAAAGATCCCTTATGCTTATTGTATCATTTTTCCATAGATCTTGATTTTGTAAGTCATACTTTTTATCTATTACCAGCATTTTAACAAGAACTTCAGATAATTCTTGCTCAGATAGTAGAATTTTGATACTTGTATCTTTAAGAATTCCAGAATTCATTTGAAGCTCCACATTTTCAGAGTTGGTGTTTCTCCATCAATTTTTGAGCATAATTTGAAGACTGGCCCTAATATGTCACTCATGGTGTTGTAGACTGGCCTTGACTGCACTATTCTGCCACTGTAGTCTTCATTTATAAGTCATGACACTTTAATTTAAGTATGTCACAATATCAAGGCCAGTGTCAACCTCAGAGAAAGTCTCCTATTAGACAATGGACATTTGAATTGAATGTATGACCACAGACATGAACAACTATTGGTGTAGACATTTGTCCCGTTCTGATGGTTAATTCTCAACACTACTTATTAAGTCCCATATACTTCTTGTTTTCTTCACTCGGGCCATTAAGAATCTTGGTTTTTCTTTTTTTCCTTCCCATCCACTGCCTAGCTGAAATGGTAAAAAGGAAAAAAAGAACTATGGGAGAAATATTTTGTAACTTAATTAGTAGTTTAGTGGTTTAGGTTTGGAAACTATACTTATTCCATTTATGTTGCTCTGATCAAATATCCTGAGAAAAAGTAACTTACAGAATAAAGGGGTTTATTTCTGCTTATAATTCCTGGTTAGAGATGATCACTGTTGGGAAATCAAGGCAAGACTTTCAAATAGTCACATCATATCCAAAGCAGAAACGAAAGGATGTACATATGCCCATTTGCTTGCTTGCTTGTATGTTTGATTTTTCAATACTTACATGATTCAGCAGCTCTGCCTAACAAGTGGTGCTGACTATAATGGATTGGACTTTAAGTTAGTATCAATTAATTTAATTAAGACAATTGCCCACAGACATACCTATAAGCCAATCCATCATAAAAATACCCCAGCAAAGCTCTCTTCTCAGATCATTCTTGGTTATGTCACGTTTACAATTAAAGCTGTCTGTCCATCACGTGAACCTGTAACAAATGACATATCCACTAACAAGAAACGTAATAATGATTTATTTAATGAGTTGTGGAGAGTGCATGGATAGTCAAATGAGAAGGGAAACTGTGTATTTTTGTTATAATTTTGATTAAGAAGTGGATGTTTGTAGGGATGTATGAAGCATTATAATCCAATGGTAACTACTAACCTGGTGGACAAAGCTACTTGTTCTGTTGTCTTCCTATGTATATAAAGGTAATGATATTGCTTTCTCCTTAGGAGAGGCAGGTTCTCCCACTGGAGTGGATGTGCTTCAGAGGAAGTTCAGTTGTGACCTGCTTCAAAGCAAAGTAGTAGAAGAAGGCTAGAGAGACTTCCTGTTTCTTTCTGCAATTTCACAGAAGCCAGAAGGTCATATATTTGGGTTGACGCTGTGAATCCAATGAATTGGAATAAAATAAGACACAGTAAAATTTTCATATGAAGTAAAAAATAAGCATACGTTAATTTGCAGGGAATTAAATACTAATATACAAATAACTGGGAAAGGAAATAGGTAGCACGTAGTTGCACACTGTGAGCATAAATCATTGGAAGTAAATTGTCAAGTACATTCTCAAATATGTGAAAGCCCATTTCTACTGTATAAGCATATGGTAATGCAATTTAAAGTCAGATAATTATTTGAATTTATTTTTCCTTTTTATCTAGATTTACTACCCTGGGAATATAAAATTTACTCTCTTATCATGTAAAACTTATAAAACAGAAATAATGGTAGTAATTTAAAGATATATTTATTGTTATGAGATGATGCTAGAAATATTTAGTATACAAAAGCTCAACCTGTGTATAATAAGTATAGTTGATTTTTCCTCTGTCTCACTCTTTCTGTCTCTGTCTCTCTCTCTTTGTATGTGTGTATCTATATGTCTAATTAGCTGCCGAACCAATTAAATATAATATAAATACTGGCAGCCTCCGAACCAATTATATATAATATAAAAAAATGGTAAACAATTTAATTAATTATTTCTATAAATGGCGCCCAACATAATTTAATTAATTTTTTTACATATGGCGTCCAACTACTGCAATTAGAATCCATGCTTACACTGTGAGAAGGCCCGAGAGAAAGCCCGTTTCCTAGCCAAAGAGCAGGGAACTGAACCCAAATGCATTTCAAAGGTGAGGCTACCTTACCAAAAGCTGTTGCCTTGCAGCAAATGCAGAGAGCTAAGGCTTAGCTCTCCTTACCTACTAAAAACTGGCAGCCTTCTAAACACAGCTTGAGAGCAGAATTAGCTGCCTAGATTAAAGGTCCTAAGACAGTCAGTCTATCACAGTTATTTTCTAAGCTAATCAGAAATCAAGTTGCTAAGAGACAAGAAACATTTGCTTATCTAAATATAAGAGATAGATAGGGCATCTTCAAAAACCTCAAGAGATCTGCAGAATATGACATTTAAACATGTTTTCTTAACTTAGGATTTTTTGATATCAAGACATGTCAGCTCCTGACAGCACCCTCTATTCTACTCCAAGTAGAAGATGAGCATTGAAGAATCTCCAGTGGGAGATGGTTGAATTAGCGGCAAGCCTATCTCTTGGCAAGAAAAACCCCTTGCTTCAACTGTAGACAGAATGCTGTCCAAAAAGGACAAAACTTGGAAGCAGGTAAGTCGACAGCCTAGACAGGGTAGGCAAGTCCTGAATAACCCCTGCTCTACAATCAATGTCTGTCAGAGAAATGGGGCCAAACAGCTGAAGATTGATGCTGTAATGTATGGAGAGAAACTGGGGACTGTCCAGGCAGCCACTGGTATGTCATTTCTTAGTTTTGGAAGCTGTGGGCCCTGCACTTCCTATATAATCAGATACATTTATCCCTCTCAGGTCTCTGAGGTGGTTGAAGAATAGATAGCTAGAGTCTCATAATTAAATTTTGAGTTGTTTAGGAATCAAGAGGGTGTTCTGGATCTAAGAAGATGTTTTTAAAATTGTGAGGCTAGTTAGTATGAAAGCTGAGTTAGATATAGAACTTTAAACTCATGGAGATGGTTAGATAGTAGAATGTTAAAGTCAGGTGTCAAATACATATGAACTGGACATAGGGAATGTATGCTAAGCCATGTAACTCTCATAATTGTGGCCTATTTATTTCTGTTGTTTTCTATTGTATTTATAGTTATAAGAGAAAGAACAATTTGTTGGACTGAAAGGGGGAGCTGTTGAGGGGAAAAGATACACCTTAAACTTAAAAAGGGGGGAAGAAATTGAGGGGTTGAGGGGGAAGAGGGTGGGAGGGTGTGACTGGAGGAGGGAGTAGGGAAGGGATTGTGATTGAGATGTAACTTGAAGGAATTAAAAATAAATTATTTTTTAAAATGGAGGAATTCATAATGCCTCAATATGTTTGGATTCCAATTGAGTGTTCCTTTTAGAATGCAAATGATTTTTACCCTGACAGTTGTGGTTCTGTGTATCTTTTTTGAGAAAGTTTGGAATAGGATAGTCTTAAAGGAAATAATTTATAGATGGAAGACTAAATTACCAACAATGATAATGGAGGAAGGATGGAGGCCCTTCCTGATAGATAATACAAAATTGATGGCAGCTGGAGCTAAGAGCTCCCTGGGTACTAGGAGCCGGTCAGGAGTTTCTGGTATTGGTCTACCAGTGAAATGCAGCCAAAACTAGATTCTAAGGAATAATGAACAAAACTTTAATTGCAGCATGGGATGGCATGGTTAGATATGCCAAGGCTTTTGGAATGTTGTTTCTTTGCTTGACTTTTGTTTAGATGTCTTTGATTTTCCTATATTGGGAGGTAAAAATGATTTTTTCTGGTTTGGCATTATTAAAACATAAAATATTTTTGAAGATTTTGGGCATATTTCAAATTGTCACTACTTCGAACTACAGTTCAAAGTAGCTCTCTGGATTACAGAGTTACTAATATCTGGGATTTAAGTGAAATATTTGAGCAGGGTGGTACTGGCACACACCTTTAATCCCTTAATCCCATCACACTAGAGGAAGAAACAGGCAGATCTCTGGATTCTAGACCAGCCTGGTTTAAACAATGAAGGCAGGGCGGGAACCCTGCTTATGAGAAAAACCTGCTTACTAAAGACAGTCTAGAATTTAAAAATGACACATTTTTCCTTGATATTAAGTATAATAATATCCTTAACGATCTAATGAATAAATGCACACAATCTTAAATGTACATAAAGAGAAAAGGGTCACAGGTCACAAGCCTGTCTCCTTACTTGTGGGGCTCCTACTGGAGAACTGGTTTCAAGAGGCATTTTGCCCCTAAAAGAGATCTGTTAATTGCTGGGTGTGGTGGTGTATGCCTTTAATCCCAGAACTTTGGAGGCAGAGGCAGGCTAATCTCTGTAAGTCACAGCTAGCCTGGTATACAAACTGAGTCCAGGACAAGGATACGCAGAGAAACCCTGTCTCCAGAAAAAAAAGAGAGAGAGAGACAGAGGATTGATTCATTCCAGCCAACAGAAGAAGAAGACTGGAGAGAAGCTAGGAGTAAACAAGGTAGACACACCGTGGGGTAGATTAAAGAAGATCCTTCCACATGGCCAGGAACATCCCAATATCATGGAGAATGTCAGTTCAAGGGGACATATGTATATATGGGTTCATATTTGGGTAATAGAATTAAGAGCTAGCTTAGGTGGGCCAAGATTGCTCAATTCAGGCCAAGGCTTGTTAAAAATCCACGTGGTGTATGTGTGTATTCATTTATAATGGCTGGTTAAGGATTAGCTGCCAAACCAAATAAATATAATATAAATACTGGTAAATAATTTAATTATTTCTAAAAATGGCACCCGATGTAATTTATTTAATTTTTTTTTACATATCTGTCTTTTTGTCTCTTTTGTCTCACTCTGTCTCTCTGTCTTCCTCTTTCTCTCTCTCTGTCTCTCTCTCTCCCTCTCTCTCTCTCTTATCAGATCTGACTGATAAAATTGTAACTCCCTTACAATTCCAATATCTGCCATATCTGTATCAGGGAAAGAACCATCAAAGCCAATGCTATAATGAACCTAGAGCCCAAACATCTAGGTGGATTGCAATTTCAGACCAACCTCAGGCCCAAATCCCAAGAAACAGAATTGCTGTTTTTACAGACAAGAAAAGTTAAATATCCCAGACTAACCCCTCCCCCCAAAATGGCCCTTTCTCCATCCCTTTGCTCTACTTGGGTCCTCAGTAGATAGAAGGATGCTTAATGAGGTCAGGACTTTTTTATTCACTGAGTGATTGAAATGGCAGTCTTTCTAGAAATACATCCAAGGCACACTATAAATATCATTTAATAGATATCTGGGCATCAATTATTACAAGTAAGATGATATATAAAATTAGCCAGATGAAGGTAAAAACTAACAGGCAGGGCACCATAACTCTTTTCCTCAAGTTTCAAGTTTGTGATATCCCCAGAATCCCAGAATTCTCAAGGATATGCTGAACATGCAGAGGAGAGCAGACCACAAGCCTGCTCTGGAGCTGAGCATTTGTCCCACAGTAGTCAACTATGGTGGAACTATTGGCTTAAGCTTTCGATTTTCAAAGCTCACCATTTCTTCCTTTTTGCCTTGCATATTGTTCTATCTCAAGTAATTAAAAAATGATAAGATACATAACATTTGTACTGAAAAAGAATTATGTAAACCAAAACTTTATATTAAAATCACTTTCTTATCCTTTGCAGGAAAGAATAAAAATCATTGTGCAACAATGCTGAGGAAAAATTTAGAATAATAGAGAACCAAGTCTATAATTGCATTCATTAATCTTATTTTCAACACTTGAAAATGAATTACAAAAATATTAAGGTCTAGATATTACAATTTTTTGTTTCCCTAAAGGCTGTCTAACACACAGCCTCTTTCCCTCACTTATAGAGTTTCTAGTACTATAAAACTTCTCATTCTTCATAATGGTACATAGAAAAAACACAACAATAATAACAAAAACAAAAAGGTGATTCCTACTGCTGAAGAGAAATTTGTCTATGTAACTATGATCTGACACTGTGTGCATCTACCAGTCACTTCTTGTGTTTATGCCATTGAGGTCCAAAAGAAACACACAAGAGTGAGGAATACAGCCCCTTTCCATGAAACCAGGGCAATTGACTGCTCTTTTTCCACCACAAGGATTACTCCTGCTCCAACATTAGAGGCTGTTAACAGAGAACTATCTAACAAGCCTGCGATCTCCGCAAAGTATGTGCTCGAAAGGAAGCCAGAGGATTGTGATTTCAAAGGGACTCAAACAGACCTTTTCACTACAAAGTGTCTTTTCAATTAGAATGCTGGAAATCAGATAATGAGAAGATGTAAGGTAGGGCGGGCAGGCAAGGTAGGGCCAACCTCTCCTGAGGACTCTTCCTTTCACGTTTAATTCCAGTATAAACACAAGATGCCACGTTTAATTCATTTCCTTGAAGAAACTTAGGCTGCCACAAGTGCCAGTTCCCTATACCCCCATTTTTCCCCTTAGAATGTCTCTGTTCATCCTTTGATTCCTTCAAGTCTACCATGAGTAGCTACCAGTCTTTTAAAAGCTTTTGTTTCCAAAAGTTAACCTTTTGCCTCTCCTACAAAAAATATACATATAATATATATATATTGAATATATAATATAAATCCATATTATATATAATATATGTTCAGCATATATGTATGATATATATTGAATAAATATATATAATATATATAAATATATATTGATTTACTCAATACAAGGGGGGCGCCTGCTTTTAATCATGTAGAGATTAAATGAGGGGCTCATTTGACAGTATCTGTATGTTGGAAACATCTACTAATGACCTATATTACTAAAGACCTAGGCCCTTAGGCAATGAACCCAGACAACACTGATTAAGGAAGAAGCCTGCTGGTTTTTACAGCTATATAAAATAGAAAGAATCTTTGTGTTAATGGAAAGGGGTTGAGCAGAGAAAGAAATGTAAAACCGAATGAGCTATAAAAACAGAAGGCTTTTCCCTTCCTTTGTGCTACAATGTTAGAAAATGAATCCACCAATGTGAGTGTTCAGAAACAATCATGAACAGATATGTGGAGCTTATCCTTTGTAATGGAAGATCCCTTTTCAAAAGATACACCAAATTATGAACATAGGCTTTTCTAAGAAAAAGAAAAATGTGTCATTTTGACTAAATGCAATCCTCTCAGCTTCTACTGGCCATACGCAGTGAGAGAAGCCATTACTGGGAGCATTGTCCTCCGGGGTTCCTCCAAGCACTCTTTCTGTTCCAAAGTGTCCAGGTGACTGTGATGATGTATATGTAACTGGCTCATAACTTGCTTCAGAAAAATATCAGGCTTAAATGAACATTGTACCCAGCTATTCACCTATTCACTGATTTTAAGCTATGAAGATGCTCAAATGTAGATGATACAATTTTTGTGATTGCATTAAAAATATATTCAGTTAAGATTACTTGGGGTTGAAAGATTATAAAACACAACAAAAATAACTCATTAAATGAGTTTTGATGAAACTAAAATCACTCCAAACTCAAAAGTCCCCCACAAGCATTAACTTTTGAGATTACATTATATTACTAATTATTTAAAATATTGAGTTCGAAATGGATAACATATGTATTTTATTCTTTCTTTAAAACCTACTTTGAAGTACTGAAAAATGACTTAGACATTAAGATCATGGGCTACTCCTCCAGAGAATCTATGCCTCCAGGCTAGATTCCCAGCACTCACATGGTGGTTCATAACCATTTCTAACCTCAGTTCTAGAGGTCCTGACACCTTTAGGCTGGCTCAGGTACCAGGCTTGCACATGGTGCACATATATGCATGCAGGCAAAATACCTATACACATAAAATAGTGTTCAAATATACAGTGTGAGACTTTTCTATCTTAAATTAGAAACATGATGTTTTAATTGATGCTACAATGCTGGGTATACAGATTGAATAGCTCAATAGATAGCCCAGATTAAAATAATCAGAGGAACTGATTATTTCAATCCCCAACAGCACAAGATTGACAAGCAAATATTAAATTCAGGTTTTTGGTTAGTATGTAAATTGTGAGAACAGATAAATGTCTTTTAGCTCTTGAATAAAATTAACAATTTTTTCTATTTTATCACTTGTTCAACTGATATTTATATGAAGAATAAGACATACAATTAGATCATTGCTAAATAATAAAATAAGCCATCCTTTTTTAACCATTTAATTAATATGGATTGCCCTTAAAAATCTTCAGAATTTACAATGTCTAAAACAATTTTTATTCTCTTCCTAATGATGTAATTGAGTTAATTCATGCATTCATTCATTCAATGAGTGCTTTTTATTAGAAAACACTGTTACTAACACTATAGAAAACAATAGAAAGGTGTTTGGTCTCCTTGCACCTTACATTCCAACAAAAAAGTGAAAATCAAAATATCAGGAAAGAAGTAAGCAGATGTATGTGTCCTGGACAGTTCCTAGGAAATGCAAAACTTCTATGAGCAGAGTTCCAACAGTGAATACCATGGAAGCTGAGATAGACTAATGAAAGTAAGAAAATGTATAGAGATGTGTTTTATTTATAGGAAAGAACAGCTACCTACAGGAAGATCCTGGTGGGGAGGGGATGTCATAGGCTAATGAGAGAGAAGTGAGGAAAGACATATTGACGTGAGGATGGAGAATAGCTAGAGCCCCATTTATGCATTATATTCAGGTCAGGATAAAGGGTAAATAGTTAGGGGATGGAGGCAACACCAGGTGCTTGCCTATCTTGGATCTACAAATCAGTCAAAATTTCCTGCTTTTAGAGTAAAATCACAGTGAGATGGTTTACTCCCTTCATATGAGAGGAAACAGGAGAATATGTTGGACTCAGATTCTTCTTCTTTCTTGCTTGAACCTACAATATAAGAGGGTGTGTACAACGACCCTATATTTTCCATGCAGAAAGGAGGGTTCACTAACTTGACTCTACAGACCAGTCTATATGCAGGCTTCTTTTGGTGAAGCGATGTTCTGGATATCCAACTTCACAAACTCTAATGTGATCTTGAGTGTTCATGCTCCAAGTTCAAGTTAGGTAATGAGTGTGTCTACTTGCCATAGTATCTAAAAATTATAGCAGCCATTAGGAGTGCTACTCTGAGACTGTTCAATTATCTGAGCTTCCTCAAACCTAAAGACCATCTTTAGAAGTGAGCATGATTCTTTTTGCTATTTTTCAGAAGGGAAATTGAGGCACAAAGAAAAATCTAATGCAATGTCATATACTCTCAGTTAATGGTATTGATTCTAGGTTATCAGTCTCTGAAGTTTATCCTTCTAAACAAAGAATCAATGCCTGTTCAGCTCTTCAGATCTATTACATGTTTTCAATTTTTGAAATGAAAAATATAACAATAACTAGTATACCTAACCAACTCCAAGATATTCACAAATTATTGGAGCATTTTGTGTCCATGCCCTTGTATAACTCCTTCAACTTTGTCATGGAAACAATGTTTCTTTGTCAAAGGCTAGATTTCAATATATAGGACGTGAACATAGGATCATAAGGCTCAACTTGCCTGAAGATGATTTATTGGCTTCCTCCCAAGTGAAATTACTAGTTCTGAAAAGGCCAATGTAACAAGTTACTGAAAGTAGGTGGGGCTAAGGATCTCAGCCCAATGGTCAACAAGGATGTGAAATCTACCCATAACCCCTGGGCTTGAAAATGGATCCTTGATCAACTGAGTTTCACAGTAGTTTCCCTGTCTTTGGAATTTCTTATACTGCAGTCTAGTGAAAACCCTGAAACAGAGCTACTTATGTTTAGATTCTCAAGGCACAGAAACTAGAAGATAAAAATGTTATGCTGTTTCCAGTCCCTAAACTTCTGGTAATTTATTATGTAGCCATTGAAAACTAATAAAGACAGTCATGATGCATAGATACAGGCTGTAGAGAAGGGGAAAAGTGATGAGTTTGATCTAATAAATTTTTCCCTACTAGTCTACCTTCTGTAACCTAGGCAACCTTTAGGAAACTGAAGGGCCATGCCCTTCCCAGAGCTATGAAAGAGGAACTCCAGAAGGTTGGGCAACCTCTCTGAAATCATTGGCTCCATCCACATTGTGCAGCCCTAACCTGTGATGAAGTATCTCTTTTACATCCTGATGCCCAACAAAAGCAGTTACATCATTGTCTTTGACTCAGGCGAAGATGTGCTCACCAGGAGTAGAAACAATGACTAACATCTCAAATTAACTGGAGAATTTTGTTATTTTTGCTTTCATATTTTGTGTTAGTTTGGAAATCTACAGACATTTACAGACATATTTACCAGAAATAGCCTTTAAAAACTCAATATACTAGTTACATGCCTGTTGCCAGTGTGAAGTTGTGACCCTTCTCTTGTCACACTCCTTTCAGTTTATAAACTACTTTCTTACCCTTTTAGTCACTCAATGAATGCTTGTTTAATAAACAAAATAAATGAAGAAATCAATTTATTGATTTCCTTTAGAGTGAAGATTTCTAGACAGCTGCAAACATTAGGAAGGAAAACACAAAAGAGAATGGCAACGTTAAACAAAGTAGGGAGAGCTGAGAGCAAACTGCCCCAGTGTTTAAGGTGACAGCTGAGACTTTACTAAATTCACATGCTTACATCACTTCACCATTCTCCAACAGGCCTAAAGTCAGAGCATCTGCCCAATGTGTTATGATTAACTCTATTGTTAAAAAATATATATACATTTCCTGAGCATTTCACTGGTCAGTGTTATCTGCTCTGTGGCTGGGTTAAGAACAAAACTGATGAAATTAAAAATCTCATAAAAGGCTTCATGATTATTTGTGCATAAAGACACACATCCCTTAAATATTTTTATAGTTTTTATTATAAGAAGGTGGTTTTGGCATCTTTAGCTTAATAGTAAAGGAGACTATATGAAGATTTCAGTCCAGAACATAATAAAGGGCAATCTGTCTACTCAAATCAATCCCCTTTACAAAGCTAATAAATCCTTTTAGAAATGAATCTTGCTTAATTTATAATGTTGTTCTCCCAATAACAAAATATTTATGGATGTTTTGTGCTGTAGGCTAAGAACAAATGATATTAATAATATTTGATTCTGAGGGCTGATGCAGTTTATAACCTCCAAGTCACAGCCTGTATTTAACATCAAATACTGAAGATGCCCACAATGGAATGGTGGGGAAAGTGTGCTTGGTCCTTTTGGCATTCTGTGCTCTACATTTCTTATTTCAGAATTTCATGTGTTTATTATAATGTTATGAAAGGTTTTCCTAGCACTAAAAAGGTCAAGTTCACATTATTAATCTAGATTGTATTTACACACTGTTATTGTTTTTTCTCTGCCTTAGACTTGCTTCTTTTTTATATTCTTTGTGAAAATACCCACTGTACAAGAGTGGCCCAAGGAGAAGAGAAAGTCCTTCTGGGATGCAGTTCTCCACTAGCCACTCCTTGTGGTGGACCTTTAAGTCTGAACTCCTCATCATCACAGCACTGAGAATCTATGCTTCCTCAGCACTGCTACAGTTCTCTTTGAGGATGACTAACTACATGTTGGAACTGTTCCTAAAATAAGTCTCCCTGTTACTTTCATGTTTTGAACAAAGACAAATTTTAGTATCAAGAATCTGCACATAGGATCATTCACTCAAAGCCATGGATCTTGCCCACATTAAGACACTATAAGTACTTCCAGTTTTTTTCCTTATATAAAGTTTCTCTAAATGTCAGTAAAAGGGGAGATGTTGGTGTACTAGTTGTTCTTCTATTTCTTTGATAATATAGCATGACCAAGGCAACCTACACCACCAAGAGTGTATTTGGCTTATGATTTTAGAGGGTAAACGTTGGATGTGGTGGGGAAATCTGGCAGCAGACTACAATAATGGAAGCTTGAGCAGAAGCTAGGGACTCTTTTCTTGAACCTTAAGCACCAAGCAGAATGCTAATTGAGAAAGGCAAGGCTCTCTGAATTCTCAAAGCCAACCCCCAGTGACATACTTCCTCTCATGTCCTAGTTTACTTAAATGACATCACCAACTGGGAATCAGGTATTCTTTTTTTTTTCCTTTATTTTTTATTTCTTCAAGTTACATCTCAATCGCAGTCCCCTCCCTATTCCCCCCACCAGTCCCACCCTCCCACCCTCAACCCCCCCATCCTCTCCCATTTTTTTTAAGTTTAAGGTATATCTTATTTCCCCCTACAGCTTCCCCTTTCAGTCCAACAAATGGATCTTTCTCTTATAATAATAAATACAATACAAAACAACAGAGGTAATTAGGCCACAGTTATGAGGGTTATATGGCTTAGCGTACATTCCCAATGTCCAGTACATATGTATTTGGCACCTGACTTTAACCTTCTACTATCTAACCATCTCCATGAGTTTAAAGTTCTAATTCTAACTCAACATTCATACTAACTTGTAACACAATTTTAAAAGCATCTTCTTAGATCTATAACACTCTCTTGACTCCTAAACAACTCAAAATTTAATTATGAG
>CAJQZJ010033927.1:3909656-3922170 GCA_907164525.1 Lophiomys imhausi
AAAGACATGTGGTTTCCAACTGATGGGATTAAAGATGTGCTCCTCCAGATTTTATTCTTTTCCACCCTGAGTTGGAAAAGTTGTTGTAAGTTGTTGGTGTATCTATTTATTTTTGTGTTTGAACATTTAAAATCTCCTACAGTATTTAGACTGTTTAAAGGCATATGTGCTCAGTAAATATTTATTCAACAAACAAGCAAACAGAAAAGTTTTCATCAATGTACATATGCACTTATTGTATGAAATCATAATCACAAGTATACAACATCATCAAAACACATTTAGGATACAAAGAATTTGTTTTTCAATCAAGAGAAATGTTCATGCACAAAATTATTCTTTCTTAACTATTTCAGGTGAATAGGTTTTGATAATGATATGTTCTCTTGAAAAGACCTGCATACCGTGTGTAATATTTTCAAGCATGTATAAGGCTCTTGAAAGTTTTAAATGGCTTTAGAAGTCATCTCCAGCCTCATCCTTCATGCACTGACAGAGATAGGCCTCTCTGGGAATGCTTTCTCTTTGAGGACCTGTGCCTCTGAGTCATGCGCTCTTGAAGACTGTCTTACAACATAATGTAAGGCACTGAACTTGGTACCAGCTGCATTCTCCACATGCGTTTCTGCTCTGGTTTCAGAAAAACACATTGCAGCAGACACATCCGAACATGATAAATGTAGGGGGCACTGTGGCAGAGGCCCAGGCTCTGTAGGAAAGGATGCAGACAGTCAGTCAGATGGAGAGTTTAAAAGGGCATCCTGGCTGCCTAAGCAATCTGAAAACCATCAAAAGTGATACATGTAGTGATATTCTTAGGTCGTGTTCCAACTTCAACATTGGCGTATGACCAAAGTTCAATTCGTGATCCAATTTCTTCCCTGCACACTACCAACAGAGGGGTTGCCTATTGACAACATCACTTTTGTTCACTGGAGTTTCACCAACTCTTTCTGAAAAACAGTAATTTGTTACCTCAAATGTTGAATTTTACCTAATTGTTCAAATTCTCTTTTTATAATTCTATCCAATATTTTTCATTAATTATGTGCATGTCCTTAGCAATTAAGATATTTTACCATGTCTGCTTAGAACTCTGCCAGATATTCAAACTATCTTGACAATGTCTGAATAAAATAAGTTTGTTTTTAAAAATTAAATAATTTCCTTATATTATTAAGATGTCCCAGAAGATTTCTAGTTCCTAAATTTTGATTTATTAGCACTTTGCATGTTTTCTTCTTGACTATTATCCTGGGCACTGTTCTACACGAGTTCTACGTACTAGCTGTGCATTTCACTGCCTTGAACTGAAAAGCTACCCTTGGCAAAGAGCTCGTGAGTCAGAATGAGACCCACAAGGATAGTGATGAAGGGATTCTGAGGCAAATGGCAGAGGGTTAGGAATATCTGACAGACTGTACCACATAATCCCAGCCCAATGCATTAGATAACAGAAGGTGATATTGAAAGGGTTGACAGCATTGCAAATTATAAATGTTTCAAGAAATGTAGCAAAAACCAAACAGTCATTTGAGGCAAAAGAACAGTTGCACATAAAGAATCATAATAACGCATCTCTTTTCTGTTATTGCTTAACTCTCCCAGACACACAAAGACTTAGACACAGCACTTTTGTGTTGAGGAAAATATCTCATCTTTTATAACACTAAACCTCATATCTAGAATTAGTACTCAAAGCTGCTTTGACCTTTCCTGTGGCCTCAGAACTATCTCCATGGTTTCACTCTTCTTATACTCTAGAAGCATGTAGTTTTGAAGTAGGGAAAGAGATGTATGCAAGCACAATCTGGAAGGGAGGAAGTTTTGCCAGTCTCCAGAAGTAATCCAATCTGGCCACTGTAGCTTGCTGTTTATTAGCCTCAGAGCAGAAGCACCATAAAGTCAATTTATCCTGAAATTGAAACTTTCTGATTTAAAATTACCAATGGCAATGGTTATTTCTTTTTAAAAAGAATGAAAAAACATCTGGAGGTATCACCATCCCAGATTTGAAACTGTACTACAGAGCAATAGTAATAAAAACAGCATGGTACTGGTATAGAAATAGACCAGTGGATCAATGGAATTGAATTGACCCCCAGAAACGAACCCACACACCTATGGTCATTTAATTTTGACAAAGAAGCCAAAACCGTACAATGGAAAAAGGTGCTAGTCTAATTGGATGTACACATGTAAAAGAATGAAATTAGACCCATACTTATCACCTTGCACAAAACTTAAGTCCAAGTGGATCAAAGACCTTAACATAAGGTTGGACATGCTAAATCTACTAGAAGAGAAAATGGGGAAAAGCCTTGAACTCATTGGCACAGGTGACAATTTCCTGAACAAAACACCAACAGCTCAGGACCTAAGACCAACAAACAAAAATGGGACTTCATGAAACTGAAAAGCTTCTGTAAGGCAAAAGACACTGTCATTCAAACAAAACGGCTGCCTACAGATTGGGAAAAAAATCTTCACCAACCTCACATCTGACAGAGGGCTAATATCTAACCTTTACAAAGAACTCAAGAAATTAAATGCCAAGAAACCAAATAATCCAATAAAAATGGGGACAGAGCTAAACAGAGAATTCACAAAGGAGGAATCCCTAATGGCTGAGAGACACTTGAAGAAATGCTCAGCATCCTTAATCATTAGAGAAATGCAACTCAAGATGACTCTGAGATTCCATCTCACACCTGTCAGAATGGCTAAGATCAAAAGCTCAAATGACAGCACATGCTGGCGAGGGTGTGGAAAGTCAAATATATTAAAGTTGTATAAATAACAGTTGCCGGGAAGATAAAGAACTATAAGAAAAGTGATTAATAAAACAAGTTAATGACTAATAAGAAAAGGGCTGATTTCATTTACGTTTCTGAAGTGCTTCAGCTTTGGTTATGGAAATAACACTGAATAAGGTATTAGCACTTCCACCTTTCTTTGTTTATTGCCTTCTTGTGGTAAGTTACATGTATGCAGCTACACGCTATATTTTGCTGGCAAGTTGCCATATCGGCTCAGCGCCTTCTTAAAAGTGCCCTTCCCCTTCTTGGAATGGTGATTCTCTATGAATCTTGAAGTACTTTATTCTTGACAATTGAAAGGTAATCCATATTCTCTAAGTGTGGGGAGGCCATGCCTTGGCATACTTGAAAATGAGATTTAGTGGTTTAAAGTTGATGATGGTTGTTCAGCGGTTCTTCAATAAACTGCATCCCCTTCCCTAGAATCAAACCAAACAGAACCAAAAGCTATGCTAATTTGCTGCTAGAAGCTGAATGAGCAGGATCACCACACTTAGCAAACACTGTTGTTCTTCAAGTCTTACTGACACCTGGTGGCTGTAACTAAATCAGTGCAATAAACAAAGATGGAACTTTTATTTTAAAATGTAATGGTTGCTCATTCCCTGAGAAATTTATACAGTGCATGTTGATCATATTCATCTGATGCTTCACCACACCTCTGAATTCTACCCCTTCCTCCTATCCCCATTTTTCTTTAAATACTATTGTTACATATATACCTAGAAATAGAAATAAAATCTATTCAGTTCATTTAGTGTTGCCCTCGTCTATCTATGCTGCTAACCACTTTGTATCAGATAACCGACTAGAACCTCATAACTGGGGAAAACTGAATCTCTCTTTCTCATTAATTGTCAGTTTCCTGTTTTTCCTCATCTAGGGCTAGGCCTTTTGAGGTTCCCTCTACCTCATCCACACTGACATGTTAACTGGTATTTTTATTGATGATGTCTTGTTTAAGCAGCCATATTGCTGATATTCCGTTGCCTTATGTCCAATTAGAGAACTGTGGTTGCCTCAAAATACAAGTGCACATTGCACCTGATCATGTTTGTGCTTCAGAGGCAGCATGGCTAAGTTGGACTACTGTATATCGCTTTCCTCCCTTGTCAGTTTTCATAGCCTTTCAGTACTGTAGAAGCTAGTACTCAGACGGGAGGCTTCCAGGTCAGTTCCAGCTCAACTCCCCCAAAGTCCTGTGTCTGAAGCTTGTCGTGGCAATAAGAAGTTACCTGATGAATAGATAATGATGATGTGGTCTCATGCATTTGAATGCTTAGGGAGTGGTCATATTTGAAGGAATTAGTAAGTGTGGCTTTGTTGGAGGACTTATGCTACTGGGGGTGAACTTTAGAGCTTCAGAAGTTTAAAGAAGTCCTGGTAGAGCTCTCTCTCTCTCTCTCTCTCTCTCTCTCTCTCTCTCTCTCTCTCTCTCTCCTAGCTGTCTGTGAATTTGGATGTATAACTTTCAACTTCCCCAGCACCATGCCTGCCTGTGCTCCCCACATGCTCCCCACCATGACAATGGTGGACTAAAACTCTGAAACTGTAAGCAAGCCCCAATTTAATGCTTTATTTTATAAGAGTTGCCATGGCCATGCCATCTCACCACATCAACACAACACCGATTAATTAATACAAGTTGTACATGAAAATGAAATAATGACATTTTCAGGCAAATAGAGTAAACCAGAAAATACTGTTTTGAGTAAAGTAAACCAGACCCAGAGGGGCAAAGGATGTGTGCTCTCTCTTTTCTGTATCTCCAAATCTTTAGATGTGAGTGTAAAACCTGGAAAAACCACACAAACAAAGTAAAAGCAAAAAAAAAAAAAAAAAAACTGGAGGGGAAGTCAGAGAAGGCACTCTAGAGTAGGGACTAGTAGGCACTGATACTATGAATGAGGAAGTGGGGGAGTGGGTAGGAGCAGTGCCTTTAACTGGGGATGGGAGAGGAGTATGGGGAAGAAAACGGGAAGAGTAATATGCTAAGGATATTTGAAAAAAAGGTGTCCTGGATAGATTTCTGTCAAACTGACACAAACTGTAGTTACCTAAGAGGAAGATTTCTCAACTGAGAAAATGCCTCTATAAGTTCAGGCTGTGGGCAAGCTTGAGGAACATTCTCCTAATTAGTGATCGATGGGAGAGAGTCCAGCACACTGTGAATGGTGCCATCCCTGGACTATGGTCCTGGCTTCTATAAGAAAGCTGGCTGAGCAAGCTAGGAAGCAGCACCCCTCCATGGCCTCCTATATCCGGTTTCCTGCCTTGTTCGAGTTCCTGTCCCGGCTTCCCTCAGTGATAGACTACAGTGTGGAAGTATAACCCCAATAAATGCTTTCCTCTCCAAGTTGCTTTTTGCTCATGGTGTTTCCTCCCAGCAATAGAAACCCTAGCAAGAAAAAGAGCATAAGACAATATATTACTTATCTTTACTGAAGTAAAGATGGGCTTTTTAATTTTACCTTAGGAAATTTCAGCATTTACATCATTTCTGATACTGAAGAACAGTAACCTTGTCCTTACTAGTCCAAGTAGGTTAAGACACTGAAAGTCTTTTAGGCAATATTTTTATAATATTTCAGGTTCAAAAGAATCATTTGACATCTATTTTCAAGTTTTCATTTCCAAAATTTTGAAAAAAATTGCAGATGCAGTCATGTGCATGTATATGTGCGTGTGCATTTTCATGTGTGTATGTGTATGTCTGACCGTGTATGAGTGTGCATGTGTGTGTGGGTGCATGTGTATATGTCTGTGTTTGTAGCTCATAAGACAACCTAAGGTTTCCTTACTTATGTGCTCACAATTGCCTATCATTCCAGCTTCAGGAGACCCTCTTCTGGTTTCCCTGGGCCCCTGCACTACACATGAAACACACATATACACACACTCACACACACATGAACATGGACATAACAAATCCATGAATTTATAAACAAAAAGGGACTCAAAGCTTTACGTTAATATGTGGAAAAATCCATGGCTGACTGAGGGAGAAGTGATATCCTCAGATGCCCTGCTGATCTTGAATAGACATTTTTTCTCATCTTTGTCTGTTGGCAAATCCACTAATAAAATCACCAATATTCCTCATATATCCATCATTATTGTATAGATATAAGAACATAAGTGTCGCTGATCCATGTGTACTTTGGAAAAGCCTGTTCTCATACTTTCTTGAGGGTTGGGTATAGGAGCTAGAGTTAGGGAATCAGGTATTCCAAGACCCATGAGGAGATGTGCATGAACAGGTAGTTGTTCTGGAATTGCAGGAGGTATTTTATTGTGGAAATTACTGAAGGAAGATAGACTTCTTAGATTAACGGAAGTGAAAGATGAGAGCGCCACTAACCACCCATGTCAGTCCTTATGCAAACAAAACCACACAAGACAGATCTCAGACATGGGGAAACACAGTACAAAGAGATGTGAACTCTTCTTCTGAAGGGTTGAGAGCTAAGTCTGCTGAAATAAGTGCATATAGCTTGATAGGAGGAAGAACTGTGAGTTTAGTAATGCATACTTTTAAGAGAGCTACAGAAATAAATGGGAAAAAATTAGATATATGAGACATAAATAACCCTTCATCAGTGAGGGAAAGGTAAGAACTACAGCAACTTTTCCAGAGGGAATAAATGGTTTCAGGGAGATGAATAAACCCAAAGAACAGGCAATGTCCTGGGACACTATCCCCATGTGCCCTAAGTGTGATATTTGATCTTTCAGTCTCTTTCTGTATGGATGTGCTTAATCTTTCTTGGTTAATGAAATTACTGTAAGAAGACTGACGGCAACTGTGTTTCTCTGGCTTATTCAGGTTTAAGTAGATAAGAGAACTTTAGAGAAAGCCCTACCCCAGGTGCTCTTGCTTTGAAATCTGCAGCTGCACATTTTTCGTATCATTTTTTGAGCCCCAACAATAGCTTTCTGCACTCATCTTCTGAGAATCTGCATCCAGTGGAGTCCGAAGCTGGAATTGCCACTGACTTTCCATGTGTCTATATGTTCTCTTCATTGTATTCCTCTCATTTGCAATGGAAGATTCTGTAGTATACCAGGTACATGATCTGCTTCAGCTTTCAGCTCCTATGGTTTTCCTTCCCCATATCTTGAACTTATTAGCTTTTGGTAAATTTATAGCCCTCTATCTGATTTGTCATCTGGTTGTTTAAGCCTACAAATCAGAAACAAATTAAAATATCTGTTATGATTACCATGCTTTCATAGCATTGGTTAACCTTATCATTATACTGAGAATGAAATGAAAATTTCATCATTTAGCTCTGGTCTCAATTCATGCTATTAACCTCCTTGTGTACATGCTGCAATAAAATGCAAGACCATCCACCACCATATTTTTGTTTTATAATAATAATAATAATATATTATTATTATTATTATTATTATTTGTGGTCATGTGTCATATATATCCATAAATAAAAATGAATTCAAACTAACAAGGAAATGATCAACTTTTTATTTTCAGATATTTAGAGACAGGTTTCTCTATATAACAGTCCCGGCTATCCTGGAACTCACTCTGTAGACTAAGCTGGCCTTGAACTCAAAAATGATCAACTTTTGACACACCAAAATGAATACCTATTTCCCTCTGGGTAATCTTACACCAAGAGTGGTCAAAGCTCAGAGGCCAACAGTTAGGGACTGCCTCATACAACATTGTATGCCTCTCATCATGATTACCTGGAGAGTGGACTCTCTAGATATCACTGGATAGATTAATAACAACTAGTATTAATTATATTCTAATATTGAGGGCAACTTGAGTTTCATTGCCGATTTTCAGAGACGTGTACATGAAGTAACCCTAGTTTAGTGTCACTGATTGCTCAAACAGAGCAAGGTTAAGTTCTGCTCAGGTGACTTAGCTGTCTACACACAATTTCAGGCCTGGTCCTCACACTGTATTTACCAAGAAAACAATTTATCAAATTCCATGTAAATTTTCTAGCAAATTGTAAATGATCTCTGTTTTAAGATGAATTACACACACTGACTTTTTTCATTCCCTATTTACTGCTAACTGGTTGCTATTCAGCTCCTTTCAGTTCTTTTGTTTCTGTCTCAAATAGTTTGCCAAGTGTATATCTGTGAATATCCCAAACATTGCCCTTTTATAATTCAGACAGAAGAGAAATCCCATCTCAATTCAAGTAGCAAGTCACTACACCATACCAAATAGACAGCTAGTCTATTTCAGGTCAGGTTCAAACACAATCAGGCTATATCACCAACCGGAGAAAAATAATAAGGATCAGAATAACAGCTCATGCTAAACATAAAATATTTGATTTGGATGAAGTTGAAATGAGCAATACCAACAACTATGATAGAGTTCAAAGTTCAAATTCTATAGCTTCCTGAATATCAGTATGACATGAATTCCATTCACTTTTCACAATTATTGAACAGCACAAGGTGTAGCTCAATTTAAAAACTAAAATGCAAATTTCATCTTTAAGACATGACAATCTTCCCTGAACCTTAAGAGAGAGAAGACACACAAAAGTCTGACATGTTTCCAAGGGCTTAAAAAGGTCTACCTATCTTTTTTGCTCTTTAAAAGGCAAAAGTGTTGAAAAGAGGGTCAGATCATAATAAATACACATACATTTGCTACTCCTGTTTAGGTGATGAAGCCTTTCTGTTTTTTATTGCCTCTGTTATTAGCAATTTAAATGCTTAGTATACTCTTGAAAATAAAAGTACAAGGAAAGAACTTGATATTCAAAGTCTCTGCCTACCATTTTCCTGGTCCATTTTTCTTCTCTTAAGTACACCTTGATGATTTCTCCTTCCAGGCTGCTTAGGCAGATTCTTGGAAACATCATGTCTCATTTATCTTTATGTCTTCTAACAATGGCGCAATGCCATTCAAAAGTAAAATATTCTGTAAAAACAGTGAGGTTTTCTTATTTAAAATTATTGATAAATAACCAATGTAACATGACAATATCAAGAGGCCAAGTTCAATGGAAAAGTTAAAAGGCACATGAGAACGTAGCAAACACTAAGGACTGAGTTCTTCATTGGCTCAGTTACACTGCCAACTATTGCATTTATCATCATCCAATATCTTTTTTCTAAATATGTCAATACTTCCATAGAGTTTAAAGTTTGTTTAGATTTTCTGAGATTTGTTTATCTGTTTGTTCATTAAAAGTTATACAGTTGGAATGACTAATTAGGAAAAATAGATGGAGTTCAAACTTTGATTTTCATAGCTTCCAAAGTACAGTAAATTTTATATGATGAACTTTAAAAGGGCCTTAAAATTATGAATCATAATGGCATAGCAGACAGAGCTTAGCAAATAGACACAATGGAGAATTTCAGAATGGAAAAAGTCCTTAAATAGACATTTCCCCCGAATTTTGTCATTACAGTCACTTTATAAAGGCTGTAGTGAAGGGGTGTACATTACATACTTGGCAATACTGAAACACTGAGTTGACATCTTATCATTGCCTTGACCACAGTAGAAAGTGCCCGAAGGCCTGCAGTAAATGCTCCACCTGGAATATATAAATTGTCTCATAATACTATTGTTGCTGAGTTGGGCTTTGTGATATTACCTTGGGGTTTTATAATAAGTTAAGCACCCAGTTGATATTAAAATTCACTGTTCAGACAGATAGACTTTTAATATGACAAGTTCCAATATTTTAACATTCGTTTCTGAACCAAAAATGAGAGCACAGGATAGAATGAACAATATCTCCCCCTTCTTCATCTCAGCTAAACATCTATAATGAAAGACAGATAAACAAGAAAATATATAGATTTGTTTAATATAATCATATATGATACAAGAACTTTCAGAAATGAAATTTCTGATTCAATGAATTGGGAAAACTATTGTCTTGGGTACCCCACAGAAGTACAACTATAGGGAAAGGCATGAGAAACACGGTGATTACCTTGAGAAAATTTAGAAGCTGTTTGTTTACAAACTGCTTTCTTATCCCTCTCCTCCAAGTATCAAGAGTCCTCTGTAGAATGAAGGTCTTATGATTCATTTAGAAAAAAATCCAGAGAACCATTTCATGGCTTGCTCTAGGTGAGAACATTGTACTGAAGTAAAGTTGGGAATATTGTCCTATTTCTGCTGTATTCTCAAAGGCCACATCAATAGCAGATTCTGAACCCTATCAAGAGCCAATAATTGTTCAGGTGAACATGTTTGTTAGAACTCTGTACTTAATATTTTCCTAAGTATAATTGATTGGAAGATGATATGCCAGCTAATTTATTCAATGACCATTGGAGTCAGCCCAAGAATTGTGAGGAAATCATGGTTAAATAATTAGCTGAGAGTGAAATATTAGTATTCTACTGAGGGGGAGAGAAGTAAAAAAAGAAGCTGGCAGAGAGGCTGAGAGCTAGGTTGTACTTTCCTATTCAGTTTTAAATGACTCTGTCTTCTAAACAGAAATAAACTGAAACTAGAAATCCATAAGCCAAATGTGTCTATTACATCAGTTGACCAAAAGATACACCCATGCCTGCCCCCCCCAAAAAAAAAAGGGTTTACAGCTTAAGTTAGTTTACCTGTGAATTTATTCAGTGTTTGGAAAAAGCTGAGAAAATTAATTAAACAGAAAATAGTAGGAAGTGTTGGCTTAATTACTTAGGTACTTCAATACATATTCTTTGTGAAATAGGAAAACAGTAGTCTGGAGCAAATATCCTAGTTTATCAACCTAACACTGAGCTGGACTTGAATACATGTCTGCTTTTAAGATCTTGGATAAATGTCATGAAAGAGAAACAGAAAGCACCATGTTTATCTTTTCCTCCTAGCTTCAATAGGGGTGCAAACCACACTTACAGGGTGCATGGCTACATTAAAACATGACAGGAAACTCATAGTATCCTATCCTCTTTTGGATTAAGAAAAATGCTCTAAAACGTTGATACAAATTGAAAATTAATACTTTAAAAATGCTCATCTAGCAAAGAAGATTTCCTTTCCAGTTAGATCAAAGCTATAGAATAAAACCAACTTGTAAAAATAGATTCAGCAATGCAGGTGTGGCAGTATTATGTCCATATAACATCATTCTGATGTCTCCCCACTAGCTCCTAACACTCAAATGTGGAACTATATCCTGCCAAGCACAGGAGAATGGGCAGATCAGGTGGCCAAAGAACATGCCTTCATTGCTAAATGTGAACAGTGTGATAAAACCAGCCTGCCTGTGAGCTGCAATCAATCTAACACTGAAAATAAAGCAGCAGAGGGGACGCTGCCCCTTCATGTCTCTGTGAATGCCTTGCTAAAGCATGTCGGGATTCTTAAACACCTTATTTTCAAGGAAATAACAGTTTATGATTGGGAAATATTGATTCAATGAAGCATGGACTCCAGACTAATTAATTATTTAGTGAGGGAGAACCAAGGTAGATTTGGGCAATGAATTAAAATTAATTAACTTGGTGCCACAGTACTCAGAGATTTTGCAACACACCACAATATCCACTGTCACCTGAACATGAGCCAGAAGCTCAGTTTTCCAGACGTAGAGCTCGATGATAGCTGTAATTCATGGCATTTTATGACATTTCATGGAACATTTGGTCATTATGACATTTATGATGTAATGAAATAGGCCATAAAATGCTGTAAATTGTTGGGAACAAAAGACATTCATATTTTTGATGGGCATCTTCATTTCCACCAAGATGTTTGTAGGTTAAATCCAAGCTCAACTTGGAGTTAAAGAGCAAAGTTTTAATTTGTCCTCTCACCCCATCTGTCTTTCTCCGTCTTCCTCTTTTTCTTCTTCTTCCTCTCCACACTTCCCTCTTTTCTCATTCCCCTTGCATTTTTTTTTCAATTAAATCAAATACTCAGATCCATCAGAGTAAAAGCAGAAGAATTTTCTCCATATTTTGAAGAGGATAAAAGCACTAACATTCTATGGGTGACAGTAGTAAATTCCCAAAGTGCAAAATATGCCACTTCTAGCTCATTTGCATATCTTGTGGTTGGGTAAAATGTGAAACATGCAAAATTTCTAATAGTAAGTGATGACTGCAGCTTGCCTAAATCTGATAATATCATTCCTGAAACCTTTTTTAGCACCTACTGTCAGGCTTTTTAAATGTCAGGACTGACCTTGTTGAATTATGCATGGAAATTAATACTAAAGTGTTTTTACAGGAAATAGATTTAAAACACACAAATGTTCTCTTTAGGAAGAGAAATACAAATGTCTTCCAAAGAGCATTATATTTACAAAGCCCAGTTTCTCTTTAAGATAATCTTGTACTCTTGTTCATGTTAGTGTCTATAAAGCTACCAAACTATCATTTGAGTGTTAAAGAGGATATTATACACATCACACAGAAATATTCTAAAAATCCCATCAGGCATGCCGAGGTTGCTCAATGGGGAAATGCAATGGCATTTGCTACCAAGCCTAGTGACTAGAGAGAGCCTATTTCTGATAGTTGTCCTCTGGCTTCCACATATGCATACAGGCATCATGATAGGCAAATCCTCACTTACACACACACACACATGCATACACACACACACACACACATACACACACACACACACACACACACATACACACACACACACATGCATACACACACACACACACAACACACACACTCACACACACACACACACACTCACACACACACACACACAC
>CAJQZJ010033927.1:3922570-3991445 GCA_907164525.1 Lophiomys imhausi
ACACACACACACACACACATACACTCACACACACACACACACACACACACACACACAATAAAAATTTTATTAAAAAATTGCATCAGAACATTGTTTATCATACACATTTTCTATACATAGTGATCTAATCTTCAAGTTATTTTAATTTTGTTACTTCAGTGATAAACCTGAGGTTGGCAGGTCCTAGGTATAGAGGAAAATAAGGACTTGGCAAATCTGATTTCATTTTTTTATAATTAAGAATAAAGTGTTGGCTGGGACTTGGTGGCACACAGCTTTTATCCCAGCACTCAGGAGGCAGATGCAAGTGGAACTCTGTAAATTTGAGGCTAGCCTGGACTACAGAACAAGTTCTAGGTGTTCATGCCATGACAACCTTACTTCAAAGGTATGCTGATAAATACAGATAGGTTGTATTTAATATAAATGAACATCTAGGTAAGTAGCCAACCAGTTTGTAGAATAGACATTAACAAATTTTTTACCTTTAGTGATAGTCTGGACACGATAAGCTCATTTAATTTCTGTTATAACTATCTGATTTGAGTACTAATCTCATTTTATTTTTTATGTTTATTTATTACTTTAGGTTACATCTCCATCACAATGTCCTCTTTCCATCCCTTCCAGTCCTGCCCTCCCACCCTCTATCCCCTATCCCTTCATTCCCACTCCTCTGGAGTGGAGTGTCCCTACATATCAGTCCCCCGCCCCAGTTCAGCAGCCATATGAGGGCCAAGAGCCTCCTCATATACTGTGGGCCTACAAGGCAGCACCACTAGGGCAAAGTGTCTCATTGACAGGAAACAAAGTCTGTGTTCATGCTCCCTTTGGTGCATTGGTTGTAGTATAGTTATCCTGTACTATATGGCTAAAGTCTGACTATGAGTTATTAGATGCCATGTACATCCTTCTGAGTCTGGGTTAAGACCTTTCACAATAGCCATAAACAATCTAAAATGCCTGGGGGTAACTCTGACCAAGCAAGTGAAAGACCTGTTTGACATGAACTTCAAGTCCTTGAAGAAATAAATTGAAGAGGACATCGGAAGATGGAAAGATCTCCTATGCCCATGGATAGGTAGGCTCAATATAATAAAAATGGCTACGCTGCCAAAAGCAATATACAGATTCAATACAATTCGTATAAAACACCACCACCACAATTCTTTTTATTTATTTATTTATTTTTCTTCAAGTTACATCTCAATCGCAATAAACTCCCTACTCCCCCATCCAGTCCCATCCTCCCACCCTCTTCCACCTCAACGCACCCATCCCCATCCTTTTTTTTTAAGTTTAAGGTATATCTTTTTCCCCCAACAGCTACCCCTTTCAGTACAACAAATGGCTCTTTCTCTTATGATAATAAATACAATTCACAACAACAGAGGTAATTAGGCTACAATTATAAGAGTTTTATGGCTTAGCATACATTCCCATTGTCCAGTCCATATGTATTTGGCACCTGACTTTAATGTTCTACTATCTAACTATATCCATGAGTTTAAAGTTCTATATCTAACTCAGCTTTCATGCTAACTTGCCTCACAATTTTAAAAACATCTTCTTAGATCCAGAACACCCTCTTGATTCCTAAACAACTCAAAATTTAACTATTAGACTCTAGCTATTTCTTCTTCAACCACCTCAGAAACCTGAGAGGGATAAATATATCTGATTATATAGGAAGTGCAGGGCCTACAGCTTCCAAAACTAAGAAATGACACACCAGTGGCTGCCTGGACAGTTCCCATTTTCTCTCCATATATTACAGCATCGATCTTCAGTCATTTGCCCCCGATTCTCTGACAGACATTTATTGCAGAGCAGTAATTATGAAGGACTTGCCTACCCTGTCTTGGCAGAGCTAGGTTGTCGATTTACCAGCTTCCAAGTTTTCTCCGTTTTGGACAGGATTCTGTCTACAGTTGGAGCAAGGGTTTTTTTTCTGCCAAGAGATAGGCTTGCGACTAATTCAATCATCTCCCACTGGAGATTCTTCGATGCTCATCTTCTACTTGGAGTAGAATAGGGGGTGCTGTCAGGAGTTGACATGTCTCGATATCAAAAAAATCTAAAGTTAAGCGAACATCTTTGAATGCCAAATTCTGCAGATCTCTTGAGGTTTTTGAAGAGGCCCTATCTATCTCATATTAGGATAAGCAAATGTTGCTTGTCTCTTAGCAACTTGATTTCTGATTAGCTTAGAAAATAACTATAGTAGACTGTCATAGCACCTAACAAAATGACAGGCTTGCATGACTATTAGTTTACATTTCTTAATTATCCTAAACAGTTTATGACAATTAGTAGCCAAAGGCTGAAACTTCACATTTCATTTTTTTTCTTTATCCCCTGATCCTTCCATCCTGCTTCTCTGGAGTAGCATGTCTTCATATAATAGTCCCTCACCCCAGTTCATAGGTCATATGAGGGCCAAGAGCCTCCTCATACAATGGGGGTCTACAAGGCAGTATCACTGGTGAAAAGTGTCTCATTGCCAGGGAGAGAGAACTAAAAAACCAAACAAACAATGACAAAAAGATAAAAAACAATAAAAAATAAATAAGAATAAAAAATAAAAAGTCTATGTCCATGTTCCCTTTGGTGCATTGGTTATAGTATCGATATCCTCTATTATATAGCTAAAATCCTACTATAAGTGAATAGATGCCATATTCATCCTTCTGAGTCTGGGTTAGTTCACTCAGGATGAGCTTTTCTAGCTCCATCCATTTGGCTGCAAATTGCATAATTTCATTGTTCCTGATATCTGAATAATATTCCATAGTGTAGATGTACAACAGTTTTTTAACCCATTCTTCAGTTGAGGGACATCTGGGTTGTTTCCAGTTTCTAGCTATTACAAATAAGGCTGCTATGAACATAGATGAGGAAACTTCCTTATGATTCTGTGAGGAGACACTTGGGTGTATACCCAGAAGTGGTATGGCTGGGTCCTGAGGCAAAGCTATTCCAAGTTTTCTAAGATATCACCATACTGACCTCCATAGTGGTTGCACAAGCCTGCACTCCCACCAGCAATGGAGGAGGGTTCCCCTTTCTCCACACCCTCGCCAGCATGTGATGCCATTTGAGCTTTTGATCTTAGCCATTCTGACAGGTGTGAGATGGAATTTCAGAGTCATCTTGAGTTGCATTTCTCTGATGATTAAGGATGTTGAGCATTTTCTTCAAGAGTCTCTCAGCCATTAGGAATTTGTCCTTTGTGAATTCTCTATTTAGCTCCATCCCCCATTTTTTGATTGGATTATTTGGTTTTTTGGCATTTAATTTCTTGAGTTCTTTGTAGATTTTGGATATTAGCCCTCTGTCAGATGTGGGGTTGGTGAAAATTTTCTCCCAGTCTGTAGGCTGCCTTTTTGTTTGAATGACAGTGTCTTTTGCCTTACAGAAGGTTTTCAGTTTCATGAGGTCCCATTTATTGATTGTTGGTCTCAGGTCGTGAGCTGTTGGTGTTCTGTTCAGGAAGTTGTCACCTGTGCCAATGAGTTCGAGGGTTTTTCCCACTTTTTCTTCTAGTAGATTTAGGATGACCGGCCTTATGTTAAGGTCTTTGATCCACTTGGATTTAAGTTTAGTACAAGGTGATAAGTATGGGTCTAATTTCATTCTTTTACAAGTGGACATCCAGTTGGACCAGCACCGTTTGTTGAAGATGATGTCCTTCTTCCATTGTGCCGTTTTGGCTTCTTTTTCAAAATTTAGGTGGCCATAAGTGTGTGGGTCTATTTCTGGATCTTCAATTTGATTCCATTGATCTACTGGTCTGTTTCTATACCAATACCATGCTGTTTTCACAACTATTGCTCTCTAGTACAGCTTGAAATCTGGGATGGTGAGACCCCCAGATTATTTTTATTATTGTAAAGGATTGATTTAGCTATTCTGGACTTTTTGTTATTCCATATGAAATTGAAAATAGCTCTTTCCAAGTCTATAAAGCATTGTGTTGGTATTTTGATAGGAATTGTATTGAATCTATATATTGCTTTTGGTAGGATAGCCATTTTTATTATGTTGATCCTACCTATCCATGAGCATGGGAGATATTTCCATCTTCTAAAGCCTCTTCCATTTCTTTCTTCAAGGGCTTGAAGTTCTTGTTGTATAGGTCCTTTACTTGCTTGGTTAGAGTTACCCCCAGGTATTTTACATTGTTTGTAGCTATTGTGAAGTGGGTTGTTTCCCTTATTTCTTTCTCGGCCCATTTGTTTGTTGTATAAAGAAGGGCTTCTGATTTTTTTGAATTAATTTTTTATTCAGCCACCTTGCTGAAGGTGTTTATCAGCTGTAAGAGTTCTCTGGTGGATTTTTGGGGTCGCTTATGTATACTATCATATCGTCTACAAATAGGGATATTTTGACTTCTTCGTTTCCAATGTTCATCCCTTTATCTCCTTTAGTTGTCTTATTGCTCTAGCAAGAACTTCAAGTACAATATTGAAGAGATATGGTGAAAGGGGACTTCCTTGTCTTGTCCCTGAGTTTAGGGGAAATGCTTCAAGTTTCTCTCCATTTATTTTGATGTTGGCCACTGGCCTGCTGTATATTGCCTTTATTATTTCTAGGTACGGTCCTTGTATGCCAGTTCTCTCCAGAACTTTTAGCATGAAGGGGTGTTGGATTTTGTCAAATGCTTTTTCTGCATCTAACGAGATTATTATGTAGGTTTTTTCCTTCATCTTGTTTACATTGTGAATTACTTGATAGTCTTTCGTATGTTGAACCATCCCTGCATTCCTGGGATGAAACCTACTTGATCATGGTGTAAGATACTTTTGATGTGTTCTTGAATTTGGTTTGCTAGTATTTTACTAAGTATTTTTGCATCTATGTTCATGAGGGAGATTGGTCTGAAGTTCTCTTTCTTTGTTGGGTCTTTGTGTGGTTTAGGAATCAGGGTGACTGTGGCCTCGTAGAATGAGTTTGGCAATGTTCTTTCAGATTCTATTTGGTGAAAGACTTTGAAGAGTATTGGTGTTAGCTCCTCTTTGAAGGTCCGGTAGAATTTCGTGCTAAAGCCATCTGGTCCTGGGCTTTTTTTGGTTGGGAGATTTTTAATGACTGTTTCTATTTCCTTAGGGGTCATAGGGCTATTTAATCTTTTTATCTGATCTTGATTTGGCCTCGGTAGGTGGAATCTGTCAAGAAAATTGTCCATTTCACTTAAGTTTTCAAATTTGGTGGAGTATAGATTTTTAAAGTAAGATCTAATTTTTTTCTGGATTTCCTTAATGTCTGTTGTTATTTGTCCCTTTTCATTTCTGATTTTATTGATTTGGGTTTTTTCCCTTCTGTCTTTTAGTCAACTTGGCTAAGGGTCTGTCTATTTTGTTGATTTTCTCAAAGAACCAACTCTTGGTTTCATTGATTCTTTGTATAGTTCTTTTTGTTTTAAAGTTGTTGATTTCAGCCCTAAGTTTGATGATCTCCTGCCTTCTGCTCCTTTTGGGGGTATTTGCTTCTTTTTTTTCCAATTCACTCAGTTTTGCTGTTAATTCGTTAATATGAGGTGTCACAATTTTCTTTTTGAAGGTACTTTGTGCTATGAATTTTCTTCGTAGCACTGCTTTCATTGTGTCCCATAAGTTTGGTATGTTGTGTCATCATTTTCGTTGGATTTTAAGAAGTCTTTGATGTCCTTCTTTTTTTCTTCCCTGACCCAATATTCATCTAGTGAAGAGTTGATCAATTTCCATGTGCGTGTAGCCTTTCTGTTGATTCTTTTGCTGTTGAAGTCCAGCTTTATTCCATGGTGGTCTGATAAGATACAAGGGGTTATTTCAATTTTCTTGTATCTGGTGAGGCTGTCTTTGTGTCTGACTATATGGTCGATTTTGGAGAAGGTTCCATGAAGTGCTGAGAAGAAGGTATATTCTTTAGTGTTTGTGTGAAATGTTCTATAGATATGTTAGGTCTCTTTGGTTCATGATCTCTGTTAGACTCATTATTTCTCTGTTTGGCTTCTGTCTTGATGATCTGTCCATTGTTGTGAGTGGGGAGTTGAAGTCTTCCACTACTAAAGTGTTGGGATCGATGTGTGATTTAAGTTTTAGAAGTGTTTCTTTTACAAATGTAGGTGCTTTTTATTTGGGGCATAGATGTTCAATATCGAGATGTCCTCTTGATGGATATTTCCCTTAATCAGTATGTAATGCCCTTCTCTGTCTTTTTTTATTAACTTCATTTGGAAGTCTATTTTGTTCAATATTAGGATTGCTACTCCAGCTTGCTTCCTGGGTCCATTGGCTTGGAAGACGTTTTCTCAGCCCTTTATTTTGAGATAGTGTCTATCTCAATAGTGTGATGTGTTTCTTGTATGCAGCAAAAAGATTGGTCTTGTTTACGGATCCAGTCTGTAAGTCTGTGTCTTTTTATTGGTGACTTGAGTCCATTGATGTTGATGGATATTAGTGACCAGGGTTGTTATTTGCCATTATTTTTGTATAGGTGGTCGTCTTGTGCTTCTTTTTGTTTAGTTGCTGTGGAGATTTCTATTTCTTCTGTTTTCTTGGGTGTAGTTATCTTCTCTGGGTTGGAATTTTTTCTAGGATCTTTTGTATGGCTGGGTTTGTGGGTAGATATTGTTTAAATTTGATTTTGTCATGGAATATCTTGTTTTCTCCATCTATGTTGATAGAGAGTTTTGCTGGGTATAGTAGTCTGGCTGGGCACCTGTGTTCTCTCAGGGCTTGTATGACATCTGTCCAGGCCCTTCTAGCTTTTAAATTTCTGAGGAGTAGTCTGGTGTAATTCTGATGGGTGTGCCATTGTATGTGACTTGGCCTTTTTCTCTTACAGCTTTTAATATTCTTTCTTTGTTCTATATTTTGAGTTTCAGTTATTATGTGGCGAGAGGAGTTTCTTTTCTGATCTAATCTGTTTGGTGTTCTGTTAGCCTCTTCAAATTTTATTGGCATCTCCTTCTTTAGGTTTGGGAAGTTTTCTTCTATGATTTTGTTGAAGATATTTCCTGGACTCTGTAGTCGGAAGTCTTCTCTTTCCTCTACGCCTATAATTCTTAGGTTCCATCTTTTCATTGAGTCCTTGATTTCTTGGATGTTGTTGGTGAGAGATTTTTTTAGCTTTCTCATTTTCTTTGGAAGTTGTACTGATTTCTTCCATTGAATCTTCCATGCCTGAGATCCTGTCTTCCATCTCTTGAATCTTATTTTTGGTACTGATATCCATAGTTCCTGTTCTCTTCCCTTGGCTCTCCATTTCCATTTTTAACTCTGATTGTGTTTTCTTTATTGTTTCCATTTCCATTTTCATGTCTTGAATGGTTTTATTTGTTTTGTACATTTCCTGCTCCAAATTGCTTGTCTTTGCCTGGAGACATTCTATTGCCCTGTCCTCTTTGTGTTCAAGCTGAGCCACCTTGTTTTGAAGTTCTCTGGTGGTGTTTTCCATAGCTTTTTTCTGTGAAATCGTGGCCTCTTTGAATTCCTTCATAAATTTAAGTTCTTCTTGAAGGGACTCTATGACTTTCCATAATGTAGAATTGTTATCGTTTTCATGTGTTTCAGTTGTGGTGATGAGATCCGGGTTGGCTGAAATGGCATTGCTTTCTTTTGTTGGAGTCATTCCACCTTGAATCCTGCTTTTTCTGGGGCCCTTGGCCATTTGGAAGTCTCAGCAGTCTGTTCTTGTTGTCTTCTATTCTTAGATCCAAAGGGGGCACTTTAGTGTAGCAGTCGAATTGCCTGACTCCACTCCTGTAAGGTTTGTTTTTCTGCCCTGCATCGCGGGTGGAAACTTCACTTATCAAAGGGGCGGAGCTGTATACACTTAAGCTCTGGCTCCCCACGGGAATTGTCCGTAGTAGCAAAAAAAAGACCAATAATAATGGAAAAGACTTCATGGTTTGCCCAGGATTGAATCCTATTGTGGGTAAAATCTGCCTTCCCCCACTGGAGCGGGCTCTAGAAACTGGCAGGTGGTGTCACGGTCAACCAAGTTCCCGTACACCGCAGTGGGTTGCAATCTACAGCCTGATGGGTATTCTGCAGCTGAGCTGCGCACTCCCGCGGGTGTGCAAGCCTTTACCAGATAGCCAGACCATCTGTATGAGAGCTGTGAGGTTGGCAGCAGGCTGGAGAGTATCTCTGTGTGGGGTTTGAATCTGCCCACTGGGTATTAGATTGGAACTTACCCAGCGTGTTTCTACTGGTGGGGAGGGGAGATCGTGATTCCCGGATTCAGTGGCTTCTGTGTGTGCCCGAGAGTGGGAGGGAGCATCCTGCCCAGGGACTTTTAGTGGTCCTCGGGTAGTTGGGTGAGACCCAGGGGGGGGTTGGGTCTCTTAGATATTCTTGTACAGCTGTTATAACATTCGCGGTTTTCCCCAAGATTAAAATGTGTCCATATGGGCCGCCGCCATCTTGGATCCCTCTGTCCACCACAATTCTTTATAGACTTGGAAAAAGCAATTCTCAACTTCATATGGAATAACAAAAAAAAAAAAACCCAGAATAGCTAAAATAATCCTGTACAATAAAAAAAAAAAAATCTGGAGGTATCACCCTCCCAGATTTTTAGCTGGACTATATAGATCAATCATAATAAAAACAGCATGGTACTGGTATAGAAACAGACCAGTGGATCAATGGAATCTAATTGAAGACACAGAATGAACGAACACACCTATGGTCACTTAATTTTGATAAAGAAACCAAAAACTGGACAATGGAAAAAGGACAGCATCTTCAACAAATGGTGCTTGTCTACCTGGATGTCTACATGTAAAAGAATGAAATTAGACCCATACTTATCACCTTGCACAAAACTTAAGTCCAAGTGGATCAAAGACCTTAATGTAAGGCCTGACACACTAAATCTATTAGAAGAGAAAGTGGAAACACCTTCGAACTCATTGGCACAGGTGACAACTTCCTGAACAGAACTCCAACAGCTCAGGATCTAAGACCAACAATCAATAAATGGGACCTCATGAAACTGAAAACTTCTGTAAGGCAAAGGACACTGTCATTCAAACAAAACAGCAGCCTACAGATTGGGAAATAATCTCATTTTCTTAATCATTTTTAAACACTTTTACTCAAAAGTGACACATTCCTAAGTTCTATGATGGTGTTTTTCCCTATTGCTTCTGCTTTATTTCTATTTCCAAAACCTTCTATTACTGTAGACTCTCTCCAATCTGCCTAATATTGAGAATTTCTGAACTCATATTAAATATAATCTCTCCTTTTTCTCAGCCTCTATAATACTTTATATTAAGATATTGCCAATTTTTTTCTTTGTCATTATTTATATCATCTACTGACTTCTCCCATGTTTATGCTCTGGATAAAAGTGGCCATAACTAATAGGTATGTTGAACTCATGCCTATGCTATGTATTCCAAATATAAGGACTCAGTAAATACATTTTAATGTTGATAGTTCAGCCAAATGGCCCTAACATTCTTAGAGAATTTAACGGATACCATCACTATTCCAAAGCACAAATGAGAGGCCATCAAAACCCATATGGTATTTTGTTCTGATGACATGCTTCTATAAGGACCAAAGGATTGCTTTCTAATTATAAATCCCAAATCTACCAGGATTAAGAAATCTGGCTAGAGCCGGGCAGTGGTGGCGCACGCCTTTAATCCCAGCACTTGGGAGGCAGAGGCAGGCGGATCTTTGCGAGTTCGAGGCCAGCCTGGTCTACAAATTGAGTCCAGGACAGCCAGGGCTACACAGAGAAACCCTGTCTCGAAAAACAAAACAAAAAAAAAAACAAAAAAAAAAACAAAAAAAGAAATCTGGCTAGAAGTCAGAAGGGCTGGAACTGTCAAACCTAGACATGATCCTCACAGCCATGAATTTAAAAGATCACACACCTGTCATTTCCAGGGGAAACCAATCAGTTCACATCTCCATTTCTTCTTAGGCTTCTTGTCTACTTTCAGTTAGGGTCTCTAAAAACAACAGAGAAGGGAGGAAATGAAAACAAAAGATTGAAGGGAACAACTCAGACTAAAATGATTTAGAATATTACTGAGTATATATAAGTTATTTGTCAGAGCAATAACAAAGACAGAAACAATTTCTAGCTCAAACCCCATTAGATAAATGAAGAAATGCAATTACATTAATTAACTTATACTACAATATTCTTATAGATCCACTGGACATTCTCAGCAATGTTAGATATAATTTCTTGTAGATAGTCTCTGTCTGCTCAGGCTCCACTATGTAGTGTGATTTCTATTTTTATTTCAGGTGAATGATATGATTAAAAACTGAGTTATCAATACTTAGCAAGAATATCTCTTATTGAAAAATACTACACTTATCACATAAGTTCTAATAAAAATTTATACAAGGAAACAAATAATGTTGATATTTTTATCCTCTTCTTCCTCAAAGCATTATATCACTTCAAATGTTAATACTAATATTCAGCTTTCTTGCTAAGGAATCTGCATGAAGACCAAACTTCCTATCAGCTACATATGTGTAGGGGGCCTAAGCCCAGTCTATATAAGCTTTTTGGTTGGTGCTTCATACTTTTTCAGCACGATAAGGTGTTCTCCTAACAGTTCTGATACTCTTCACTTTGTTTAGGCCTTGCTGTGCCCCCACAAATGTACTGGGTTCTCATTTGAGCCATTACTGTACTTCATACATTCTTTGTGGTAGGCTTTTCATGAATTATCTCTAAAGGACCTCTAACTCTAGTGTCTAGGCTGCCACGCAATATCCTTTCTTTGAGTGTGAAATTAATCCACCCACTTGCTTGTAGTGAAAACCATATAGGCAGAGAAATGGGATTCCATACCCACACCTTAGTGAGGAAAGAGTTTAGTTTGTACCTTGTCAACCTTCATTCTAGTGAAGGAAGCAACCGTATTGTGAATTGCTCAATGGAGAGGTTGCAGAAGAAAAAGAACTAATGCATGCATCTGGGCAGCAACTCGCCAGACCTACTTATATCAATCCATCTAACAACATGGCACGCATTTGGTCAGCACCCATGAGTGAGTTGCCAGAAGGTCCTTACTGTATTTGAGCCCAAGACAACTGTAGCTGCAATTAATATTTGACTATAGTTTGTGAGAGGCTAGAGTTTAGAGGCCCCAGCAGAACATTCCCAGAGTTCTTGCCCACAGAAACTCATGACAATAAATGTTGCTGTTGTAAGTCCAGTATGTTTATCACTCAGCAATGAATTATATACAGATCTAGTATTACATATTTGTTAAGAGAAATGTGAATTCACAGAAATAATGTGTAATTTGACTTCTACCCTATTGCTAATGGTGTATTTTCCTCATGGATGACAGATACTCATTGTTATTGTTCCTATAGGACCTATTAAGAACATGGACATGTCCACTTTTGGATCAGTCTTCATCTACAAACATATCTCCAGGTTGGTGTGTTATTCAATAATACATTTTGAATTTAATTAATGAAACAATGATTCCTTTTTGTAAAAGCAAATCATATAGCATTTCTTGGTGCTTTAAATACTAGCTATGGAGCAGGCACTGAAAAATTATAACCTAGGATCTATTTCTTTATACATGACCTAATTTTTTTTTATTTTGCTACATACCAATTTGTTTCCTTTTTATTTTTAAGTGACCATGCTTTTTTGTTACCTTCAATGTCAAAATCTGTTCGTTCTTAATTATTTCATGTAGTTCCAATAAGAGGTGTAAACAAAACCTTGGAAGTATGCTCATGCACACAAAAGCAAGCCAAGCCAAAGAATTATTCATTGTTGCTGAAATGAAACCCTGTTGTTCATTTTAATCCCTATTCCCTTAGAGTTCATCACATGCTCAAATAAAATAAGTAATATTTGGGAGCACACTAATCTACAATACCCCCAAAGAAAAGTTTTTATTGTTCACTAATGAAAAGAAGATTTTTACCATTTTACTATCACTTTTCATCCCTCCTATCTTCATGTTAGGGCCAAATTGAATTAATCAAAGGTACAAGGAATAGTGTCAACAATATTTGTATAGCAATATTGGTTCAATGGATCAATTTTTAATCAATATTATATAGCATGTTATAATTATAACTTAATTTTTCTGTATTAATAAAATATATACCTTTGTCATATAAAACACATCTGTAAAGTTTAACAGACTATGAAGCTTGCTATATCATTCATACTTAAAATGTGTCAACAGCTGTCTCTGAAAATGAAATAAAGTCATTTATAAATAAAAATGAAAAAGAAAAAAAAACTGAACAAGACCCACAAGGCCCTGCTCAGCCACACTTGCCTATATTTTTCCAAGCTCACCTCACACCCTCAACTGCTGGCATGGCCTCTTCTGATACCATTTCCTCTGGCCACAAGGAATACTTAGCCTCTACTCTATACTCATATTCCACACCTCAGCCAATTTTGCTTCCTCAGTATTATTTTCCTTGGCATGCCATGCTTAAATTATAGATGTTTTTGGTGGTTCAATGGTGACTATTTAGCATACCTGTAACATTTTATATATTTTATGGGGTCAGGATTAATTGTTATAATTGTGACTAGTAGCAGAACGTGATTTTTTTTTTTCAGAAATGGGACCACGCCTACTCTGGCTTTCATCATGACTCAATTCCTAGCATACTGTGATTCATACCAAAGATTTTTCAATAGTTTTGCTAAATGACTGGATGTCAAAGCCTGGTATTTGACAAGGAGAGGAAGGTCTTCCAATGCAGGCATGCAGATATTCAACATGGTTCTCTAGCCAGGGGCAGATGGGAAGGAAGGCCTTCCATTGTGAACATGTGGATATGTATGACATTATGGCTCTCTAGCCTGGGGCAGATAGGTCTTTTGGTAAAAATAAGGAGATAAATTTCAACACAGTGTGGTTGATAGGTCTTTAATACATCTCATTAAATGTGTCTTGTAGAGGCTTGATATATATGAGGCTTAGAAAATAGAGATATTTGAAGATCCTAAAAAATGAAAAGTTTCAACCTATAAATTATAAGTGGAACTAGGCAATATTGATCTGACAGTATTCAGTAGGTATAGTATTAAAACACGTATGAAAGCTTTATTTAAAAGGCAGCAATTTCACCAATACACCAAAATTACAGATTGAGTAAAATAGGGATGGTCCTACAAAGAGACAAAGGAAGAATGAATGGCCAGAGACTCAAAGAATACATAAGAAATAATATTTCAAGAGGGAGACTACAGCCAAAATGTCACTTGTTGACAGGAAGAGTCACAAAAGAATGGAAATATGTAAGCAAGGAAATTGGCGCTAAACAAATGAAAGTATTAAGCACAGGTATTTGGGGATGTTGTAATTTCAGTTTTATATTTATGCCAATTTCATGATGATAATAACTATATATATATATATATATATATATATATATATATATATATATATATACATGAGGATTGAGAATCTGGATACAGGCATGAAGATAAGTAAATTCATCCAGACCTTCGAGTTTGTTAAGCTTTGGATGCTATGTTCACTCAAAAGGCTCATATATAGGGGGCTTGATTCCTATCTTTTGGGGCCATTTGGAGAAGTTGTAAAAATTTTAAGAGGTGGGACCTAGTTTATGAAGTAGGTCACAGTGGTCCACCATGATGGGAAAAGCTTCTTCCTTTCATGTGTTCCTGCTGCCAGTCTGTCTCACTTTGGGCTCCAAATCAATGGAGCCAGATGATTCCCCTGGAACCACGAGCTAAAATAATCTTACCTCCAGTTAAATTTCTCTGTTATTTATTTTGGGCCTGACTGTTCCACAGTAACACATATAGGGTTTTAATATATATGGGTAACAGAGAGTTACACAGCTGGGTAAAGGTGAAGCCAAACCACAATAAATGGGATGAGTAAGGATTCTAGCAGAGAAAATAAGATGATGACATATTAGAAGAATAAGGAGAACTGATTAATTGGAATTCCCAAAGTCAGAGATATTGCAAGAACCATGGAATATTTACACGAAACACCTGTAAACAAAATTGAAAGAAAAAATCTAGAAAAAAAAACCCAGAAAATTTGTATCATCTAACAGTATTGTATTCATGATGAAGATGAAAGCAGGCTTCGTGAGAACATAGGAGCAAGCTCTTATCAAAGTTTTACATTTTGGTCTTTATTAGGACATTGGCCAATAGGAAAACACCAAATTTCATTCCATTCAATTTTGTGTTAGACTTCAACTTCTCACCATTGTGTGAATCCTAATATTAATATTCTTAATAACTATTACTATAGAATATACAACTATAGCTTTATGATTTTAACATGCATTTGGTTGTATGAGTTTGAAATATCTATCAGTAAGCTATGTTACTATATGTATTTATATTGTTTGCATATTCAGTATTAAGTCATATAGCTTCTTACATTAGTTCAACTAAGTAATCCAGTTCAATATCTACGTTGTGCCATTTATTTATTTACTTACTTATATTTTGTGATACTTCTGATTAAACCCAAGGCCTGGTGAACAGTAGGCAAAGCATTCTATTATTGATGAATATCCTCACTATTTTCTGTTTCCTTTATTCCTTTTCCTCTGGTACCTAAGGTTAACTGTTTGCCCTGAGTTGATGGTTTGTTGTATTTCTCTCTTTAAATGTCAGTTAATCACCTTAATACTTAAAAAATCATTATAAAGTGTCATTATTTTTACTCCACAGTACTTTAATAATTCTTCCAATTCATGCAGTTGTAACCTAATCTCTTCTATAATCTCCTGTTTATTAAAATAAGTGAATCCTTTAATTTTCATGCAATTCAAAGCAGTTATCTATTTTTGGCAGCAGTTTCCTTTGAGATAATGATCTTCATCTGGCTTTGGTTTGCCTTGCTAATTAAAACTTATTGGGTCCAGATAGCTGTGTATGTTTACTCATATTAGAACTGAACATCACTCTTTGGCCTCCTCTTTTTTTTCCCCTCTGAGTTCAATTTAAAACTTCTTATAAAAAATATTCAGTTATTAAAAAAGGATTTTTTTGGATTTGCTCAATGCATTCTGTATTCCAGCCTCCCTAAGAAAATGAATAATACAGAAGATAGTGAATAATAATATTTGGGACTGTTTGAGTTTTGTTATCTGTCAAATGTACTTTATTTGGGAAAGTGCTATTCTTCTAAGTTACAGTACATTTTCCCAACATGGACTGATTATATTTGATCTGACAGTCACTCCATGAATATAACTGATTTGGTGAGTCAAGAGAAAGGCTATTTTAATGATAGCCCACATCCTCTGTCTATAAAGTTGTCTTTATATTTGCTAGTGTTGAGTCACAATTTCAGAAAATGGTTCTTAAGAGACACATTCTTAAAGATGAAAAATTCCAAAGTTTGTATTTTCTAACTTGAGCTAAAAACATAACATCCACAGTTCTTGTATAATGCTGAACTCAGCATGAAAGCTTAAAGAAAAATTGTTATTCAAATAGGTAATGTGCCATTGTTGAAAATTTATGTGAATAAAAAGAAGCCTTTCAACATTGTTGGCATGTCACTAATAGAAAAATTTATGAAAAATTTTGAAGGTCATAAACACAACTATTTGGCTCACAACAGGGAGAATAGCCAGGGATACTCACACAAAATTAAGCATATTCTATGTGTTATTTCTTAGAGGAAGTCACTTGTCACCAATATCTTGGAATTTAATTATTGGGTTAGCAAAATAGCAAGAATTTAATTTGCTCACAAATATGCTCCAGCTTTAGTGGGATGGTTCTTCAGTACTACCTAGAACATGAATGCCAAAGTCTTGAATCTCCATCCAGGCTACTTACATACAGGTCAGCAGGGAACTTAGCATAGTCTGTGGTCTAGAAGGTGTTGGTTTATCTTTTTGTAGACATCTACGTACCTGCTGCACTTCTTCCTGGCTCAGCAGCAGGTTCCAAATGGAAACATTCAGCAAATAACTGGAAAGCTGGATGGAGCACCTCTATCCAAGGCATCTGTGGAGAGCAATGAAGCTTTGCTCATGCTGCGAGTAGAAACATAGTCCAAGTCAAGGAAAGAAGCATACCTATCAAGGGAATAAAGTTCAAATCAGGAAGGAGGAAATCGTAGAATGGGAGAGATCATGGTAGCTATTTTAGGAAAATATTAGGATCTATTCAAATAATATCCTTTATAGCCTTGATTTCACATTGTAGAAGCCTCAAGGGAAATGGTAGTTTGTAAAAACCTCCAACCTTTTAATTCCTAAACAACTTAAAATTTAACTGTGAAACTATAACTATCTGGTCTTCAACCATATCAGAGACCTGAAAATGATAAATACATTTGAATATACAGGAAGTGCAGATCCATCAGCTTCCAAAACTAAGAAATGACAGACAACTGGCTGCCTGGACAGTCCCCAATTTCTCTCAATACATTGGAGCATCTATCTTCAGCCTTTTGGCCCAGTATCTCTGATAGACACTAATTGTTAAGCAGGAATCATGAAGGACTTGCCTATCCTCTCTTGGCAGAACTAGGCTGTCTTACCTGCTTCCAAGTTTTGTCCTTTTTGGACAACATTCTGTCTATGGTTGAAGCAAGGGATTTTTCTTGCCCAGTGACAAGCTTGCCAATAATGCAACCGTCTCCAGTTGGAGATTTTTCGATGATCATCGTCTACTTGGAGTAGAATAGGGGTTGCTGTCAGGAGCAGACATGTCTCAATATCAAGAAATCTTAATTAAGAAAATGTCTTTGAATGTCATATTCTACAGGTCTCTTGAGGTTTTTGAAGACCACCTATCTCTGTATATTTGGATAAGCAAATGTTGCTTGTCTCTTAGAAACTTGATTTCTGATTAACTTAGAAAACATCTGTGACAGACTACCCTAGTACCTAACAAAATGACATGCTTGAAGGACTATTAGTTTGCATTTCTTAATATTACCCTGAATAGTTTGTGACAGTTGCTATCAAAAAGCTGAAACTTCACATTGCATTTAAGTATAATGTAGTTATAATACATTAAAAAGTGTTAGTTTTGAATCAATATACAAAGATCAACACTGATGTACCCAAATATCATCTTAATTTTGTATCAATATATAAGAGGATATTCAATAATCTATCCATTTTCTTTATCATTCCCATATTATATCTATATCCCATTTTTTTCCAAGTCTTTTCCCCCTATATAGAGAGAAAGAAGGACAGAGAGAAGAAACAGAAAGAAATCCCTGGGTCTAACCTCCAAAAACTTGTTTAACAAGACCATTTAACAACTTGTACCAAATTTGCCTAAATAACAACAAACATCTATAACCCATACAAAAGACCAAAGGTGGGAAAAATGTTTTTAAGTAAGTAATGCAAGTTAGGATGGAAACTGAGTTAGGTATAGAACTTTAAACGCATTGAGATAGACAGACAACAGAATAGTAATATCAGTTGCCAAAAAGGTAAGGACTAAACATTGGGAATGTATGTTAAAACCTATAATATTCATAATTGTGGCCTAATTGTTGTTATTGTTTTGTATGGTATTTATTGTTGTGAGAAAAAGAGCCTTTTATTGGACTAAAAGGGGAGCTGCTCAGAGGGAAAAGGATACCTCAAATTAAAAAAAAAAAAGATAGGAAGGTGAAGGGGAAGAGGGTAGGAGGGTGGGACCAGGAGGGGAGGCAGGAGGGAACTATGATTGAGATGTGACTTGAAGAAATAAACAAATGTTAAAAAAAGAAGAAGAAAAAAAGAATAAAGAAAAAACCTCCATGTATACTTATTTGGTAGGGTTTTATTTTTCAAGGTATTTCTGAAAAAGTAGATATTTATTAAACAATACAATCTTTTTTACATTTCAGTAAAAACTATACATTTGAAAGACATTCTAAAATCTCTCAGTCATTCATTTATGTAAATCATTATGAGAGAGACAAAAGACACAAAACTCACAGTGAGGAAAAGCTCCCACTCTCAGCACTCCTGGGTTGTCTGCAGTTATTTCCCTAATGTTGAGATCCCATGAGACTTTCCCCTTCCATATTACCAAGTCTGTTGGTGCTTTACTTGCTCATTTTTTGGGAAAACAGCATTGAGCACCTTCAAAAAATTCTTGTTTTGAACATTTCATAACTGTTTTCTGGATCCAGCACTGCTAGAAAATTTTGGAAAAAATTAATATCAATTAAACATGCATGTTTTTCAATTTTGGGGTGTTTTTGCTTTTGTTTTTTGTTTGCTTGTTGTTGTTCAATGTAAAACTGGGATTTATTAGAATTGCTTACAGGCCATGGTCTGCCTCATCCAACAATGGCTATCTCCCAATGGAAAGTCTAAGAATCCAGTAGTTGTTCAGTCTACAAGGCTACATGTCTCAGCTTCTCTTCTACAAGTGTTGGAATCCTGGAGTTAGGCTCTAATATGAGTGAAGGAAAGAACTCTCCAGAAAGAGTGACAGCAATTAGTCAAAAAGTGAAGACTTCCTTCTTCCACTTCCTTTTATATAGGCTGCCACCAGAAGATGTGGCCCAGATTTAGGCTGGGTCACAAGATATCAAATGATCCAGATTTAGAGTGGGTCTTCCAACCTCAATTACATCAATGAAGAAAAATCCCTCACAGGTGTGTCCAGCTGCTTGGTTTTTAGCTAATTCCAGATGTAACCAAGTTGACAACCAACAATAGTCATCACGAAGGCTGTCTGCACTCTGCACTTTGTTTCATTTCTAGGTAGACCTGGATCAAGTCAAATCTGCTGCTGCCGTTTACAGTTTATTAAATGACTGAGACTGGAGATTGTCTGATTCTGACTCTTGAAATTGTATACAATGTTATTTTCTAATAAATGTCTCTAGATCTCATTGCAGTTGATATGTTTGTTTCCATCACATAGTTTAATATTGTGACATGGAAAACACATTCTTATTTTTCACCAGTGGTTCCTTACAGATGGCATGGCTAGTTTTAGATACTTTTTTTTTTCTTCAATAGGTTGATAAAGCTGGGAAAGCCCATCCTAAATGTAGGCAGGACGATCCTATGAGCTTGGTTCTCAGACTGTAGAACAATGTAAAAGATAGCTGACACCAAGCATACTTTTCCTCTTGCTCCTGATTGTAGCAACAATGTGACCATTATGCCCTGTCATGGTGGGTTGCACCTTGAAATGGTGAGAAAAAAATCAATACATCCTTCTGTTGCTTCTGCCAGGGAATTTTATCATAGCAATAAGAAAATTACCCAACATGCTATGGAAGTTGGGACAGCCCTAAAATTAACTCACATTCATAAAGCAACAAGAATTTTTAGAACTGATTTGTATATCAGTTCTATTTTCACAGAATTTCTTAAATTTAATTTAGACATAAAACTCAGAAACAAGGTATAATTTATAATTCATTTTCATAACTCATAAAATACAGAGAACTATTAAAGTGGTATAATCTGAAACAAAGTAACATATGTGTAAAGCTACTTTGAATTATGGATATACATGTAATAGCAAATATACAATGTAGTAGATATCCTGGTGAATTATGTGGTCAATGTGTTCACTACACAGTGTTCTAATGGTTCATTTGGCCAGGGAAACTCAAGCTCTCCGTTGAACATTCAGGGTATTTGTCTCAACGTAAGAACAGAAACAACACTGGATCTCAAGATTTGCATGACTGTGATGGCAGCTCATTCAATTCAAATAAACTCAGTTCTTTGGATTATAACCAAGCTCATATGAGGAGGCAGCCAAAATAGACAAACATAAATCTGTTGGCCTGACTCTCAGGTATTCAGTCAGAGTTAATTCATTATTATTTCAGGCAGCGTTCTGTCAAGCTAGATTAGTGCAATCCAACAGTAACATTGTAAATACACGTTTACCCGAAAGACAGATGTGGACTGAGAGAACATGTATGACTGCTTGCATGTACTTGTGACCCTGATGCATGTATTATAGATGTTAGTTACTTCATTTGCAGCACCTACGTGAATCCTTTCTTTTGCAGTTGAAGGTACTGAGACTCATTTAGACAGTTATGTGTTTACAATACATGATCATAGTGATAGCTCAGGTCTGATGCCCTGCTTAGTTTTTATTGTCAACTTCACATAAACTAGAATAGCTTTGGAAAAAAGAGCCTCAGTTGAGGACTTGGTCAGATAAGATTTGCCTGTGGGCATTTCTGTGATACACTGCCGTGACTGATGTCAGCAGGTACAGCCCACTGTGAGAGGCACCCTCTGTAGGCAAATAGTCCTGGGAGATATATATATATATATATATATATATATATATATATATATATATATAGAGAGAGAGAGAGAGAGAGAGAGAGAGGGAGGGAGAGAGAGAGAGAGCTAAAGGAAGTCAGAGAGAAAGCCAGTTAGTATTCTTCCATGGTTTCTGCTCCAGGTTCCCACCTTTAGTTCCTGCTGTGACTTTCCTCAGTAGTGGATTGTGAACTGAAAGTGTAAGCTGAAATAAATATCTTTTCACACCACGTTGCTGTTAGTTTGGGATTTTATCAAAGCAGCAGAAAAGCAAACCTCCCAACTCTGCAATAATAATTATGCTGTTTCTTCCCCTCAGAAGACAAAAAGTAGACATTATGATAGGTCTATAACCACAGAATGACTCCTGAAAACTTGACAGCCAGAGTCCAAACACTACAGGACTCAACACTAGGGACAAAAAAAAAAAAAGTCCAAGATTATTTAAGTTTAAATCAAAACTCTCCAACATACCTCAGTTACCAGAGGAATAATAATGGTAAGTTTCCTCAAAATAGTGATTGAATCAGAGAGGAGAGGGGGAGGGAGGGAGGAGAATAAAAGAGAGAGAAAGAAAAGGAAGGGGGGGTGACTGTGTAGACTACTGGAATACAAACTTGATTATATGTGACATAGTTACGGTGTCATCAGTCAGCTCCGTGCCAGCTCCCTGTATTGCAGCTGTTGCTGAATTCTTTCTATGCCATCCCATCAGTTAATGTGCTACGTTAAAAATGCTGAGGTCTCTGAGGTGGTTGAAGAATAGATAGCTAGAGTCTCATAGTTAAATTTTGAGTTGTTTAGGAATCATGAGGGTGTTCTGGATCTAAGAAGATGTTTTTAAAATTGTGAGGCAAGTTAGTATGAAAGCTGAGTTAGATACAGAACTTTCAACTCATGGAGATGGTTAGATAGTAGAATGTTAAAGTCAGGGGCCAAATACATATGGACTGGACATTGGGAATGTATGCTAAGCCATATAACTCTCATAATTGTGGCCTATTTATTTCTGTTGTTTTGTATTGTATTTATTGTTATAAGAGAAAGAACCATTTGTTGGACTGAAGGGGAGCTGTTGGGGGGGGAAAGATATACATTAAACTAAAAAAAAAGAAGGGTAGAGGATGGGGGGGTTGAGGTGGAAGAGGGTGGGACTGGAGGAGGGAGTAGGGAGGGCATTGTGATTGAGATGTAACTTGAAGAAATAAAAAATAAATTATAAAATAATGCTGAAGATGACTATTATCTGCTTTAGGCTCTAAATAACGAACAATGGGCATTTCAATTTGTCCTTCTTTAAAGTTACTTTTATTTTTTTTACAGGAATGCAATTATATTACTTATCCACAGAAATAAAATAAACATCATAAAATAAATAAAATCAAAGAGAGCATGGTGATGCCTCCTTTTTGAGGAAGCTGCACAGACATGGAAATGTTTCCCACATTAGAGTGATTCATATTGATTCCAAAGGCAATTCTGTTTTATTTCCAGAAGTAAAAGCACTATTAGCCAACTATTATGAGTCATAGTTCTATTATCATTGTATATAATATTTTTGTAAATTAAGTCATTTTACATTCCTTCATTTATCATATTTCTTACATCTTTCCCAAATGACACATTTGAGTACATACATTTATGCAAAAATATTTTAAAAGGCATGGGGTTTCATCACAGTGGATAAATAATTGGTACATGCTTCAAATTGAAAGCACAGAGCACAAATTTGGTGTTCAAACTGTCTCCTACTTAAAGAACTACCCAGATTAAGCATGCAGAATGGATGATTAAGAAGTCATCAACATTTTGTTCATTGTTTACTAAATGTTAATATCCTCACCAGAAAGGACATTCATCTTATTTCTGGTAGACAAACTACACTCAGATCTCAACTTCTGCATTGGAATATACAGTACATATTTTCAACTCTTACTGATAATTGGATGCTAGATGAAGATGATTTTTTTAACTTTTATTGGCAGTGTGTAATAGGCTCTTAGAATGAAATTCCATATATATCTTTTGGAATGTTCTATTCCTTTGTTTTTAAATTTGTTTCTATCTTAAACATGATGTCAATTATTCATCACATGGCTTCCACAGAGTGCAGTAATCAAATCTGAACCTAAGGAAAAGGGGTCTCAGAAAGCTCTGACAATTTCAGAAACTTACTCAAAGCTACATAATTAGAACACAGTACTGGAAATTTTGAATCCATGGCCAGCAAGCTTAAGGCCAATGTTGTCCTCTGATATTCCATTGCTATGATTTAAGTTAGTATGAATCATCACCTATCATCTTCTGTTTTAAAGAATTAAGAAAAATTGGCAGTTTTAAAGTACTGCGAATTGGATTCCAGACAATGCAAATCAGTCATATATAAAACATGATATTATATAATCGTTCTACATAATTTCTAACTAGAGTCAATGAAAGCCTATAGTTATTAACTTATCAAGTATCATATATAAAACAGATTTTATAAGAAGTATAGGAAACAATATGCTAGTCAGTTCTCTCTTCTTCGATATACTTTAAATAATTGTAAAACAATTGACATAATGCTTTGGTTTTAAAAATATCCTTTAACTATATTTTAATCCATAAGCATTAAAGTTATATAAGAACATAGCCACTTTATGGACATAGAATAGCTTCAAAAACAGAATAAATTTCATATTTTAAAGTGCTGAAATATGAAAAAAAACTAAAAGAAAATGGTTATATTCTTGGAGGAGTTTGTCAAATTGTCTTTTGGACCAGAAGGAACCTGCTATACTTATTGTTTCCTCAATTTGCCACTGCGCTCAGTTGATGCCTAACATTGTCACCCAGTTCGCTGCACAAATATCTCATTAGCCTCATTGAAATGATACATTATTCCCTGGTTGGTTGAGCATTTGGTATTCCTTTTAAACCACACCCTTTGGAATGAGATTTTTCTGTTTTTTCTCTTGACAAACCATACTCTTGTAACCAACATATTCCAATGTATGTCTCATATCACATAGATTATCCACTTCTTTGGTAATTGAAAACAAGATAAACAAATTGCCTACAGTTACAAGGGAGACAGTCATCGTTTGTAATTAGAACCATGACTTAGGAAATGTCTTTGCAGAGCAGAACCGGTGCTCAGCTTAGTTCAGTTGTTGGCCACTGTAGACTCTGAGAGAAATGCTGAGACATGTCTCTTGCATGACCTGGACCAATATTAAGTCAACATGCAGGCTCTGAAATAGAGTATTAGTAGGAAATTGGTGACTGGTAATAAAAATATGAGATGACACAAAGATACCTCCTCTGATCTCAAAAGTCTCTTGGTAGCACTTTTTGTAGTACTTATTGTTCCTATGAGGCCAGAGTTCTTCAGAACCAGGGTAGTTTCCTCTCAAAGTGTCTTTAACTACTGATTCCCTTAAAGTTGAAAGTATCTATCACTAATCATGAATAGGCAACCTAGGAATCATAGGGGTCAGTTACAGAATAGGTTCTTATAAAAGCAAGAGGGCTCTGCGAATAACATCAAAATCATCAAAGTTAAAGATAAGACTGTAAGTAAGGGACAATAGCTTCGAGCAAAGTTCATTTTACCCATTCTCCATGGCATACATCCCCACTTCTATCCATGCAGCGCTATGTTGTTTTTGTGTCTGGGTTACTCATTAGCTAATAAAAGACCTAAAACAAAACAGATAGGTTTTGTTTAATCTCCCTTTGTACTACACATCTTGACTAAATAGAATACAAACTCAGTAAACACTCATTGAAGATGTATTAAATTTCCAGGTGAGTGTCTGAATGAGGCCTAACAGAAATTTTCCAGGATAATTTGATCTTGAGCCGGAATATCACAGGGTCATTTCTGGTCCCTTCCTTTTGATTACTACAGAAAATCATGTGCCTGAGCACATCCTTTTTAAATTAAAATTATTTTTATTCAAATTATTATTATTTCAATTTTAAGGATCTAGTGGGTCCTACATATAAAATAATATATGTAATAAATAATATACTAAGCAATAAAATAATGAGTGTTTTTATTTATTTTAATTTCCCAAACTGTATTGGTTATGTAGCCAAAATAAATGTTCTACTTCAAAAGGCTGCTGGGAGAATTGAGAAGGCCATACTCTATTCCAATATACTGTTCTGTTTTGCTTTCTCTGGAGTATTTTGGAAATAATAATTCCTCTTAATTATTGAACTTTTAAATTGACTATAGAAGACCTTATAGTTACAAGATATGGTCTTTCATTCTGACCCTTTATTCTCTCTTCTCTAAGGCAGTGGTTCTCAACCTTTCTAATGCTGAGACCCTTTAATAATACAGTTCCTCATGTGGTGAGCCCCAACCATAAAGCTATTTTTTAATGTTTATTTATTACTTCAGGTTACATCTCCATCACAGTGTCCTCTTTCCACCCCTCCCAGTCCCACCCTCCCACCCTTTACCCCATCCCCTCTAACCCACACCTCTGGAGTGGAATGTCCCTACATATTGGTCCCCCACCCCAGTTCAGCAGTCGTATGAGGGCCAAGAGCCTCCTCATACACTGGGGGTCTACAAGGCAGCACCACTAGGGCAAAGTGTCTCATTGACAAACAAAGCTATTTTTTGTTGCTATTTCAAAACTGTAATTTTGCTACCATTATTAATCATAGTGTAAGTATTTTTGGCAATAGAGTTTTGTCAAAGGGGTCACGACCCATCATAGGTTGAGAACTATTCTCAATAGCTTGAAACAATAGCCACTTAGAAGAGTGAAGGCTGCTGCTTAAGAAACCCTTTATGCAGATTTAAAGCACAGGGTTTAATTATGAATGTTAACCTTTAGAGTCATTTCATTCATTAACCACACTGATAAGAATATTAAATGAATTAATTTATCTGTTCCTCCTTAAGAACATATGAAGCAGGCTCCAAGATGAGATGTAATAAATGAGAGAAGTTGCTCCTCTTAATTTGTGCAGCTTGCTAAGTGGTAAAATAGCTCCAGAGCTAAGAGACACCTCTCAGGTGTAGGTGGTTCCAGGTTAATTAACACAGAAGCTGGTTTCTCTGCTGCTGGACTGACTGGCAGCATGAGAATGAACCCAGCTCAAATTCCTTCTGTACCATTTTTGTACCATTCTTTCTCAAGAGGAAGGTTTTGTGTGCTTTCAACCTTCTCACAGTTCACATATTGGACAGTGTCTACATAAAGCTAGCTGTTTTGCTAATGGGTAATTAACAGAACACAGTGTTCAATTTCAGTATTTTAATTGATTAAGTCACTTAAGAAGAGCATACTGTTGTGAAGGAGTGGAGGTATCTCTGACTCTTTTGCCTGCCCTTAGGATCCTTTTCCTCCTACTGGGTTGCCTCATCCTTCCTGGGTATGAAGGTTTACGCCCAGTCTTACTGCATCTTGTTATGGTGACTTCAGTTGATATTCCTGGGAGACTTGTTCTTTTCTGAAGGGAATCAGAGGAACAGTAGTTCTTGGGTAGAGGGTAGATGGGGTACTGGGAGAAAGGAAGGGAAGGGAGTCTGTAGTTGGGATTATATTGTATGAAAGAAGAATTTTTTTTTAAAGAAAGAACATTCTGAAGGTGTGAAATTTCATTTCATACTTTAATTTCCAAATAACATTTATGCCCAATAAGTGAAAGAGAATACCCACTCTAACTGTATAGACATTCCCAGAGATGTACAGACTTTGGGTCTTATTAATTTGGATATGTGATGTGTTTCATTTGCAAATTTATACAGCAAAGATTTTTTTAATTAACACAAATATGAAGAGGAAATCTATTTGGACTCCTCATCTATCTAAAAACAGAGCCTCTAAGAGGAACTCAGTTAATATGTCTGCTCTCTGGAAGTTCCATCCCATTTTTATGAGACTCCATTGTCTTTGCCTCTGCTGCTTAAATGTTTAACTAATTTTGTCTCATACAAAATGTTGACTCTAGAGTCCTGTGTGTTAATTGATCTCTCCATTATGGAGATACACCCATAGCCTTCCTTCTATCTTTTGTTTTGAAAACTGACTCAATATACAATGGTAGAAGATGACAAGACATCTATACCTTATTAGAAACCTTCATGTTTCCTGTTTATATTTTAAGGACATATTTGCTTATCCCTATAGGCATTTTGCTATCCTATCATGGCATATATATCCTTCCTTATAAAGAAATATCTATAGGGTTCTGTCACTAATCTAAAATATATTTTAGTAATTCCCCAATCATGTAATATTAATAGTTAATACTTCTCTAGTGTTACTCTCCCTGTTCTCAGTTTACATCCTGGCCCCAGCTAAAAGGCTAGATTGGATACAACTTTCTTTCCCTATAGTCCTGATTATAAACCAGGTCAGAAAGCCCACATGCCTAGAACTTTCCATGCTAAATTCCCTGGTGCTTATTAGAATACACAAAGTGGTTAGACACTTACATAAAAATGTAAAATAAATTTTTATGTAAAAAAAAGATACTGTCTCTTCTAATATCTCTTCACATTCTCTAAGAAGTAATGCTGTGGTTGTAATGGTGAGTTAAGATCTCTTTGGAAAATAGTATCTGGTTATTATTTTATAAGAATTAGATTTTTTCTAACATATAAATCTTAGAACTCAATTGATCTAGATCTAATAAGTGATCATTTCATTATAACAAAAAAAATGGCTTAATGAAGAAAGTGAAAAATATTCTGTTATTGTAGTCTTTTTTTTTAATCCAATACAATCTTATTTTTGCACAATAAACAATGGTCAATACCACTTTAGCCAAATAAACTACTAATTTTGTATCAATATACAAAGGTATAAGGGCATATTCAATAATCTGCCCCTTCTTCTTGGACCTTCCTGTGCTATGTCTATATCTCATTTTTCTCAAGCCCATGCACTCCTACATAGGAGAGGAAGAAGGATACAGAAAAGGAAAAGTAGGAATTCCCTGGGGCTAACCTCCAAAACCCATTAAGACAGGACCATTTATCAGCTTGCAGTCTCTTCCCCTACATAACAGAGTTTTCAGTTATCCTTCAAATAACCAAAAAGAAGGGCGAAGAAATTGTATTGTAGTATTGTAGTCTTTTTAAGGTAAGTAGATGATAGGTTAGGACTATGAACTATCATCAGTCTTCAGTCCTTTCATTAGACCACTTTAATTTGGCTATTTACATGCATACCTTTATTCATATTTGTACAAAGTAACCACTCCTAGAGATCCTAGGTGTTTCTTATGACAAAAAAAATAGTTAGGAAGGGAAGAGAGAGCAGTCCTGGAAAGAATTGTGGGAGTGAAGGTGAATGTCAAAGGGCTAGTAAAAATACAGTAACTGAGTAAAATATTAAACAAATAAAACCAAGTCTCAATAAAATATTAAATAAATACAACCAAAGAAATGAAAGGAAAAAGAAAAAAAAAACTATGGTGATTTTCAAGTGAAGTCAATAGCTCTTGATAAGACTCATGTACAACTGATGGGAGAGATAAGCAAGGATTAAGAATGACTTCTCATATTTGGAACTGTCCGAAGGGAAGAGGTGTCTGTGGTGTTTACTGTGCTAATGAAGACTCCTCACTTGGGAAAGTTCAGAAGTGGAGCATGGAGGAGAAATGGAAAGTTATTTTTGTAACAGCCATTAAGAAAACAATTAGACATACAAATGGAGTTAATTATGTGGTGGCCAGATGGATAAAGAATGACGACACAGGGAATGAAATGAGAGCCAGAATAAAAGGCTTGCCAGATTCTAATGAAGTCATGAGACAGCTTTGGATCATCCTGAAGTGAGTGTGTAGACAAAGTAGAGATGTGACAATGGAAATTATAAAGAGCCACCAATATTTAGAGAACATCCTCAACATCAGAGAGAAGCCATGAATGCTGGGAACTGGTCCCCACTTCAGAAGGAAAACTGATTATGTTGTTAAAACTGAGTCAAGTGTCAACCAGGAAGAAAACTTCTGAAATACCCAAAACAATGAGACAAGAGTACTAACTGTGGGATTTGAACAAACAAGGGCAAAGTTTTCATAAGTCTACCTGAAGTGACATCAGGAATACCAATCACTAGTGCGAAGAGGAGGTGACAGAGGCCAGTTTGTGCTCATGTAGACCTTTCTGAGTGCTCTCTTTGATGTTGTTGTTGTTGCTATTTTTTTTCCTGTAAAGTGAGAAAATGAAAGATAGTTAGGTTGGAATGTAAGATAAAGGAAGGATTTTGTTGAAACTTAGTGAAAGATTCTCAAATATAAAATGACTGCCAGAAAGGGGGGAAAATACCATGATTTAGGAGACAAAGAAACATAATGTCTGAAATAAAGTTCTTGAAAAATATATTATGAAAAGTTTAGGAATGAATGAAAGTTTTGACATTAGGAATGAGATAGTATTACTCCTGGTCACCAAATTTTCTAGTTTATTCCCAATGTTTGACCTTGCCTGCACTTCTTTTTGCATATGGTTTTTGTTTCTTTAGTCACATACTAGCTAATTATATACCTGAGTACAAAATTAATAACAGAATAAAAATATTATGCATCATATTATTAATTATATTGTATCATGTATTGTATTACACAAATATAATAGATGCTATTCTATGTATTTATAATTATATATACTTCACTTATACTTGCATACTAATACATGTGTATATTATATATTTGCTTTTATAAGACAATGATGCATTGTCTTATAAAAGCACTAAATTCTTAAAAAAGGCAGTGGGACCTAGGATAATCCAGACAATAAATGTGACAGAATAAAGTATCATGCAATAGCCAACTTTATTCAGAGAATCAAACAATTTATATCCTGAGGTTTCAGAAAGGTCACTTGGGTAAAATTCTTATGAGTTCAAGCTATATACAATGACAAGAACAAGCTATATGTGGTAAAAACATGTTTTTCCATAGAAGAATATAAACAAATAACAGACACTTGTAATTAATAATCTGAAGTAAACTAACTCCTCTCTATTACACCATGGAGGAGCACAAAAGCACATTCCAATAACAATTCAGTGCTTTCAAGAACCTTAAGTCACAAGACTCTTGTCTTGCTATCTTGGAATTTTCTCACAAGAACTCAGAGTTCTCTTCGCATGCCTACATTCTTGGCCTGTGTTCAAACACTTGATATAGAGTTATAAAAGCTAATTATTTTAGGTTGATGTAAATATAGAGAAATTACTTATAAATAAGAACATCAAGGGAAATACATTACAGATTTATAATTGTTGTTTTGTTTTACACTTCTTCCATGACCAAGATAATACAAAAACTGTTCTAGCATTATGTTATGAGGCTTTTGAGCCCAGTGATTATCTATTTCCAAATGGTCAGTACTGAAAACATACTTACAGGCGGTATCATACAAACTAAACTAGTTATATTTAGGAACACACACACACACATACAAATGAACACACACACATATGTATATATATATATATATATATATATATATATGCATGAAATAACAATTTATGAGAAAGAGGCCATGAATTTGATGGGAAGGGAAGAGGTATATGGGAATATTGGGGGGGAGGAAGGGAAAGAAAGTATGCTATAATTAAATTGTAATCTCAATTTTTGTTGTTTAAAGATTAACAAACAAAGAAAAGTAAAATCTAACTCCATCCTTTTTGCCTTTAAACAATATGCAGGAAAGTAATTGCTAGGCATAGTGTACTGGTTAATATTTAGTGATCAGCTAATGAGTTTCTTTCTATATAAAACATTTATTACTGAGTTTCTAATTAGCTACAAGGCTAAGCGTGTATCTCCTCAGTTGCTTCTGATAGTTGATAATGCTCAAAGGTGACTGCTGGAATTGATATTCTCATAGCTCTGGTCATCTCTTCAACCCCATAGGCACAGCATGCAACCACATTGAAGCATGTGTGAGTGAAAATAGAAAAGAATAAACATTGGATGGGAGCTCTGGCCCTGACAACCCAAGGCCAACAATACTTTTGATCTTACTATACATTTATTACACATCTATGTCTTAGAAGCATTATGAAACACAATACTGAAAATGCTCTGGAAACATGGGAGTTAGTCCAGATAAGTTCTCAGCAGTTTGCTCTCTCATATAAGACCTCTTGGGTCAACAAGTAAGCTTTACTAACAACTGCCTTAGCAGATGACAGAGGGGGGCATATGCAAAGAAAGAGGAAAATAAAATGAAAAGGCCAAAGTTCTTTTTTATGTACTTATCATAGACAACTCCTGTGATTTATAAAGCAATGCAAAGTGATGAGAGTCAAAGGCTAGGCCTGCTGCAGTGGTTCAAAAGCAGCGTAAGTATAAAACTAGAAAATGCAGAACAACACACAGCAAACCAAAGCAAGAATGATGCCACTCCAGGACACTACATCCTGCTCTGGTCAGTGAGTGAGGGGTCAAGATACGCAAGTATAGGAAGCTTATTAGCTGAAAAACAGTCACGTTCATAAAAGGCTCTACAGGAAGACAACAGCAATGCCAAAAATGACATGGCTGCATCCTTTCATCTTCATACGCTCCAGTTAGTTATATTTAAGTTAGAGAGAATGACAATTGCTACTACTTCTACATTTTCCATGTTTCTCCCACAAAAAGCTTTAGCTTCTACAGCTGGGTGCTTGAATATTCCACATTAATCAAGAATCTAATTACAAATTTGAAAGACAATTAAATTTAATTACACTTACAGAACATCCTGTATTCAATCCATTTCTTTATCTTAACTTTATATTGAAATTTAAGTATATTTATGTTATGAGAGAACAGACATCTGATAATTAACAACAATAAAAACTCCAATAATAATTCCCCCATGGTTTGGTCTGCCTCTCAAAACAGAGAACACACTTTGTAGCTGATAGTCAAGGTGACAATTTAAATCCCTGTTACAACATTTACAGTCCAACAAACAGCATCCAATAAGAAACAGAAAGATAAAATGTGATTTTCTCTGAGACTGCCTGCCCCCGAACAATGACACAGAGATCTTTTATATTTATTGTAAGCTTACAGCACTATAGCTAGGCAGATTCTCAGCTATTTTAATCTCACTACAATAGCCTGGCCCACATCAGACCATATGGCCCATTACCTACCCAACTTCATCTCTAGTCCTGGATCTGGTCTGGCTGCCAACAACTAACTCTACCAGAGCTTCCTTCCCAGAGACCCTGACTCCTCTTGCCTTCCTCTTGCCTTAGATATTGGATGTTCAGCTCTTTATTTAACCATTCAGAAGGTGATGGAAAGTAATGTTTACAAAATACTGAGGCAGGAAGTGCTTCATAAAAATGACAGTATCAAAGTCTGGTCTGTAATCAGATCTCTGCTGTACAGAAATCAGCCTTTGAATAATACAAAGACAATTTACCCAGTGCCCAGAAAGATCACCTCAACAGAACGGTGCACTGATTCCTTTCAGGACAGTGAATGAGTTTGATGCAAAAGTGCATGTGTAGCCCAATGTCTAGATAAATGTCCATGGCCACATAATTTTTACTAGAATGAATTATAAATTTTATTCCAGACTTGTATGTGTTGAAGTGGGACTCTGAGAGAAGGACAGGGTAGACATTGAGATTCAATTAGCAATTTATGATACAAAACTACTTAGACATTTGCATGTAGAAACATACAAAAGAGACACATAGATAAATGCACAGTTATCTAGACAGACTTGCCGATGACTAAAGGAAATTCAGATATGAGCAGTCAGCAGTATTTGCTACAAAACCCTGTATGTGAGGTGTGCACATGCATGATTGTGGCATGTGTATGTATAAAATATTGATCCTAGGCTAATGCCTCTGGTACTATTCTAAGTTTAATTTTATTTAATCATAAAATGTATTCATGTTTTATGACAACATGAGGCATTACATTAACATTTTTAAACTCATAGTCTTATGAGTTTAAATTTAAACTTCTTAAACTTCAAAGTCTTACAAATTTTATTGACTTTAATATTTACATTATTATGATGATTAAATAATTTGATTGAATTTCAGTTGATAGAAAATGATAGATGTATGATGAAGGTATATAGATGGTAAATAGATAGATTATACATAGATAGAAGATTAGGTAGATAGATGATAGATAGATAGATAGATAGATAGATAGATAGATAGATAGATAGATGATAGATAGACCAATAGATGAAAGGTAGATATAATTGATGATACATATGGAGACATATAGATTAGTTCTTAATACATGCATAAATTATTTTTCTTTTCCATGTTTACTGTAACAAACTATCATAAACCAGGATGTTTAAAAATAACAATTTATTGTTTTATACTTTTAGAACTACAAATCTAAAATTTAAGTGGTTGGGGGGATATCATTTTCTGGAAAATTCTCAAAGAGATTTTTGGCACTCTCTCTGGAATTTGCTAAAAATTCATCTTAACTAAATTTTATCTAAAGATATCCAATTTCCAGATGATTCTCTTTAAACCTGAAACGTCCTCACACAGGTTAGTGTTTTGGACTCCTGCTTCTCATTTGGATGGTGCTACTTGGAGAGAACTGTGGAGTCTAAACGACTGGCTGAAGAAGCTCTCTCTGGGCAGAACTGAAGGTTCCAGCTGGGTCTCTAGTTGTATATACTTTCTGCCTCCTGCACTATTTCCCATGTGAACAGCTACAAACACAACACAACCCAGCACCTTGAAGAAGTGGACTTTTGTGCCATGCTAATCTTTACAATAGACTGAGCTGCTTAGTTGGTTTTTGTTTGTTTCTTTGTTTTGTCAAATTTACACTAGCTCTGATCATCTCAGAAGAGGGAACTAGAGTTGAAAAGATGTCTCCATCAGGTTGCCCTACAGGTACATCTGTGAGGTACTTTTTGATAATTTGATGTGAGAGGGCCTAGCCCACTGCAGGTAGTGCTACCTTGGGCAGGTTTTCCTGAGTTGTATAAGAAATTAGGAGAAGCTCAAGGAGTCTTGTAAAGGATTGAGGGAGCCAAAGGGGTCAAGGACACCACAAGAAGACCTACAGAGTCAACTAACCTGGGCCCAGGGAGGCTCACAGAGACTGAACCACCAACCAAAGAGCACACAAGGGCTAGAGTAGGCCCCCTACACATGACATATGTAGCAGATGTGCAGCTTGCTCTTGTGGGTCCCGTAAAAATTTGATGTGAGGAGTCTTTCTCTGACTCTGTTGCTTGCCTTTGGATCCCTATCTTCTAGCTGGGCTGCCTTGTCTGACCTCAGTGGGAGAAGGTGCACATAGCCCTGTTGTGACTTGATGTGCCAGAGGGAGTTTATCCCCATGGGGGTGGCTCCCTTCTCTAAGGAGTGGAGGAAGTAGGAACGGGGGGGAAGGGGTGTGAAGGTAGCACTGGGAGGAAAGGAGGGAGAGGAAGCTGTGCTCAGGATGTAAAATTAATTAATTAATTAATTAATTAATTAATTAAAAAATTAAGGTTTAGCAAGCCATGAGAGCAAACCAGTAAGCAGTATTTCTCCATGTTCTTCTTCAGTCCTTCCTCCAGGTTCCTTGCCTTCAGCTGTAAGCTGAAACACACCATTTGTTTGGATGTTACTTTTGATCAAGATTTTTGTCAGAGCAACAGATAGTAAAATAGGATGGACTACAACATTCAGAAACCATGGGACAACATAAATATATCCTCCCAGAGATGCTTCCCTTGGGTACTCTGTCCCAGAAACTCAAAACTAATACATGAAATAATACTACATTATCTGGTAGAGAGGTTAATAATTTGACATATCTTTGGTATACACAGTCAGTCTAAGGTGGAAAGATATTTGATCTGCTCTAGTTGGTTTTCAATTCATCTCAATTCATCAGGCATCTTCATAAAAGTTCCAATAAAAGAATGAATAAACATTAGAACTTGTTTAACTAGAAAATAATTAAATCTGCATGGATTTAATTCATCATGCAGACACTGTAAGTCCAGTCTGCATGGAAAGGAGCACTTACCCTGTCTTAAAAGGTCAAATCACTTCTCAAAATATCGAAGTTCTACATCTTGATAACCTTGAGGAAAATTTCCTTCCTAGATTAATCTGTGATCAGTTTACCAGTTCTAATTTAGTTTTTATAACATAGTCTAAAATGTGTCTATATCTTGAAAGTTACTGGATGAGAGATAAATCAGTAAGTGCTGGAACATAATTGTGAGAACAATCAATAAACCTCTCTGTCTCTCATGAGAAAGTCAATTTGAAGAAAATCCCATCATTTTCTAGCAATGAATTCTAAACATTGAAAACTTATGTCAAACACCAAATCCAAATAAAATTCAATATAAAGGAAACTACTAATGTGTAAACACTTGTATAACTCCAACTAAAATTACATGAGGGAAGTCATAGTAAATATTATTTTTTTTGTTTGGCAAAAAACATGATGATACATGCTGTTAATAATCACTTTGAAGAAAAGATGGATAATGATACAGTTTGGGGTTGTTTTTAAAGAATTCTGCTGATGGTTACACATAGATTGAGTCAAATGAAGACAAGAATTAGAGACTGCACCATGTAGGCTAGTAGCTGATATCTTATGAGGTAATGACATTGTGGCTTAGAATGCTGACCTTAAAAATAAAGTGAATAAAATTTGATAAGAGGTATCATGAAAGAAAATTTGATAGACTCAACCAATTGATAAGGTTGTAAATCGAAGGGTTTGCATGACTTGTGTATCTCATAAACTTTGGAGCCTGGGTGGAAAACTGGAACGCAGACTAAGGGACTTACAAGTGTGTACTTTTTCACACACTTAGATGTCCAAAGTGAGAAAAGCTATACAGAAAACTCATTTGCAATGTACTCTCTTCTCCTCTTTTGGAACCTGAAATTTTATAGAAGAATGTCAGCACAACCAGTTTTCTTTCAACCTCATCTTCTCCTTTGCCCTTTTCCTTTCCTCCTGAAGGAATCGTGGGAAAAGTCTCAGTGCTGACTGCCTCTCATCGATATTATTATCACAGGTATTCTTTCCAGAAACCTGACAGTGACACTTTCATTTTTCAAAATAAATTTCCATATTTAGGACAAAAGTAGATTGTGGTGTGATATTTATTTAATATGAATATACTAAAGTGTTTAGATAAGATATGATTAAATGACAGAAGTAAACTTTGTATAAGATATGTATATTTCACCTTTTAGATGTCCTCATATTTGTGTTCCTGAATTATATAATTTCTGGAATATTTGTTTACTTTTTTGACAAAAATTTATTTTTAATACAGTATTTTTTGATTATGGTTTCCCATTTCCTAACTCCTGCCAGATCCTACCCACTTGTCCACTCACCCAAATACACACCCTTTCATTCTCTCTCTCATTAAAATACAAACAGGAATCTAAAAATAATAATAATACAATAAAAGTATATAAAAGTCAACCAAAATAAGATGAAACAAATATACAAAAGAAAAGGGGCCAAAGTAAAATCTCAAGAAACATATAGATGCAGACACAAACATTCACACACAGAGAAATCTTATTAAAACACAAAACTGAAAATCATAAAATAAATACAAAATACCTTATTATGTTTTGGTAAATAGTGTGATTTAAGGTTTATAGTTTTAGAAAAATACTGAGAAATTAAAGTTAGAAATGATCGTTGCAATAGAAATATCCTTAGCCTCTTATGTAAATGTGTTTAGTAACTTGAACAAAGCTTAGTTTTATAGTTCCTGTGAATTTAAGAGTACCATGTATTGATATTCTCTGATTGTATAAGAGATTAATATATTTTATTCCGTTGAAACTCAAACTGTATGTAAAACTAGGCAAGATTTATTGCACCAAAGAAGTATTGATTTAAAATATTTTTCACACTACACACAATAGATCCATGCTTAAAGGATCTATACCAGCTAAGGTTACTTCTACATTATAGAGTAAATCATAAGAGCATTTTATTTTTAATTATATTATGAAGCTAGAAGGCACTGTTTGGTAGGGCTTCATAATTTCATGTTATCTTATATTTACTTGAAAATATGTGCAATTAACTAATTAATTTATAAAATATTGTATTTTAATATTGATACCCAGAATTTAGTATTTATTACTTCTGACTCTGACAATCTACCAAATACATTACTAGTGTTTAAGTCAATGAACAGTTGCTTGAAACCCAAAGCAAAGAATGCTAATTTACCTGATTGATTATCTGGCTCACGTCCACTGTGCTTGGAAAAATAACTTGTTCCTTTTACTAATCCCATAAACTGTGGACATCACACAATAGTCACCTGATACTATTCCATGGATAAAGACAAAATTGCTAGGTAACCATTTTCTTTTTCATCAAGCCTGTCTGTACATAAATAAGTGAGGTTATGTATATCATTTCTAGATACCTACACAGTGTGATTAGTCGAAATCTGTGTATGATTGTGGGACATGAAAAACTACATTTATATCAATAGATGTTTACCTATAAGTGCTATAAGATCTCTGAAATTTCTTTAGAATTTGAATCAAAACTTACTTTTAAAGCACCCATCTATGTATCTAAAATGATGCCCTGAAAGTTTGAAACCTCACTTGAAGAATGGCTTTGTGTACACTGTGATTTCCTAATGATGATGAACAGATGGGATTGATTGCTAACTCAGTGTGAAACGGGAGGAAACTGCCTGCAGATATTCAGGCCTGGTAGGGATCAGTCATAAAAGCCTCACCAGCCCAGGCTGATGGGGTGAAAGATCCAGGCTGATGAATACAAGGCAAAGTTTGTGCAAAAGAAGTGAAACCAGCCTAGTAATGACTTGATTATGGAAAGGAAAATTTCACTTATAGAAGAGGATACTCTAAGTGAATGCAGAGACAAATTCTGCTCACCAGGCTTCAACTAAAAGTTGTAAGGTTTGTTTCAGTGGCCATAGAGGATTCCCAGCAGTAATTCATTTTTTTGGCGGACTTTCTTACATAATTGTCTTTTATTTCAGACCCCCTAAGTGTCCAAGAAAGAAAGTAAAGAGAAAGAAAAAGATGCATGCCAGTAAAATAGCAAATAAGAAACAAATATCCACATAAGCCACAGTGGGATGAATTATGTAAAAACCTACGGCTGTGGTAAATGGGCTCCTTGGTAAGCTCATTCTGTTCTACTTAACATCTGAGGAAGATAAAATAAGTGAATTGCAATTATGAAATAATAAAGGGCAGGAAGATCTTAATTGCCATCTTAGGATGGATTGAAGAATGGACTGTGGATTCATTTTGGTGTGCATTTTTTATAGCACTTCAGGTACTTAGAAATGCATGGTGTGTATAAGCTATTATTCAGTTAATGAGATGCTAAACTACAATTTGTGTTGAAATTGTCCAGTGCTGCTTCTCATTAAAGAGATAATGACTCAAAAGATATTTTAGGTGTTGCTACAAGCTGCTGTTTTCATTCCATTTTTATTTGGCAAATTGGGTCACAATGTACTACAAGAAAATCCTCTGTCCTATGACATGTCTACGTTCCTTGGTTATACAACGGGGAGATGATGGAATGCAACTTTGAACCTGAAATGTGGCCCCAGCAGAATGCCTTGGTGAAGCAGGTCAGCGGACATTTATGCAATAGCCTCAGTATTGTTCTGAAGAGCTTTTGTATATATTGAAAATGTGCTCCTAGAGGGCAAAACATCTGCAACCATTCAATATGCTCCAGCAGACCATGTTGCACAGTTTGATGAGCAGAGTTCTTGTGCTTCTGTCAGATATGTTGGCATTGCAAAGAAGCTGAGGGTGTGATCACCACAGAACTCATTAGCTGAAGGTAGGAATTACGTGGCAGTCACTGACAGCAAAACATAGCCAAGCTCCAGGGCAAGCACCAGGAGCCGCTGGTCCTCTTGGTGCAAAGATCTGTATCTAGATTCTACATCTGGCAATAGATCTCAAAGGGAAAAGTTGCAAGACTAACTAGTAAAAAGTGAAATGTTTTAGTACAGCCATGATTCCCGTAACTGAGGAGAATATGTTCTACACATATTTTTGGAAGTGAAAACTGTAGCCAGAAGAGTCTGGCAATTGCTTCTCTGAAAGACCAGGGGGGATATAGTCTTGGCTTTGTAGACTTAATCATTTAACTCTATACTTTAAAAAGCAGCCACACAGGTATCAGAATGAATGAAGCTGGCTGTTGCATTAAAACTTTATTTACAAAATCATCAGAGGCCTCCAGCCTATACTTTGTCTACCATTCTATAAAGCCATGCAAAGTTAGCACCTCCATTCACTAAACCATTTTCTATGTTGTGCCCAAAGCAAGGCATTTACAATCCTAATTTTTTTTTTTAAGTATTTGCCTAGACTACTAAGTTTCTTAGACATGGCCTTCAAAACCAGAAAACAGTGACAGCAAGCTCAGGCTCACTGAAAAACCTGCTTAAACAGTGATAAAGGAAGATAAAGGTCAGCCTCAAACCTTCACAGATGCTTGAGAGTACATGCCTGTGCAAGTACACACACACCTTCACACACTTGTGCACCCACACATATGAAAACACACACTAATATGGAAAATATAAATAAATAAGATTTACCCTCCAGGAACTGGGTGGAAGGGGGTCGGGTTGTATTACTAGCTTAGTAAATACCTTGCCCCACAAGCATAGGACTTGATTTTAGATTCCCAACATTCATCTTAAAATTTTGCTGGGCATAGAATCAGGTACTTTCAATCCCAGTACTAGGAAGCAGAAATAAGAAGATTCTATGAACTTGCTGGCCAGCAAGCCTAACCAGTCCGTGATATTCAAGTTCAGAGGGAGAGCTTGTCTCAAAAATAAAGTGGAGAGTGTTAAAGACACCTGATCTCAATGGATATCAATATTTTTCTTCCACATGTGCACAGATGGCCACACCCACTTGCCACATACATGCAACGATACATATTACACAAACACTATACATTCAAATGTTTCCCCCCTAATGTTCATTAGAATGTTATCCATAATAGAGAAGTATGATTGTCTTAACATTTAACTAAGAAATAGTCATAATATTAACAAGAAGTATTCTGCATCCCCCTAAAGAAATTGCAGAGAATGCATAGTGTTGACAACTTCAGTCTATAAAAGTATTTAAAATTAAAGACAGACAAAAGTAGGAATAAACAAACCACAATATTTAAAAAGTTCAGAATAGAATTAGATATTAAAAATTCAAACTTTATACATTCAAAACAAAGGGAAATCACTGGACATAACCACACATTAGGACAGCAGTCTCTCATTGAACATCTCATATGATAGCCACTGTGATTTGCACAGGATTCACAAGAGCTCTTCCCTGAAAGAAACATACAAACCTACAGTGTAACACAATATATAGATAATGTAATTATGATATATCTAGTTGGCAATGAGGGGAAGGGGGATTTTCTACAGAGCTTTAACAGCACAAATGCTATGGAAATGATTTCACCATGAAGGAACGTAGTAGTTTAAGACTGGAGCTGTTTAGTAGCATCTCGAGGGTGTTGAGGTCTGCAGGTCATTGAGAACTCACTCTAGTACACTACAGAGTGTAGCCTTTATTCAGAAGGTCATATGACTACAGATGTAGGCTGCATTGAAATGATTTAACTTCCAAGTCAAATAATCTCCTTTAAAAATATTCTTGCAATAATATGAAGGATCTATTATAAAATGCAAGGAAAACAGATAAAGTAATTATGGGACACATTGCAAAAGTGGCATTAAATCATCATAATCTGGATATTTGTTTGCTAGCTGTATATTAGCCTCTCTGTCTTCTCCCTTTTGTTTGTAAAAATAAACAGAGTAATACTTTCCTGAATGCAGCATAGAAAATGTTATAGAAAGTAATGTTTGTAAAATCACCTACTCAATGCATATTTTGTGGATTCCACATAAACTGAAAGTTGTTATTGCTAATTATAGTAGTGCTGGTTAGGCATAGTAGGTAATTTAACAAATTAGTTTGGGAATAACAGGATAAAATGAAGTACACACAAATTAAGTAGACTCAGAGATGAGAAGGTAGGGAAGCACCCAAAAGAAACTTGTGCAAGATTTCATCATTAATGCACACTGGAATTACAAGACAAAGGACTAATATGGAGTTGCATTGTTCAGAAACCAAGCATGGTGGCACACAAAGCACATGGGAGGCAGAAGTAGGAGGATAAATCCTCTGGTATTTAAGGTCTATCTGTTATACGTAATGATTTCCAAGGCAACAGATTGATAAATTTTTCAACACCCTTTCCCAAAAACAGTATGTCTCTAACATTGTAACAATAAACATTTTAAGTATAAAATAGTTGGACTGTGATAAAAAAAAAATGTAACCTCAGTGGAGTTAGCTGTCAAAGAATGTGTATGACACAATGGTGACCTAGGGTGGGCCTGTGGATGAACGGATGTAGAAAGAGGAGGGAATATTCATAGATACATGATGGGTACATGAAAATATAAATGCATGACTCTTCATTGAAATACAGGAGATGCAGCATTACCCTATTACACCTTTCAACAAAATTTTATGTTTCCTTTTGCATCAATGCTTGTCACCATTTGTACATATCCATTAGTGTGAAATCCAGTTTATATGAGAGATGTATACATTATTGATATGAAACTTAAATGTCTTCTAAAACATTCAGAGTCAGCTAGAAAACTGAGAAATAAGCACCTAATGAAACAACCAATTTTACTGTAATTTTGTTGGTAATACTATTAATAGGCAATGCCAGTTTCCTCCAAAACTTCACTCGTGTTCCCTTTAATAGATGTCTGATTGGATGGTGAACAGGAAGATGTGACTTCTACCTCTATTTACTCATTCTATTTGCTCTGAAATGTTTCACCATGCTCTTCACCATAGTGCACTTCTTTATTCAACTGAATAACTGTCCATGTATAACTTGCTTACTTTGTGTGTCTGAGTATGATGAGATAAGATGTCAAAAGTCTTTTCTATATGCAAATAAATTATGCCTATAGTTTTACATGTATCAAGAACTCACTGACTCTCTTGATGAAATCTATTTGGTTATGAAAGCAGACAGCCATCTTTATATTAATCACTCTGTATTAATTAATTAATTAATTAATTAAGACACAGCTCTGTCTTTGCTTAATGTTTTTCGTATTGCTTTATATAATAACACAATATGGTTAGCCTGACCATTGTTATAGTTTTGCCTTTGTGGATATAATATCTATTGATTGTATATTTGAAGAACATATTGTTCTGAATTTTGTTCAACTTCATATTCAAATTATACCACAGCAAGTGAATTCAACCAGATTGGAAAGAAACACAGTGATTTCATATAGTTTTCTCTGTCAAAAACTCTTGGTTCCAAGTGTAAGAAGTTCATGAGAAATTAAAAGATGCAATTAGGTGGTTATACACCTATTTGCAATGCACTAAAGACAGAAAGTTTCCTGAAAAATCAATTCCACATTATATCTGCCTGCGGGTCATGTAATTTTATATTAAATCACACTCTTTGACAGTGACATCAGTTTAATGTGGGATGCCTATTCAGGGATCAACCCACAGGAAAATGTGGCTTTTAGATATATGTTATCTTAGTTTTTTTCAGATACTAAAATTATAATTTTTAGCAACCATAATTTTATTAGGCTCTCATTCTAACTTGGTGAAATAGGACACAATATACCATTAATCCAAAAATATGACATTATGAAGTAATCAAATGTTGAGAAGCTATATTAAGCTTTCTATCTCGTATGAATTATATCTGTAAAATGATATTGTGGCCATTTAGAACCAGCAAGTAGAACTCATAAATTTTGCCTGAAATGAGCAGTTCTGAACAATGGAGCAAAATGGAGCAATAAAATATAAATTTAATGATTGACAAGAAATCAATAAAGAACTGACTTGGCCATTTGGCCACAAGCTGAAGAATTATAAATTTTGGTAGATCTCACATATTGTTAATTTTATGTACTTCACAGATTATGCATAATGTACTTAATCAAATAGATTCTTCATACATTTTTACAAAGTACTATGTTATTTTTTGACTGAAAAAATACATACTTACTCTACATTAAGTTGAGGTGGGGATGTGTACAAATGGTGCCAAATGTCAAGACTGATGGAAAGAAGAAATGCACATGTCACCTAGAAGTGACCAGATTCACAGCTCAGAAAGGAAACACAGTCTCAGTAGAGTAAGATCTCTGTCTAGCAAGAATGGATCCCAAAATCTATGTCCTCAAATTTGGGGCCCAAATACTTTTGTATCATCTAGTGCCTTATTAAGCTATGAATTGTAAATTATTTCTCAGATGCCAGGATGTTCCACAGGTAACTTAAATTTTCTTTATTTATTTCTTAATTTAACTTTAACATGCAAAAACTCACATACACTAAAGTCTAAACACAGAGGTAATGAAAATGAGATACCTAGATGAAAATTTTAAGAAATGACCAAAAAAGTATCTTTTTTGATAAATGACCAAATAATTATCTTTATTAATATTCTGTTACTTTATGTACCTAGTCCTACACAGAGAAATTAAAGTGACACCATCATGTGTTACCCATTTTAGTGTTTTGATTTGCATTTCATAAGTTATATTATAACAAATTAAAAATAATAAATCATTGTTCATATCCTTAATGCCAAGGATAAGTGAACTTTTAAATAATATTGGAACACTTTCACTAAAATAATGTTTCATTCTTTTCCATATATTAATTTAAGAAAGACTACTATCTATAGCTTATTTCTTTAAAAAAATAAGCATAATTATTAGTGAAGACAATATACCAAAAATGTTTTTATTAATAGGAATAAGTCAGTGCTGTTAATATCATGGTAGGGGGAATAACAGAAAATGACAAAAGTAAATGACATAATTTGGAAGATGAATAGTGGCTTGGCACAAAGAAAAGATGGTGAATTTGCTAAGGAGGAGAAGTATCCCCTTGCAGGAAGATTATTGGATATAGAAAAGTTAAACAAGCAATTGATTAAATCAACTCCAAAGGTGTAGTTAAACTCTAGGGTGTCTAAGCAAGTTAAAAAAAATCAACCAAATATAAAGGGATACTGATGAATTGCTTGCAGCCTGAATAGAGACAGATGGAGTAGTTCATTCTAGGCCAAACTGTTTAATAAAGTATTTATATCAATCAACTCCAAAGTGCTCTCTGGAAGATAAATAAGATGGGGAAGATCTTTCATCATTTGTATTTAAGGGTTATCCCCCAGAGTTCTGGAGAGCTTCAGCCTATACAGAAGCCCCAATGGGAGTGGTAAAGGCTCTTGAAGAGCATAAACATATCCAACCCTTAAGGAAAGTATGATTTCTGTAGTTATGATAAGGACATCTGTTGATTTCCAGACTCATGGAGCTTCAGCTCATTCTCTGATATAACTTCCAAAGCCTGGCCCAAAACCTAAAATTACTGTAACAGCATCACTTCAGAGTGATTCCAAGTAACATATTAGTTCAATCAGAAAGGAGTCTTGTAGAAGTTGTTGGGTTTAAGAAACCACTGAATTATCGTGATGGCTAACACCTAAGATATTCTATTGGAGAATAGACGTTGTTTCTCCAAGTTTCAGTAAAGGGCTTTCAGAACAGAGGCATCATTGTGAATATGTAGCTGCACCTTTATTAACAAGGCTCTGCTGTCCAGGGTCAGTCAGGTTGGGCATCCACTCATTATCAACACTCAAATTCTCAATCCAGTCCATTTGAATTCACATATCAACTGAGATCAGAAGCATATTGGTCACTCTATTATAACTCTACCTTGACCTTCTCCAAGTGCAGTCTGCACCATACCACAAATAGTCCCTTAGTCCCTAACTGACACAAAACACTCTGTAGATTAGGACTGCAATTTACACTCTTGTGAGTCCATATCATTATAAGACATGCAGTAGTTTGCTACCAGGCTGCCTTGTTGATGTCCATAGACTGTATCTCTGGTAATGATTCTAGCACAGTTTAGTTTCTTTCCTGTGTTCCTGAAGATGGGTATTAAGAAACTTATGTTACATTAGTGTAAATATTCGTATGAGTATCACACTTTCCTCTGTCTTTAAAGGAATCATAAAACCATAAAGCTTTTAATCTCTTTCTCTGTCTCCAAACATGACCAGCTAAATCATTTCAGACAAATGTAAATATGTTCTTAAAAGGCCCTCAACTAATCCATTCCATCCCAAGAAAGTACAGACATATATACTAGAAATGCAATAAATATTGAATGAGGAACTGAAGTCATTTATAATCAACAAACTATGACATCAGGAAGTGTTTCCTCATTGCTACTCTAGGCCCTTCCTATTTTACTTCCCCTTATTATGATTGCAGTAAATAAAGAGAATACCTAGCAATCAATCTTTCTATGATATCGGTACCTTACAAGAAGACTATTATTAAATTTCCTTCATGATCCTCAAACCCACTTAGACTTCACTTCTGTAAGCTAAATAATTCATCTCCCTTTTCTACTCCAGTCTTGTCTGAGAATTTTGCATTAAGCAGTAGGAGAAATGCTGAAACCATGGCACATTTTTACCCTAACATTACTTAGTTATCTTAAGAGTAATAAGTAAGCAGCAGTGGTGTGTGGAGATATGATCAGTAATACGGATAAGTAGTTGAAATTGTCTAAGGAGTCATTAACATCTGGATCATTTTTTAAATTGATTTTTCTATAAGATACATTGTGTAGGCATCATCAATGCTCAATGAGAAAGAATAAAAAGTTGCATGCTTACTCTATGTTTCTTAAATATATGTACCCCTATTTCACAGTTCCTCTGAACCACTAAAATTGTTCTGTACATTACTCACTAACTTTATTCTATGAAATGAAAAGTGTTGGGAGTCTTCCCTGTACTCTTGGCTGAACGTTAGAAAGAAGAAAAATAGTTCATATATTTCTGGCAGTTTCAAATCAACAACAAAAAGTCTTGAATTCCATTTAAAGAAGCTAAGTGCAGAGACTGTAAGCTATTCATCAGTCTGGCACTCATGTTCAGAGAAGTAAGACATACACAGTTCTTAAATTGTGGGGGAAAATCTTGCTACAGAACTCTGCCCATCATGTGCATCCCAAGTAATATAGCAGAAGGATCCCAAATTGGTTTCTGTCATGACACAATGGACTTAGGATAAATTAAACATCTTCTTACTAGGAGAGAACAAACTGTTAGGTATTGCTGGACAGATTCCAAGTTTAATGTGGAAGATTGGACAGCAATTGGACAACTTGACTTGCCTTGTTTATGTGGATGAATGAGAATGGGAGACATGCTCATGGTAGGTAGAACTTCAACAGATGATTTCTCAAATTCTGAGGCTTTTAACCTTTAATGTTCCCAAGAGATTGGGGCATTTCTAACTATTTCATTTCAGTGCAATGTACAAGGAATAGCTGTGTCCTATCCCTCCTGAATATGTAACAATTTCTTACCTTCAATCTAGGAAAGATCACTGAGAAACCTCCCTACTACAGGCTTATGATAGAACCTGTCACCTCCTTGACCTATATGCTTAATACTATTCTGTTGACCCAAGTGGAGGGCATACACCTAAAGTTTAACTCTTTACCATCATTTATTCTTTTTTAAGAGTTCACTTCTACTAAAGGTTTAAGGAAAGGAGATGGAGTCCAGCTCAAATTTTGTAATGTTACTATTAGTGAAGCAAAATGGATAACTACATTTCTGCAGAGTGCATTTTCCCCAGGGAAGCCACTCAGTCTGCTTAATCAACTGGCAAACAAGACACCTAGGGTTATCTCTTTACCATGCTATTGCCTCATCAATAATGTAGACTGTCATTAAGAAGTCATTTCTCCCTCTGGGCTGAATTTTGAGAGGTCCATCATATGGGGAAAAATGGGAGTTATGGTGTGGAGACTATGCATCACATCGTAATCTCAGAAACATGCTGTGCTACTCACCAGACAGTGCATGAAGATACGTTCCAAGGCATGCACCAGTGAATCACAAAATGTACAGGCTCAGACCACTAAACTCATTTCATTAGGACCTCTCAAGGTTAAGATTATAATCATGCTTCGGGGCATAAGCTGATCACCAGCTGAGCTCAGGAAGATATTTTGCTCCCATGACAAGACTTCCCAGGGGTCAACTGCACTGCTGGAAGTTTTCAATTTTGCAAATATTTCTTTACTATTCCCAAATATCATTCCTTTTTAAAAATTTGTTTATTTTACATTCCAATAACCACCCCTCTCCCTCAGCTCCTTCCAGTTTCGCCCTACCTCCCACTCACCTCGTACCCTCCCTCTGCCTGGTACCAACCCACTCTGGCACATCAAATTACATCAGGACTAAATGTCTTTCTTATCTCTTTCTTCATGTTATAAAGTATGTAGATCATCAAGCAATATTAATTATAATTAATTACAATTTTTTCTTCCTAAATTATTATTGTCTCTCATTCCAAATAGTAATCTTTTTGCTGTACTAAAAATTTTTATGAGAAGTACATATTAAGATTGATTGTTATTTAATAATTAAGCACTTGTTTGAACTAAACACCAAAAAAATTCGGCCAGTAGCAGTATTGGAACAAATCTTTTTTATTTTCAGAAAGTGTTTTTCTACAAGATCATGTCATAGTTTTCTGATGGCTCTAGTCACCCACCTGGTCAGCATCCCAGAGAACACATAACAATGTCCCTCTGTAGCTCCTGCTAATGGCACATCCCTCAAAGTAGCAGATAACATGTCTTTGAAATGATACCCTTGCAACAGTCTATTCCCCTATACGACAGAAATATAAATTTAGAGGTAAGGAAATGGAGCGTACATCTCCGTACTCAAATGGACAGTAGAAGAAGAAGCAAGATGTACTGCTTACGTCTTTTGTTTGTTTGTTCGTTTTGTTTTGGTTTTGTCAACATGATACAAACTGGGTCATCTGAGAATTGGTTACAACTAAGAAAATATCTCTATCAGATTGGCCTATAGGCCAAGTCTATGTGGCATTTTCTCCACTGATGATTGAGATGGGAAACCCAGACCTCTGTGAGCCGCACCACCCCTTGACTGAGTCCTGCACTGTTTACTAAGGCAGGTAGGGTAAGCCACAAAAAGCAATACAGTAGCAAGCATTTCTCTGTGGGCTCTGTTTCAGTTCCTGCTTCTAACTCATTGCTTTAGTTTCCATCTTGACTTTCCTCAATGATGGAATGTGATAAGGAAATGTGAGTAAAACAGTCCTTTTTCCTCTCCAAACTGCTATTGGTCATGGTTTGTAGAAGAGAAATAGGAAACAAACTAAGACACATGAGTATTAGAGGCATATCTGCTGTTAACAGGCTTTAGCTGGAACATTTGCCCATCACCTCCTTTTTTGAATGACAGTTTATCTCAGTTAATAACCCACACATTCTTAAAGAAAGCAAGACCCATTCCTAAGTGGTGACTTCTGACCTAGCCATTGATACTGTCAGTGAAAAAGCATAGCCTTTAGATTTTCATTTTTACTACACATAGTATACGATGTACACCATCACAACCTGCCTTTGAGTTTTCATCAGCTTACAAAATTACCTAGAATGGCAGAGCTAATGATTTATCAACAGAGTTAATCTGGGGAAGTAAAGCACTGACCCAAACTACCTGGGTTCAAAATCCACCTCTACCACTTAATTAGGCAATTATTTAACTTCTTTCTGCTTCAGTTCCCAGCCCTATGTCTAGCTGCATTAAAAGTGATATACAGAGTAAATGTGAGGATTACATCACCTAGCACACAGTCAATATTCAATAAATGTTGAATAAACACATGGGAAGTACGTAGGTATTATTTCTGCCCCACCGTGCATATTCATTCACTTGTATTATCAATGCTTTGACAATAGTACCAAGGAAAACTCACTCCTCTTAGCAAAAGTAATCTTAGGCAGTGACTTTGATAGGCATCACAGAAATCCTAGAATTCATAATAGGAAGGCACTTTTAAGAAGAGACTATCAAGTTGCAGAAGGCTAATTTATTTTTAATCAATTGGTGGCACTTTTTAAAATTAATTTGCCTAATGACATATTCATCTACAATGCTCATTTATCAAATATATTTTTCCATCTATGCTAGGATAGTGTTAGCTTGAGGGATTTTGATAAACTTTCATAGTGTCTCTTTTGCCTACTTTTGAGGACTCCAAAGTGTCCTACCCAGCTAAGATTAACTGTTTTACCTACCATAAAATAAATTTTAAAAGCTGAAACAATTTATCTAAAAAATTCTTGAGTGTGGCATCATAGCATATATGAAATGATACACCTCTGATTAACTTTCATTAGTAGTATGATTATTTATTAGCCTCATGGGTATTTCAGGGAATTGTACATTACAAGAATTGGTTTTAGACAAGCTGACCCCAAAATCTCTTAAAGAATTGGGTGTGAAAGTGGCACGATCAACTTGAACTGACGTCATTTTGATGAGGTGTCTCTGTGATGAAATCAGCTGTGGCTCAACCTCCACTGCCCTGTTCACCATAACAACTGTTAGCTTCAAGTCTGTGACAGACTTCCAGACACACAGCCTCCATGCCCACTTTAGCTGACCCATCTGGCAAGAGTCTTGTCATTCCCTGCCCTGACTTGACAAGACCAGAGCAATGTCTTTCGACCTGATTTTGAAAGCAAACTGATATGCTTTACTATTTTGGCTTCTTTCCACTTTTCCTGTTTTGGTAATGTCAATTTCCAACAATGTCTTCTATGATAAGAAGTACTTTTATCATTGGTTGTTCAGAGTATAGGAAAGATAATCATTTAAGAGATGAAGGTGTGAGAATTTATTTGACTATAAAAAGGAAATACACAGAATTCACAGATCTATAGGAATCAATAGAAAGTTTCTTACTTAAAATGGTGGCAAATACATGAGAACTCTTTTATAAATCAGGTTGTTCTCATTGAGTCCTGCCCTCACATGGAAAGAGCTAATTCCCTCCCATTTTTATTCCTCTTCCTGTCCAATTTTACAAAGTTGAGGAATCCTTGTTTTAATAAGAGTGTTTGGCTTTCCAGACATTCAAAAGATGTGGAACTGCTAGGCATCCGGAGTTTGTTTAAAGTTCTGTCTAAGTGATGATGTGAGCACATTGGTCCCATTGTGGTGTAACTAGTAGTGTGGAAATTGTCATCTGCCAGCCAGTAATGGTGGTCATACCTCACTGCCACTCCAACTGCTCACAGTCCGGCTCAGCCTGCCACCCTGAGCTACAGCCAGCTGTCAAGACTGTCACAGCTGCCATCTTATTTACTGCCATAAGCTTTCTTGGCATTGTGGACCCAGACACTGCTGAGATGGCGCCTGTCATTGGCTGTAAAAGGTACGGGGATGAGAGCCTCAGAGGAACCCTGGGAAGGTGCAACATGTTCCAGCCACCTGACACTGGGACCAGCCGGTTCTGAGTCCCTGAGCTTGTTCTTTGTTGACTGATAAGATTGGACAAGGCACAGTAGGTCCTCCAGAACTCCTATTCAAAACGATTTTAATTGAATGTGTCACTGGCAAGGCACAATCTCTTGGGCTGTGCCATCTATTCCAAATAAAACAATTGTTTTAAAGTAATTGGTCTGACAAGAAGGCTGGCAGCCATTGAGGATAAGATGTATGTGTTGCTATGAGAAGAGACAGAAAACATGTTCCCTGTAATTGCCACGGCTGAGCTCTTAAACTTTTCCCTTTATTCCACATGAAACACATCCTTTACAAACCTCTGATATGAATAAATGTGGAGCAATTCTGAAGACCCACTTTGCTTTTCATGCCTTCTGTGCATGTCAGAGGCTGTTTCTCTGCTTGTTTATATTATCTAGCCATGACAATTTACAATGAGTTGAGCTGGGAAGAAAAGTAAGTGAGAAGGGCTAGCTTGTTTCTGAATGGCAGTGTGACTCTTGTGGTTAGGAAGCCCTGATTTAAGGATTGCAATTATGCAACGTAAGACAGACGGTCAATTCCAACACCTAGTTAGCATATCCAGACCCAAATTTCCAGAGTATGTAAGTAGCTTCTCAGGAGAGACACTCTGTGTGCAAAAGCCACAAGCAGCTGTTTTCACCATTTCCCACACCTGCACAAAGGACTGCATGGTAAATGATCCTCTCTACAGGTTTAGTCTTTGTATACCTAGGCAATAACATGCCCCTTCTTATGTGAGAAACAATTATCATTATAATAATGTCTTATAAGTGAATTTATAAGTAAAATGTTGTACTCTCTTGCATTTTTATCATAATTTTAATGTAAGAGTTAACCGTGTGTGTGTGTGTGTATGTGGTTCAGTTTAATATAAAAGCAACTTTTTAGCCTAGGTCATGACTAACTGTCTTCAAGTTTCATCAGATTTTACCACATAGAACATATTTTTTCCTACAAAATTACAGCTAGTATGAAAGTTCTACTTCATTTCCCCCAATGCTTTCTTTTATGAGCTAGAGTTTCTCCTGTGAGTTACACAAAGCTCCTGTAAATGCTAAACCTGTATGTTTAATAATGACATTTCTGGGTCTGAAACCTAGGTTGTGACATCTAATAGCTGGAAACTTAATTACTTATTTCTTTTTGCCTCAGTTTCTTCCCCTAAGTAAAAGGTTCTATCCATTCATTTCTACAACCACTTGGTAAATATTCCATGTCCTGTATATGGGATACTGCTCTGAGTCTCTGGAATATAACAAGGAACAAACCAAATATAATACTAGGGAAAACTCAGTTAACAAATAAATAACATATATTTTTATTAGAAATATTTGTAATGAAGAAGGATAGAATGATGGGGGAAAGAGAGGTGATGAGAAAGAACGATAATATTTTAGATGAAGTTGTGTGGGAAGATTTCTTTTTCGGGTTGGCATTTAGTCATTTGAATCTGAGTTGGGGAGAAAAAACCTATGAAGAGAATTCCAGGTGAGGAGAAGAAAATGTAAATAAGTTGCAATTAGCAGAAGTATGTCTCTGTGCATTTCAGGAAGAGCAAAGAGATATAGTGAGAGGTATTGAAGAAGCTCAGAGGAAATTGGTAACAGTCCGTTAGATCAGCAGTGGTTATTAGCTCTAGCCCTAATGGTCTCACAGAAGACCTCTATATAAGGTATGACATAGAATCCACTACCTCCTGGGGGTCCTGCAGATCATCACTCCAAATTCTGGAAGAAGAGTGGACTGTGAGAAACCAGGCAAGAAAGAGAAGGTGGTTCTCTTGCAGTGTCAAGTAACCCTGAGGAGGAGACAGCAGTTTCTGACAACTGCTATTGCTGAAGAGGTGGTGAGAGGTGAGCACATTATTCTGTGAGGAATTTGATGCCAGCTGCAAGGGAAAGACTTTTCAAGAGTGATAATATTTTCCACAGCTTTTAAGTGAAAAGTGATATGCTGACTGCCAAGCTAGGACACATTAGGGGAGGGCATATCTTAAGGGGGATTAACAATATCTATTTCTTTCTATGATAATAAAAATATTATTCTATACTATACTACACTGTACTGTACTATACTATAGCATTCTATTCTATACTATAATAATATAAATGCCATTAACTATCATATTCATATATAAAAATGCAGCCTGCCATTAGTGTCTGGTCTATGGCAACTCTTCAATAAACTTTACACATTCCATGGCTATTGCCATCGCCATTATAACTAACAACCAAGTCCCGGAACTTTTATTTCCTAAATAAGTCTCTTGAGCATATTTTCCTCTCCACACACACATAGCAGTATGTTAGTTCAACACCCACTGTCTTTTATTTGGATTCTTGGAATGGGGTCCTTGCTAAAGTTTCTAGTTCTCAACTAGAGTGTATTTAGTAGACTCTCTTCACTGCTTGCAGGATCCTCTTCCTGACATGCAAACATGATTACTCTCTGCCTAAGCTTAAGCACCTCCCTCAGGGGCTCTCTCTACTCCAGAGAATGAGCTCTGACTTTTTCTCCACACACCCTTTTATTATTTCCCAACTTTCCAAATCTAAATCCCTCTAAATTTATAAACAATGTCTGCCTGCATTTTCATAAACCATTTCCCTTGCCTAGAAGATCACTTTAATTCACAGTGTAACTTATACAAATTTTACTCCTTACTTTAAGTCCTAATCAGAGCTTGCTTTTTCATTGAAGCATTTTATAAACCCTGCTAAACAGTATTTCATGGTTTATATTTAGCAATTTTACTGTGAGCAGAACATTTCTTTATGTTCAGAGATGGTACAATAATAAACACTCCTTGATGGTGAGGAAGCATCTTCTTTATCTCTGAATTAATATGAATATGATAGTTAATGGCATTTATATTATTATAGTATAAAATAGAATACTATAATATAGTATAATACAGTACAGTACAGTATGGCATAGCATAGTATAGTACAGAATACTATAGTAAAGTATAGTACAGTACAGTGCAGTGCATTCCTTTTCACTACTACTAGGATCCAGATGTCAGAAACAGAGACTGGAGTTCATTAGTGTGCCTTCCATATTGTATCAGTGCATGCTATCCCATATATAATTATATCACACATCATCATATCATGACTGCTTAAGGTAGGTTTTAAGGGATTGAACAGACTCTTAGTTTTTTAACAATTCTCTAATGACACATGTATTCTTTGGATCTTTCAAATTCAAACTACTAGAAAAATGAACTCCTGCTTCTCATACTATAAATCTAAATGTGCTATTTATGAATCACCTCATTCTTAAAGTTTAACTATTCATTGCTATTTGGTAGATGCCTACCTCCTCTAAACATAATCTCAAAGTGAAATGTTATTTTAGTTTCTAAATATGCAAGTTCTTATTATTTTACTATAACTGCATTTCTACATTTACTGTTTCTTTTAAAGTTTTTGAAATTTGTTTTAATGTTTTAAGATATAATTATATCACTTCTCCACTTTCCTTTCTTCTCTCTAACCTTTCCCATGTTCCACTGAATATTCGCTTCTGAAAATTCTATTATGCCATTTTTTGCATCTCTCAATGATACGCTGCAGCTTTGGCCTTGGAACAGGAGTCTGATAGTGGCATGTTGGAATGAGAACAGCACACCATGTGACAAACAAATCCATAACCACATGCCCTCAAGCACACGGTGATAGACACCCACATGGGCTTCGCTGGAGCATCCTTTTGAAGATCTCAAGGCAAACGGTAAAGAACATCTTCCTTTTCACTTACACTGAATGAAGAAATGATGAACTAAGTTAAAACTCAAACTTGGAATGTCAGTATTATTTTATATTTAGTAAACAGTTTTTAGTTGGCAAAATAAATGCAGACTCATTTCACCTTGAATTTTCTATGGATGAAGTCATAGGCAGGATCTCCCTACCAGTGTAGCAGCAATATTATCAATATTATCAAATAGTCCTAATTTCCTTTAGTAGCCCATCTGAAAATAGCTGTTTATAGTGCTGTTTATTTTTGTATTATATACAAGCCAACTTCGTATTGGCTGAAACAATGAACTAGAAGTCTGAAGAGCCATGTTTGTTCTATTGATGACACCCGAGAAATTAAATCCCACATTTACCATGACTCAACCGGCATGACTCCAAGAAACTCAGTGTTGCTGATGGTAAATTCACTGTTTTATTTAATTGTATGTCATGCTTAGTTTTCACTCCTAACACAATACATTTTCAGACAGAGATTATAAAAGTATCACTTCTTTTGGCACAGATTAAAACTCAAAATGATAAAACATGCAAGGCACTTCAAATTTTCATATGAAGTCTAGTGCCCAGGTTGCTTGTCAGATACTGCCTGAGTACACCCTCCTCTACTACATTTTGTCAATGGAATTTAAAAATAAAATCCCAGGACAGAGGGCATTTTAAACAAATTAAGAACTGTCATAACTTCTCTAAGCAACCTGGGAGACATATAGGAAATTTATAGTCCATCATATTATTTTTCCTTAGCATAGCCATTGGCAAATGGTCACCCTGTCATAAGATTCCAATTAAATTATATAGCATTGCAAGCTTTCACTTCTCCAATGTCAATAATGGGGATCCTTCAGATGGTCCCTTGATATCCACTCCTGGGTATTTTAATTTCCTGACAAATCTATCATCTAGAATTTACCATCAAGAATAGTGAGTCTCTGAGCTGTGATAAAACAGTACAACTTGTGCTACTTCCCTTAACTATGTAACAAAGGACACTCTTTGTAGGTCTTATTCTAGCTAAATACTATTATAACCTTCCCCACATCTGCATATCTTCATATTACAATATTAAAATTTAACCACAGATTTGATAAACTTATAATATTTGAATACACAGTATTTTAGAACAATATTTACAACTCTTCAAATTTCTCATGCTTTCTCCAATTCTCATTATGTTGTTAGTAATATCTTACTTAGTTTGATGATCTACACAGAAACTATTCACTCCCCCTGAAAAGTCCTAAAGTATCAAAAATAAATCAGGACAGTTTGAAGTGGAAAATTTTTCAAACAGAAGAGATCAAAGTAAAAAATTTAGGTTGTCACTATCTTTGAAACATTTCATGAACTATATAAATGTACTTGGCATTTGAGGGGATTGACTTGTACTTGGGATACAAAGGGAACAACGGATTATGATTTTGAATTGTTAAAATTTTGCATTTGACAGATCATAGTACTGGCTAGAAAATCAAACAAACCATTTACAAAAACCAAGCCGGCTTTTATAAAATAGCAATGCCTTCCACATATTAGAAAAAGCTGCTTTGTGTGTCTTCCAACATTGATGAGCTGTTTTGTAGGAGATCAGATGTTCTCTGGACTGAATGGAATGTGAGAACTGCTGGCTAGCAAGGTAGAGAAGTGCACTTGTGATATCACAGCCTGAATTGTGTCCCTTCAAAATATGTGTTGATAAAAACTGAGGGCTATTGTAGTGGAGACAGGAGAGCATAAGAAATAAATGAGGCAGTTGGAATCATGGAATGCTGTGGCCGATGGTAATGAATATGAGAGAGGAAACTATCTTATGTTGATACACTAACACAGAGTGCCTCAAAATTTGAGTGCATTTGGACAGAGTTTAGAGGTAATTAAAAGAAAACAAGAATAAGTCTTTATCTAAGCTGAAATCCCTTTTAAGGAAAGGAAAATGAAATGCATATTTATACACACACACACACACACGCACACACACACACAGCCTTCAGAAGAAAGACTACAGGACAAAGATAGCTGACTACAAGACAAGGAGAGAGACCTCCAATAGAACCTACCAGCTTAAAACTTAAAGCTAGACTTCTAACCTCCAGAATTGTAAGAAATTACTTGGCATCCTTAGAAATCTAATATAGTCAAAACCCAAACTCATTATAAATCAATGCCATCCAGAATGGAACTGACAAAGTTAACATCTTGCACAAATTTCTTTGACCTTATTCCCATAACCAGGAAGAAAAAGAATAAGAGTATTAATTGAAAGAGTTTTCAAGGAGCATATGAATTTGGACAGTTCAGGACACGTGTCCCTGATATATTCTGACCTGTAGTAATCAAGGATTTAAAATAAGACAGAGAGCTGTATTGTGGTAGGGAGGTTTGTTCATGAAGAGAAAGTTCTCCCTAAACATGAACTGAACAAGAAAGATACCAATAGACATGACATAGTGAGTTGGAGAAAGGATAATGGGAGAAATATTCTTCCCCATAGAAGACCACATGAAATAGTTATCCAATACCAAGTGGACAGCTCTGAAAACATACATACATACATACGTACATACATACATACATACATACGTACGTACATACATACATACATACACAATGATACTACCTTGTATGAACTGAGCAGGTTGGACCTACTATTATAAGAATGTGTAAATGTATATGCATATACATGTATGTATATAACAGCAATTAATGAATAAAAAGAGGCCATGAATTTGAAAGAGAACAAGGAGAATATGCTGGATAGTTTTATGTCTACTTGACACAAACTGGCATTATTTGAAAGGAGCGAATCTCAATTGGGAAAATGCCTCCATAAAATCAGGCTGTAGGACATTTTCTTAATTTGTGATTGATGGGGGAGAGCCCTACCCATTATGGGTGGTACATCTCTGGGCTTGTGGTTCTGGTTTCTATGAGAAAGCAGGCTGAGCAACACATGATGAGCAAGCCTATAAGCAGCAACTTCCATGGCCTCTGCATCAGCTCTGCCTCTAAATTCCTGACCTGACTTGTGATGGACTAAGATATGGAAGCATAAACCAAATAAGCCCTTTCCTCCACAACTCAGTTTGAGTCATGGTGTTTCCTGACACCGATGGTAATCCAAAGAAAGAGAGAAGTATGGAAGTGTTTAGAGGAGGAAAGTGAAGGTTGAAATGGTACAATTATAATATCCCAAAATCAAAGACATTAAAGAGAGTCCTTTTGATATGGGCTGAAAGTAAGACTATCAGAATTTAAGGCAAATATGAGAGGGTTCACTAAGGCTTATAGAGAATCAAACACTTTCACACTGAAATTTAAAGCAGAGTTTCTAGTTTGATTACCAGGGAGACTAGAATGGAGAGTACCTTACTCTGTCAGGTAAAAGAAGGAAATCCTATAACTCTAGGGAAGAACAAGCCTTAACTCCCTTCTACATTATTGCTCTCCTTTTTAGTACAATAAATATTATATCTTAATGTCAAAAGATAACAGGCTATTAGAGAACTCATAGAGAAGTAAGATGGGTTTGAGCAAGTATATAGATTCAGTGGACTCTGGGTCTGAGGTTATTAAAATAAATCTAGTTAATCTATAAAATTTGGATAGGAATAAAATGAGAATGAACATGGGGAAAGCACAAAGCAAGCTTCTTTCTCTCACTAATGATTCATTGATTGAGACTGGAGCTACATAATAGGAGATATTATGTGAGGAGGGAGAATATTCTCAAAGGTAAGTGTCGTAGAACATTTGATCATACAGTGAACCCCAAGATCATAAACTGTAAAAATCTGTTATAATTGTGAGATGGTTCGATCTTTAATCTTAGAACTTTCTGTTTGTTGTAAACACGTGATTATGAGGTAGCTCTCCCCTAGCACCCACCTTAATCCAAGAGCTTTCTGTACACAGGGTTAAATAAAGTTAAGCCTACATCAAGAGACAGAGCTAAGATAAGAATTAAACAGAAAGGAGAGAGATTGAGATGGAGGATATTTAAGACAGCATGGGAAAGAAGCTGCAGCTTTTTAGCTTTGGGTTTTTGGCTTTTGGTTTTAGGAGCATCAGTTGGGTGCTTTCGTTGTCTTTCTGAGCTAACAAGTTTTCAACCCAGCATCTTGCTCCAGAATCTTCATTGGTAAAATCAAATGACTGGGATATTTTAGTTTTTTTTTTAAATAACATTTTGGTGTACAAATTTGTGCAAAGATCCCATGAACACAGAGATCACTCCAGCTGCAGACAAACTGAGAGGCCATCAGATTTGGTCAGTCATCTAGGAAGTATGCAAGGAGAGAGTTAAGGATGGGAAGAATATTAGAAGGCTTTAGGGCATTGTATAGTGTTACTCTAAATGGCATGAAAACTGAAGCAGAATATGAAATGCTAAATGGCTTAACTGAAATTGTCCGAACACCAATTTATGATTGTTATCATTTTCTATTTTATCCTCAATAGGCATGATGGCTTTCTGTGTGTGCTCAAAGAAGGCTTTAGCAGTACAGGAAAAAGTAAAATATGAAAAATGTACTGAGAAGATACAAGCCTTAGAAAGACTTACAAAGAAACTTAGACAAGCCTTAGAAAGATCTATAAATGAGAATAAGAAAAATATTCAGACACAGACATAGGAATTTCGGCAAGCCTTAGAAAGACCCAAGAAAACTATTTAGACACAGAGGATTATAGACAAGAGCCTACCATGCCACCACATAATGAAACTGAAAAGGTGCAGCCTAATATTGTTAGAAAACCAACTTTTATTTATCCAGTTACTATAAAAGACTTACCAGGGGACAATAGGCATCCCCCAGAATATAATGAAATTAAATGGACTCCTATAGACATATTAGATTTGAGGAGATTTAAGGAAACCACTATCTCCTATAGTATGCATTCATCCTTTGTGAAGCAGATTCTAAGTTCCTGGGCAACTCATAACAGGATTATCCCCTAATACTGGGAAGACTGGGCAACAGCAATATTGGAAACTGGCCCACAGTTACAATGACAATCATGGTGAAAAGAGAAAGCTAAGGCCATAGAGTAGTGAAATAAGGCCAGAGGTATTAATATTTCCAAGAATCAGCTGCTAGATGACATAGTGCCAATTGTGTGATCATCAAATTCAAACTGCCTTTGTAAATAAGCATATTGACCTTCATCTAGCAGCTTTAAATGCTTGGGTGAGGTTGAATAATCAGGAAAGAGGTCTAAATCTAATATTAAAATTATACATACAAGACCCAAATGAAGCTTTCAGTGTTTTTTGTTTTTGTTTTTGTTTTTTGCAAAGACTGACATCAGCTATAAATAGAATGGGTTCAGATTCAGAAGTCAGAAAAAGTTTAAGTGAATCTCTGGCTTTTGAAAATACTAATTCAGAATGCAGAGAGGTGATTAGATATTTAAAGGCAAGATCACCACCAATAGAGGAATGGATTAGAGATACAACTGATATTGGATCTCACATTTATGATGCACATCTGATAGGAGAATCAATTTCAAAAAATCATAATGGCAGTTGTTTTAATTGTGGTAAGCAAGGTCATTTGAAAAGGAACTGTAGGGAAGGCATTCTTAAAACCAATGATTTTTCTAGGAATAATTCAAAAATAAGGACCCAGCCCTCTGGAGTATGCAAAATATGTGGCAAAGGATGGCATTGGACTAAGGAATGCAAATCAACAAGAGATAGGCAAGGTAACCTTTGCCATCAGGAAACACCCCAGTGGTCCTCCCATAAGCCCCAACATTAAACTCAATTCAATCATTCCGTGTCAGCATAGTAGGAACCTATCCACAGAATAATTAAATGATTTAATGTCTGTTATTAAAAATAACACTGCTCTGGATGTAATTAAGGACAGGTCAGCTTCATTAAATAGTTTTAAAAATTCAAGAGATACCATAAAACAAATATTTTTGCTCCCATAAATGATAAGAGACCAAAACTGAAAGTACAAAAAAAAATGCCATTGAAATTGAAGGTTTAGTAGACACAACAGCAGATGTAACAATAATTTCACCAAAATCTTAGCATCTAGATTGGCCTCTTCAGGAAGTAAATATCCAGCTTCTAGGGATTGGAACTTTATCTCAGGCAAAACAAAGCACAAATGAGTTGAGTGTATAGGGCCAGAAAGACAACTAGGAAAATTAAAACTATATGTAGCTAGTATTTCCATGAATTTATGGGGATGTGATTTGTTGAGGAATGAAAAACACAGATTAATATTATTCCAATCTCAAAAACAAATTATGAAATAAAGAATGCTTCTGTGAAAAGAATATTACAAAGTATTATCAAAAACAGTCCTAGACTGTCTAGATTGTCCATAAACAGGACACAACAACTGTTGGCCTTTCAAATTTGCCATCTGCTCTACTTTTAAAATGATTAATTAGGCATAAAAAGTAAAACTAAAAAATAATAACATTTTGAATGATAATTTACCAAAGGCATATTTGTCTTACAGGCATTAAATAAAAAATGGAGTTTCTTAAGCCATGTGTCTTAATTCCATGTTAGAATGTTAGACTCTAGATTGCTACATGGCCCACACTATCTTGCACATCAGCTTTTGAGTTTTCTTCTTAAACAAAAAGGATATTTTGGTTGTTTTATATTAAAAACACAGTTAAAAGATTTAATTTTTTTAAGTGAATTAAGGGTGACTACAGTTTAAAATTGCTTTCTAAATTTCTAAGAGATGGCATAAATTGGAGCTAGATGAAATATTTGAGCAGGAAGGTGATAGCCCATGACTTTAATACCAGCAGAGTCAGGAAAATCACTAAAAGATTAGTTGTTTTCAAAATTCTAGAGTTACAATGAGTAGAATGGTGATGGTTCACACCTTTAATCCCAGCATTTGGGAGGCATAAGTCTTTAATTCCCAATACTCAGGAGACAAAAGCATGCAGATCTCTGAGTTCAAGGCCATCCTAATACATAACAAGTTTCAAGTACAGAAAAACTTAGCTCCAGGTGTTATTCTAAACACCCTTCATCTAAGCAATTGGAAGATACACACCTATGATCCTAACACTTGGGAGGCAGTGGAAGGCACATTGGGTTTACAATGATTTAAATTTAAAAGCCACTTGCAAAAGGCAGGTTGAAATTCAAAGTGTATGTGTTATGTGATCTGAAACTAAATACACTTAAAGATATATTTAGTTCAAATTTTCAAAAGAAGTTTTTAAAATATCAATTGAAAGATAATGCTTTTCCTATTACCAAAAAAAGTATGTTCTAGGAAAGACATAACATGCTAAAAAAGGAACCTCCCAGATTTAGGATTAGGGTAGGGTTTTGATTTTTAGCTTTCCAAGTAAATAAAAGTTTCCAATAAGGAATCTGGAGACCTAGATGATCCAGTCTTGCATACTGCCTCAATAGCAGTTTCCTCAAAAATCTGCATCCAGAACAACTTCAAAACAACTAGTTAAGATGTTCCAGCCTCACAGCCCATTCCAGTCGTGACTTCAGTAAAGCCCTAAACTTCCCACCCAAAGATAACCTTCAAACTACAAACTACTCAGGACATTCAAACTGCTGAGCACATAGTGACTGATCAGCAAATTTTACAGCTAGCTTTCTTAAGAATTGACGTTTTCCCAATTTTAGACACATGAATGGAAACTACACCCCAAATCATCAGGAGGCAATTTTAAGAGAGCAATGTCCCGTTCTCAAAAGACAGAGTGGGTAGTTTTTGATCATTCAGTAGGTTATAGATGTTTGTTGTCATTTAGGGGGAATGAGTCCAAGTTGTTAATTCTCTTGGTCAGGGAGGAAACAAGGTATAGGTGGTTAGATCCAAGGATTTCTCTCTTTCTTTTTCTTTTCTCTATCCTTCTTTCTTTAGAATAAAGAGGGAGATATAGAAATACTATAGGAATGGTAGGAAAAGAGGGTAGATTATTGAATTTATTCTTATAGATCTTTGTATATTGATACAAAATTAATATTTGGTTACATTGGTATAGATCATTATATATTGATACAAAATTAGGGTTACATTTTGTTTAAAACATACTATGTATCAACTCTTTCTAAGGTATTGTGCCTATGTAATTCCTAAAAATGCAATGTGAAGTTCTAGTCCTTTTAAAAGCTAGTGTCACAAACTGTTTAGTATAATTAGGGAATGAAAACTAATAGTCAAAATTATGGTATTGTTAGGAACTAGTTTAGTTAGTCACAGATGTTTTCTAAGCTAATCAGATAGTAAATAGCTAGAGACAAGCAACATTTGCCTATTCAAATATACTGAGATAGATAGATGATCTTCAAAAACCTCAGAAATCTATAGAATATGGATTTTAAAGATGTTTTATTAATTTAAGACTTTTTTGACAATGAGACATGTCACCTTCTGGCAACATCCCCATTCTACTTCAAATAAGTTAAGTGGCAAGTTAGCCACTGGGTGGGAAAAATCCCTTGCTTCAAAGATAGACAGAATGCTGTCTGAAAAGAGCAAAGTGGATGCAGGAAAGTCAACTGTAGAGCTTTGCAAGGACAAAGCAGACGAGTCCTTCACAATTCCTGCTTTACAATTAATGTCTGTCAAATATGCTGAGCCAGAATGCTGAAGATGTTATTCCAATGTTATAGAAAAATCTTGGGTGATTGTATAGATGGCCAGCAGTCTCTATCATTTCTATAATTTTGAAGATGATTGCTCTTTACTTCCTGTTTTTTCAGATAATATTTAGCCTTCTAAGGTCTCTGGCTGAAGACTAGGTAGTTATTGTCTCACAGTTAAGTTTAAGTTGATTAGAATTTAAGAAAATTATTTTAAGGTCTGAAAACAACTTTTTAGATTGGTAAATACAAATGGACTGGACATTGTGAATGTAAATATTACCAGGTAATATATTGTTTGTTGATGTTATAAAAACACTCCTTTATTTAGACAAAAAGGGAGAAATGTTACAGAATATTTTATCACATTGTGAACCCCAAGATTATAAACTATAAAAACCTGTTTCTAATTGTGGAATGGCTCAACCGCTAATTCAAGAACTTTCTGTTTATTGTAAACAAATGATTATGGTGTGGCTTTGCCCTAACACACACCTTTAATCCAAGAGCTTTCTGTACATAAGGTTAAATAAAGTTAACCTTTTATTAACTTTATTTAATAAACTTTATTAATATTTAGTAAACTAGTAACTTTATTTAAGAGTTGGAGCAAGAAACCAGCGACAGAGATTAAACAGAAAGGAGGGACATTGAGATGGAGGGTATTTAAGACAGAACTGAGAAGAAGCAGCTTTTTTTTTTTACTTGATTTTTTATTTATTTTATAATTTTTTTAATTCTTCAAGTTACATCTCAATCACAATCTCCTCCCTACTCCCCCCTCCAGTCTCACCCTCCCACCCTCTTCCCCCTCAATCTCCCATCTTCTTCCCTTTTTTTTTAAGTTTAAGGTATATCTTTTTCCTCCCAACAGCTCCCCCTTTCAGTTCAACAAATGGTTCTTTCTCTTATAACAATAAATATAATATAAAACAACAGAGATAAATAGGCCACAATTATGAGAGTTATATGGCTTAGCGTACATTCCCAATGTCCAGTCCATATGTATTTGGCACCTGACTTTAACATTCTACTATCTAACCATGAAGAAGCAGCTTTTTATGCTTGGGCTTTTTGTTTTGGCTTTTTGTTTAAGGAATATCAGCTGGGTCTTCTCTCTGCCTTTCTGAGCTAGCAAGTTTTCAATCTAGCATCTGACTCCTGAGTCTTCATTGGTAAAATCAAATGACTTGGATAGTTTAGTTTTTTTTTTTTTTTAAACAACAGCTAAAGTTCAAAAAAAGCAAAATGTAAGCGAAGATGATGAGAATTAAAGGACTAAACATACATTTAGGTAACTGAATTAACAAATTCTTGTTGCCTTTTTATAATTGATCTAGTTTTGCACAGGCTGTATATAAAAATTTGAAAATAGTTAAAACTATAAAATTCTGGGGACTAGACAGATGGTTCATCAGTTTAGAGCACTGACTATACTTCTATAGGATCTGTGTTCTATTCCCAGCATCTACATGTTGTCTCACAACCATCTGTTACCCTAGCTCTAGGATATTCCATGTTCTCTGGCCTTCATGGGAACCAGACATACATGTGATGCTTAGACAGGTATGCAGGCAAAACATCTACACTCATAAAAATAAAAATAATTTATAATTTTTGAATACATTACTTTAAGAAATAACTCATCATTTATAGGAAATGTGTGTGTGTGTGTGTACAATGTGAATTTCTACTACTGCACACACACACACACACACACACACACACACATTAAGACTTCTTACATTTTAGACTAATATTTCTGATTTTCAATGGGGATAGCAAGGATACTAAGGCCCACAATTTTGCTGGTATGTTTCATGTCTATTTGATGCAAGTTAGAATCATTTGGTAACAGGGCTTCTCAATTTTTTTTTTAAATGGCTCTACAGGATTGCCTGTAGTCAAGTCTGTGAAGGCAGTTTCTTGACTAATGATTGATATGGGAAGCTCATATATTCCCATCTAAAACAACAAGAATGAATAAAAACAGTCAAGCAGAATATCAGAGGATGGATTTTTATAACTCAATTGAGGCTATATATGTGCTTTGCAAATAGAGTATGATTAGGAATCGTAATCAAAAAAAAAAGCAAGATTCAAGATAGCAACTGACAAGGCAAGTTAGATACACTGATGCAATAGTGGCAGGTATGTTTTGTGAGTATCCAACTATTTTCTCTTTAGATATGGGGCCTGTGCCACAAGATATATATAACTCATGCTTAGGACCCTTAACTGAACCAAGAACTGCCAGCTTCTTAGGCAACAGACCCTAGTATTGAATCCACTACTATAATTCTACAAATTGGCATAGTAAATGCGTTGTCCACTAAGTATTCATCTTCATGATCATAAATTAGTGAAGCTTTCAACTATCATCAGAGAGGTTGATTTTTGCAGTAGATAGTGGTTAATATTGCAGTTCATAGCAGGTCAACATATAGAGACTAAAAGAGTATGGAATTCTCATTCCTAAACACACATCTATATCATACTCCCTTTTCCCAAGTGGTTAGAAGATTATGTAAGACAGAATTAGTAAGAGCTTGAAGTAGTGGATGACTGCAAGGAAACAGTGTTTTCCAGGCATGACAGCACCAATGCACATATGAATTAATAGTGACTCTGCTTGCATTTACAAGAGCTACACAAGATCAAGCCAACAAAAATCCCAGCATGGATGAGGGAGTAGCTCACAAAGTCTCACCGCTAGCTGAGAATTGTCTATTGGCAACTGATGGCTGCTGCAGTATGAATGTCAGTTTTCTTAATGAATGTGGCTTCTTAAGAGCTACCAATGTTCCAGGTGTTGAACTCTACAACCATGTACAAACTGGCAGCACAAAGTAGATCCAGTGGCTTTAAAATAAAGAATACATGATAGTAGGAGGAAATAGTGATTTGTGGTCATGGGAGAAAAATTGAGTGAAGCAAGTGGTTGTGGATTTAATTAAAATACACCATATACTTATATGAATACTCAAAAATTATAGAGCTCTTAGCCCTCATAAGACTGTTGAACTGAGAGAGACTGATATGTAGGGACACTCCACATCAGGGGAGTGGGATGGGTGGGAGAGGGAGAGGAGGGTGGGAGGGTGGAAGCAGGAGGGGTGGAAAGAGGGCACTGTGATGGAGACGTAACTTGAAGTAATAAATAAACAAAAACAAAAAAAAACAAAAAAGAAAAATTATAAATCTAGAAAGGTTTTTTAAAAAAATAAAATGAAAGTGTTTAATTCATCCACTCTGAGCAAAGGTTATGAATTAGGATACTGGTGGAAATATTTAACTTGCATGAGTGAGATGGTTTGAGAACACAGATATTCTGAAAATGTCGAATTTCTCAAGAAGAAAACCATGAAGCAAAGTTGGACTTTAGCACATGAGCATTCAGAAAGTGAGTGAAAGAATGCACTTGGAAATTGACATACTCTGGCAAGAAAGAAAAGGAGAGAGCAAAGGTGGGATGGAAGCTACAAGCTTTTGTCTATAAAGCCCAGCTTGACCCTATCTGAAGCTCTGAAGCTAAGATGAACCTTCAGACCTACAGCAATAAGACTGAGTCTTTGTAGTTCATATACTCGCATCCACTGAGAAAACATTCTCCACAGGGACAGAGGGCAATTTTCTTAGACCTGACATCTGACTGGCTGTTGGAAGATTGACTGTTTGAGTCCTGAAATATATAGCCAACATGGTAGTATTTCTTACAGTACATTCTTTATGTCTCCCAGATCCAGCTTTTTTGTTGTTTTAGAACAGATTTTTCTTAAAAGAATGTAGATTAAGAGAAAGAGATTTTTCTTCAGAGTAGGCTAAACTGAAGCCCCACTGCTGGAATTGGTTTCAGGAAGAATGACTAAAGCTTAGACCCTATCTACCTACCACATCATGACTTACAGCCTTCCTTCCTCAGTTAGCACTTCAGCTGTACTAGACAGCTTATCTGGTAATATGACAGTGACGCTGACCCATAGCCAATCTGAGCATACCTTCTCAGGTCACAAATGATATCTGTGCTACTCTAATCCCTGTCAAAACTGAGTCAAGTTGTAGCAGTAGGTAGCAAACTGAATCACAGGTGACAAACTTTCTTTTGTGACTTCTTATGAAAAAAAAAAAATCAGTCTGATGAGCAGAGTAAACTGCCCCTGTCAGGATGATAACTCATCTCCCTGCCTTTGGCATAGGGAGATTCCAAATCTCAGACAAGAGTTACAATGTACATGGTGGGATTTCAGTGTTTGCTATCTTAGTTATGGTTTCTGTTTCTGTGATAAAACACCATGATTAAAATCACTTGAGGGAAAATCAGAAGCCCTTCCTTATACAAAAGATGAATGGGCTGAGAATGAAATTGGGGACACCCTTCACAATAGCCACAAACAATATAAAATACCTGGGGGTAACTCTAACCAATGAAGTGAAAGACCTGTATGACAAGAACTTCAAGTTCTTGATGAAAGAAATTGAAGAGGCCATCAGAAGATGGAAAGATCTCCCATGCTCATGGATAGGCAGGATCAACATAATAGAAATGGCCATCCTGCCAAAAGCAATATAAAGATTCAATGCAATTACTATCAAAATACCACCACAATTCTTTATAGACCTGGAAAAAGCAATTCTTAACTTCATATGGAATTAAAAAAAAACCCAGAATAGCTAAATCAATCCTGTACAATAAAAAAACATCTGGACATATCACCATCCCAGATTTCAAGCTGTACTGCAGAACAATAGTAATAAAAACAGCATGGTACTGGTACACAAACAGACCAGTGGATCAATGGAATCAAATTGAAACCCAGAAAAGAACCCACACACCTATGGTCACTTAATTTTTGACAAAGAAACCAAGACCGTACAATGGAAAAAGGACAGCATCTTCAACAAATGGTGCTGGTCCAAATGGATGTCAACATGTACAAGAATGAAATTAGACCCATAGTTATCACCTTGTACAAAACTTAAGTCCAAGTGGATCAAAGACCTTAACATAAGGCTGGACACAGTAAGTCTACTAGAAGAGAAAGTGGGGAAAATCCTCGAAATCATTGAAACAGGTGACAACTTCCTGAACAGAACACCAACAGCTCAGGCTCTAAGACCAACAATCAATAAATGGGACCTCATGAAACTGAACAGCTTCTGTAAGGCAAAAGACACTGTCATTTGAACAAAATGGCAATCTACAGATTGGGAAAAAATCTTCACCACATCTGACAGAGGGCTAATATCCAAAATTTACAAAGAACTCAAGAAATTAAATAAGAAATTAAATGCCAAGAAACCAAATAATCCAATCAAAAATGGGAAACAGAGCTAAACAGAGAATTCAAAAAGGAGGAATCCCTAATGGCTGAGAGACACTTGAAGAAATACTCAATATCCTTAATCATCAGAGAAATGCAACTCAAGACGACTCTGAGATTCCATTTCACACCTGTCAGAGGGCTAAGATCAAAAGCTCATATGACAGCACATGCTGGTGAGGGTGCTGGTGGGAGTGCAGTCTTGTGCAACCACTATGGAGGTCAGTCTGGTGATATCTGAGAAACTTGGAATAGCTCTGCCTCATGACCCAACCATACCACTTCTGGGTATACATCCAAATGGTTCCTCGCCGAATCACAAGGAAGTGTCCTCAACTATCTTCGTAGCAGCCTTATTTGTAATAGCTAGAAACTGGAAACAACCCAGATGTCCCTCAACCAAAGAATGGATTAAAAAACTCTGGTACATCTACACAATGGAACACTACTCAGCTATCAGAAACAATGAAATTATGCAATTTGTAGCCAAATGGATGGAACTAGAGAAGCTCATGCTGAGTGAGCTAACCCAGACCCAGAAGGATGCACATGGCATCTATTCACTTATAGTCGGATTTTAGCCATATAGTACAGGATAACTACACTACAACCAATGTGCCAAAGAGAACATGGACATAGATGACATAGACTTTGTTTCCTGTTAATGAGACACTTTGCCATAGTGGTGCTGCCTTATATGGCTCCAGTGTATGAGGAGGCTCTTGGCCTTCATATGACTGCCGAACTGGGGCGGGGGACTGTTATGTAGGGACACTCCATTCCAGAGGAGTGTGATGGAAGGGATAGGGGGTAGAGGATGGTTGGGCAGGACTGAGAGGGGTGAAAAGAGGACACTGTGATGGAGATGTAACCTGAAGTAATAAATATTAAAAACAAAAACACTTGAGGGAGTACATTTCATCTTACAGGCTATAGTTAATCATCTAGGAAAACCAAGGCAAAAACAAAAAAAATCAAGACAGAATGGAAAGGCAGGAACTGATGCAGAAAACAGGGGAGTACTGCTTACTGGATGCTTATCCCATTTAGGAGGACCAGCCCAGTAAGGTATTGCCCACAGTGAGCTGGGTTTACCACCAATCATCAATTAGGGGGAGCTGTTGGGGTGAAAAAGATATACTTTAAACTTAAAAAAAAAAGGAAGGGGATGGGTGGGTTGAGGTGGAACAGGGTGGGAGGATGGGACTGGTGGGGGGAGTAGGGAGGGGATTGCGATTGAGATGTAACTTGAAGAAATAAAAATAAAGAGGAAAAAAATTGTGATGCAAGTTAGGATGGAAGCCGAGTTGGATATAGAACTTTAAACTAATGGAGATGGTTGGATAGTAGAATGTTAAAGTCAGTTGCCAAATACATATGAACTGGACATTGGGAATGTAAAAAGAAACAAAGAAAGAAAGAAAGAAAGAAAGAAAGAAAGAAAGAAAGAAAGAAAGAAAGAAAGAAAGAAAGAAAGAAAGAAAGAAA
>CAJQZJ010033927.1:3991455-4002472 GCA_907164525.1 Lophiomys imhausi
AAAGAAAGAAAGAAAGAAAGAAAGAAAGAAAGAAAGAAAGAAAGAAACTGCCCCCTAGAGACTTGATTACAGGCAATTCTCCAGAGTCATTTTTTTTTCAATTGAGAGCCCATATTGCCAGATGATTCTAATTTGAATCAAATAATATAAATGCCATGACTTTGAAGATCAGAAATATTACTCTAAAATATAGAAATTTGATGGAATATGAAATTTTACTTCCAAAGGGATTGGGTGGAAGGAGAATCTCCTACTTCATTTCTGGGTCCATACATCTACCTGTGAGGATTCAGCAGTTTTGGTGTTTAAAAACTGCTAAGGGATCATTCCCCATGATTACAGCTTAATCTTCATTCTGACAGACAATTTACCACAGTACTACTTTCATAGCCTCCCCAGAAGCTCCTGGACATTCTGTTGTGTGATGTGGATAGCCAGCACATTCTATTCCAAAAACTTTTCATGGAATAATGAAATCTTATTGCAACAATCTCCTGATCATCATCTTTATTGTTTTTGTTTATTCATATTAAGTCACACTTTTGTTGGCCACTATCTGTCTTGTTCATACGAGAGTCATGTTACATTAACTATCTTCTCAAACCTATGTGTGTCAGAAACATCCCCTTTTCTCACCACCAATAATCCTGTAGCTAACTTATAGCTGTATACACTTGGATTCTCCAAGTTATTCCTCCACAGGTATCCTCTACTGTTTGAAAGGTGTATATATAAGCTTAAAGACCAGATGATGGTTCTTTAGAGACTCTTGACTCTTTCTTTGTGGATGTCAACATTAATAGGACAAACCATTAAATTATTCTATAATAAAATATACACAATAATGAGTTTGTGATTTTTGGTTAGGATATCAAATTATTGTAGTTGATTAATGTTAGTAAGCCAGATCGAACCTTAAAACCTCAGATAACACTTATTTTTCTCTAGAATATGAAATTTCTATAGGATCCTGTAGAAATAACTTGTGTTTCTTCTATTGAGCTCTAGTTGGAATAGCCAAGAGCCTGAACCTCAATCATATAAAGGGATGGTAGGACATTTGCCTGGAAGTCAATGCTGTCAATCACTAGAAACCTTAGCTTCGGATATTAGTGAAGACATCTAAATGAGGCCTTAAGCTATTGGGTTAAGTGCAGAAGGAAATAAAGAGGGGAGAGAATGAGGTAGTAAGAGAAGAAATAGAGTTAGAGACACCAAGGGGTGTCGTTTTTCTGGCTAGGGCATAGAATTTATTCAATATTTCATCTACTGCATTTTATTTGCAATAATAATCATAAAACCCTGATTAAATTTAACAAGAGGAATCATTCCAACTAGGACTAAGATGGTGGCAAATATGAAGAACACATGGTGAGTGGAAATGGTACCACATAATTTCTGAAAACTACAATTCCTCAGACTGTTATACTAGAAATGCGTGGGAGAAAAGAAGTCTTATCAATTTGACAAACAATTACTTAGATTTAACTCCTTTGCCTACCTCTCTTTAGCTCTGCTATCTGGGATAACAGAGGACTCATGTCCAACTTTGTTGGATTTTTTTTTAAAGGTAAACCAATTTTTGAACTACAAGGTTTGTTAGTCTACCTAAAACTTATTATCTAAGGTAATTTACTATCACAAGTAGGACTTTATTCACTGATATGTGGAAGGAGTTGAATAATTGCAGTTGGAATGGGAGAGAAGCATGGCCTACTTTATAACTGCTTTTTTTTTCCTGTTGAAACTTCAAACCAGGTAACAATTTGAACACCACTATGAAATATACTCTGCAAAAGTCATATATTTAACACTCAATGAGGGAATTAAAGAAAGTTTTTATTCTGATTAAAAGCTATGTTTCTTAATAAACACCAATGCATAATTACATTAAGGCTTTGTTAGTAATTATCTGCAAAAAAAGATAGTCTTTTGCTTGTTCATTGATTTCTAGCTTGCTCTCTTTCAGGTGACAGCATTCATGGATGTTTTTACACAATTTGATTTATTCATGTATTTTGTTTGGTTAATAAAAATATATATACTCACATTTCATGAACTGAAACTATGTATGTTTAGTGGCAGAGAATAGCAAAATGTAAAGCTTATTAAAACAAATTCTGCACTTATCCACCACCCAAAATGATAAAGTTAAAATTAGAGAAACAATTAGCATTATTTCCTCTTTTATAACTCATGTCAATGACCTGTGTTCAGTCTTTCCTTGGCCCTAATAACCCTTATTGCTTTCCTTTTTACATTTTATAATGCACGCATATATATATTTGTATTTTTTAATCTATGAGGTTATTTGGTCTGGCTTATTATTAAAAGTTATAAGCCCATCCATTTTCAAGCAAATTTTCTAATTTCATTTTTGTTTAGGACTTAATAGTATCAAATTTTCATTACTCATTTATCTGTTGATACAAAATAAGATGATTACAATTCTTTGTTAGAGTCACTAAATCGTCAATAAACATGGCGGTGTAAATTTTTATTTTTGGTTACATAATTTGGGGGTTTATAATCTAAAGAATTATTATACAATATGTCTATTTTTAAATATTTGAGAATTGATTTTCAATTGATTTCCACAATGGTTGTACTAGTTGTATCCCCACCAACAGTGAATCAGGGTTCCTTTCTTTCCATAGCCTCTTCAACGTATGTTGTCAGATCTGATGATGAATTAGGTGAATTAGGTAGTATCATAAAGTAGTTTTAAATAGTATTCCCTAGTGACTACAGATATTGCACAAATTTAAAAATAATTATTGGCCATTTGTGTTTTTATTTAATTACTTAACTCTTTTTTATTGAAAAAAATTTTAATGTTTATTTATTACTTCAGGTTACATCTCCATCGTAGTGTCCTCTTTTCGCCCCTCCCAGTCCCGCCCTCCCACCCTCTACCTTTATCCCTTCCATCACACTCCTCTGGAGTGGAGTGTCCCTACATATCAGTCCCTGCCCCAGTTCAGCAGTCATATGAGGGCCAAGAGGCTCGTCATACACTGAGGGCCTATAAGTCAGCACCACTAGGGCAAATTAACAGGTAACAAAGTCTATGTTCATGTTCCCTTCAGTGCATTAGTTGTAGTATAGTTATCCTGTACTATATGACTAAAATCCAATTACAAGTGAATAAATGCCATGTGCATTCTTCTGATTTTGGGTTAGCTCACTCAGGATGAGCTTCTCTAGTTCCATGCATTTGGCTGCAAATTGCATGATTTCGTTGTTTCTGATGACTGAGTAGTATTCCATTGTGAAGATGTAGCACAGTTTTTTTTATCCATTCTTTGGTTGAGGGACATCTGGGTTGTTTCCAGTTTCTAGCTATTACAAATAAGGCTGCTACGAATATAGATGAGGAACTGTGCTTGTTGTTTGGTGAGGAAACTTTTCGATGTATACCTAGGAGTGGTATGGCTGGGTCTTGAGGTAGAGCTATTCCAAATTTTCTAAGATATCATCAGGCTGATTTCCATAGTGGTTGTGCAAGTCTGCACTCCCACCAACAGTGGAGGAGTGTTCCTCTTTCTCCACAACCTTGCCAGCATGTGCTGTCATTTGAATTTTTGAGCTTAGCCATTCTGACAGGTGTGAGATGAAATCTCAGAGTCGTCTTGAGTTGCATTTCTCTGATGATTAAGGATGGTGAGCATTTCTTCAAGTGTCTCTCAGACATTAGGGATTCCTCCTTTGTGAATTCTCTGTTTAGCCCTGTTCCCCATTTTTTGATTGGATTATTTGGTTTCTTGGCATTTAATTTCTTGAGTTCTTTGTAAATTATGGATATTAGCCCTCTGTCATATGTGGGGTTGGTGAAGATTTTTTCCCAATCTGTAGGCTGCCATTTTGTTAGAATGACAGTGTCTTTTGCCTTACAGAAGCTTTTCAGTTTCATGAGGTCCCATTTATTGATTGGTGGTCTTAGATCCTGAGCTATTGGTGTTCTGTTCAGGAAGTTGTCACCTGTGCCAATGAGTTCGAGGCTTTTCCCCACTTTCCCTTCTATTAAATTTAGTTATCGGGCTTTATGCTAAGGTCTTTGATCCACTTGGATTTAAGTTTTGTACAGGGTGATAAGTATGGGACTTTTTACATTCTTTTACATGTCAACATCCAGTTATTTTTTTTGAGTTAATTTTGTATCCAGCCACCTTGCTGTCCATTTGTGTTTCTTTTCATGAAAACTGTCTACTCAATTCATTTGTCCATTTGCTGATTGGCAGTTTTGCTTAAACACTGTTTATTTTCTATAATTCTTATAAATTTCAAGGTGTTAGTCCCTTGTCTGCACTGTAGCTGGTAATTATTTTCTCCTGTTCTGTAGGATGTGTGCTTACTGCTCATTTCCTTTGCTCTGAAGAAGCTTTTAACTGTCATAGAGCCGCATCTGTTACTACTTGAGGTTAGTTCCTATGATATCAGTGCTCCGTTCAAAACATTCTTTCCTGTCTTAAATCTTGAAGTGATTAAAAATATATATTCAGTCATGAAAGTGGGAAATCCAATGTGAAGCTCATAATGGCTATTCTCATAGTACAGAAGCTTATGGAGATGTATATAGATGGAGGCTCTTATTAATTTTGGTGTGCAAAGTTTAGTTTATTTTCTGATACAGTATATAATTCTTTTAAAGGACTAATTCTGGCTTTCTTAATGGATAGGAGCATTTTTCTCTGGCGATCTCAATTCAAATCCTTGCATGGGTGACATGCCTTCTAGCAGGTTCTTAGCCTTACTCTCAAAATAGCACTAGTGTGAATTCTACTGTAGCATTCACCCCTGTATGTAGATTCAATGGCAGCTAACAATTCAGGGTTAGGAATACACCACTATATATCAGACTGCTACCACTATGTGAAAATTCTCTTTTAGAAGAAAAATCAGCTATTATTTACTTCCCAATTGCCATTAAGGAATTGTATTTTCATCTTCTGGATCTTAACTTAAATCAATACAGATACTCCAGTGCATTATCTGTAATGCTTTTCTTGTTTTGCTTATATTCAGCATCATGAATATCCTCTTTCTGCCTGATAATATTATACCCAAGGATCTGAGATTTATAATCCTAACATGATGATCAGTGGTGAAGCACATAAAAATCAAATAATTATGCAACAAGTTGGTGGGATGTGTTTCAATAAAGTACTTCTTTATTATTTCATTACTACATTACTACTACTACTACTACTACTACTACTACTACTACTTCAGCATGAGGAAGGGCACACATGGCAAACCCATAAATAGTGTTTGCTACTCAATAGCAAAAAGTTGAAAAACTTTGCTTTAAAAATATGGACAAGATAAAGATGGCCATTCTAAACATTTCTACTTAATATATTACTATAATTCCTTTCCAGAGGAATTAAGTAAAAGTCATATAGCAAATTCAGTAGGAAAGATATATGTAAATTGACATTGTGACATGATATTAAATTTAGAAAAATGTCAAAAACTCCACTAATACTGTTAGAACTGACACATGAATATATTAAGTTGATAAAATATTGAGTCAACACATAAAAATAGGTAGCAGTTTTAGATCTAACAAAAAATAATGCAAAACATTCAAGTCAGTAATCTCATTTATAATTCCTTGGATATAAATGCAACAAAGGAGGTAAAATATCTGAATACTGGGAACCATACCACACTGGCAAAAACAGTGGACTAAATACAAGCAAATGGAAAGATATTTTGCTTATGTTTTAGAGGAATTAATGTTGTTAAGGTAGTTAATTTAACAGAGGTTCTGTGCAGATTAAGTACAGAGATTCAATGTCAAAAAAAATCATGAAAATATATGAAATTACAAAAATAATCCCAACTAGATTATTATTCCATCTGAAAGAACAAAATTAGAGGCATAATACCATCTGATAAACTATATTAAAAAGCTTATAGTAAGCAAATCAGCATGTGAATGGCAGATAATGAAAAAACTGAATCACAGAATAGAACACTACAGAATTTAGAAAAAAGATCACAAATTTATTGCCTGTTCATTGTCAACAAATGTACGAGAAACAGACAATAAACAATAAAAGATAGTATGCTGAGTAATAGATTTTGCTTAAACTAGATGAAAAAGATATTGGATTCATCTCATACCATATACAGAAAAGTCTAAATGGATTGATGATGCCAATGAAGATCTGAAGATATAGAAAAAAATTAAAAACAACACAACATAAATCTAGTCAATGAACTTTGGCTTTGACTGCAAATACATAAGCAACAAAAGCAAACAGAGATAAATACATTCCTATCAAACCAGAATAAGCTTCAGCATGGAGAAAGAAATCATTGCTACAGAGAACTGACAGCCTACAGAGCAGGAGAAATAGGTAAAGAGCACATTTCTGATGGAGTATTACCTAATCTACACAAGGAACACAGTAACAAGAAAAGATACCAATTAAATACAAAGAATTTTAGTGGACATTTCCCCAAATCGACATACAGTGAACAGAAATCTGGAAAATATATAATAGTATTAATTATCTGGTATATGCAAATTAAAACTATAATGAGCTAGGACTTCACAACTTTCAGAATGATATAATACTAAAAGACACCTTTACAAGAGGAAGGGAAAATGGTTGTGAAGACAGGAAGTGTCATACATTGTAAGTGAGAATGTAAATTATTATATCCTTTGTAGAAAACCATATGACATGATGATATGATATTATGATGTGATATGATATAGTGATATTACATAATATTTTCAGTTCCTCAAAATCAAAAATAGAATTAACACATGATAGAAGTGTAAATAATAAGTCAGAAAGAGAACTAGCACATGCTCCCACTAATGTGTGAAGCTTAAAACAACTGGAGGGGGGGAGAACAGCAGAACCAGATGTTGGGAAGTGAAAGGAATGGAGAATGTTAGCCAAAAGTCCAGAATTTCAAGTATTTTAAAATAGCTAAAATAGTAAATTGCATTTTCCACCAAATATAGAGATGATAGCCTTGCTAATCAACTTGATTTTTTAATTGCATATGTAATACACGGATCTTCACTGCATGCGTATTCCATACATATCTGCAAGTATGGTTTGTCATTCAATATTTAAAAAATGAGGAGATCAAAAAGTCTGGGTTAGAGAGGAAATATGAAAGTAAGACTCAGAGGTGACTCTAAATTCAGCAACCTGGTTACTTAAAGTGACACCAAGCATTTAAACAGACCCAGACCCGTAGGAATGAGTTCCAGTCATTCCCAATGTCTGGGTCAACAGTTCTCATTTAGGAGTACAGGACCACCTGGAGCCCTGACATGCAGGCCCAACTCACCACAAAAGTTTGGATTGACTGTGACTTCAGCAAGTTTCCAGATGATTCTATCAGATGCTCTAATTTAAGAACCACTGGTTTAGATAAATCATCACATTAGGGATATTGATTAATAGCTAAGATAATTTTTCAACACGGCAGTCAGGAAATGTTATTCTACAATTAGGAGTTGTTTCTTTTTTTTTAATTTATTTTTATTTTATGTACATTGGTGTTTTGCCTGCATATATGTCTGTGTGAGGGTGTCAGATCTTGGAGTTACAGACAGTTGTGAGCTGCCATGTGGGTGCTGGGAATTGAACCTGGGTCCTCTGGAAGAGCAGTCAGTGCTCTTAACCACTGAGCCATCTCTCCAGCCCCGAGTTGTTTCTTTTTTAATATGCTTAAGCATTCACTGGGTTATAAGCAGTCACTTATTATTACATAAATGGCCAGATAATTGGATGATTATTTATTTTAGTTTCTGGCATTTAGTTTACTGTTTTGATTGAACTCTTGGACTAAATAAATTCTGCAGTTTTTCCCTATTGTATTTGATGGTTGTACAGAGCTGCGCCTGTTGCTCTATAACCAAGGCAGGTGAGGATATAATTTTCTTACTGTTCCCAAACACACAGGAAGCCATATTTGCTAGCATAATGGAAAACCAGGCACATATCTTCTGCTTTGTTACACTCACCCTCTTGCTCTTTGGGGTTTTAAGTTTCCCATTGTGCCCTCATTCTTCCAACAGAGGAAATTTCACCACCCACAGAATGCATGCTGTGTTTTCCCATCCTGGTGGAAACACACAATAGCCATCATGGAAGTGGCAACACACAGCAGGGACAGCCATCCCTGCATCTGGGTCATCCCAACTGCTGCTGACTTGGGAACAAGCCCAGCAAGCTCAGAACTCCCCAGAACCCATGTTTTCTATGCAACACATTTGCACATAGCAAGCTCCCTCTTTGAGGCTGAGATGGTGCCTGATGAGGTGCGCTGGAGTGATGGTGGCTTCGGTGGGGGCAGGGCCAGGCTAAGATGGAAATGAGGTAAAGGTAATGGTAATGGCCATCACCACCAGGCTTCGTTGCTTTCAATAACACAAATGCTTTCAACATGATTAGTTTCTAGGACAACAAGACAGCAGAAACACAATGTGACTGACAAACTGTTATGGGCAACTGATTCTATTACATTCAGTAGGCTGAATCAGAGAATATGCCCAAGCTCATCATACCTTGCAATGAGATATTCAGAAGGCACAGAAGCACAGAAGTGAAACTGAATTTAACTTTTCTCACTTTAACTTGGCCAAACTCTTTGCAGGTAAGAGCCAAGGTTACAAAATATCTGAATATCCCAAGGTTAAAAACCTTGTTAAGTAATGGTACTCATCTCTCATTAAGGCATTTAATTAACATAATTGAAACATAAATCAAAATATCAAAATTCTCTCAATCTGATAGCTATCCTTCATGCAAACAAAAATCTATTCTAAATCATTGCACTATCTGCATCTGTGGAATTATATGAAGACAGCAAATAATTAGTAAAACCTATCATAGTAGATTATCATAAACTACTGCATGATGTGCTCTTTTAAGATATCTTTACATGTCAGTAGGAATCTACACACTTATTGAATTCTATTGGCACACATTTAAAAATATTTTTTTCTTTTTGTTTAAAATTAATTGTCTAATTTTGAAGCCAGGAGTCAAGATACATTCTATGAGATATTTTTTCAAACATTTTTCTAAAACATATAAATATATATATGTAATATATTTTTTCTGTGCATATTATGGTAGAAGCGACCAATTTTTTAAAACTTCCGGACTAATATTTTCATTGCATTTTCACTCATGGCTCCAACAGCCAGGAGGAAACTCACTGTGCGGTATCTATCAAACATCTTGGCTCCTCTGTTTGATAAGTCAGGAGAATCGTAGTCCTGCTTTACAGTAGGTTGTATATTAAAATGCTCATGAGAAATGTGTCTCATAAATGCAAGGCTGCTAACATGTTTAAAAGATAATTGTGCTATATACCATGGGGACTAAGACACATTCTGTATTAGGAAAACCTTGAAAATAGGACTGACCTTCCTATTCCCAGGGAAGGGTGGCTCAGAAGTCTACTGGGATGGACTCGTTTTCAAATGAGAGAGCACTTTTTAAACTACAAAGAGTTTAAAGAAAGTACAGGTTTCCACATTATTATTAAAAATATACATCTGTGTCACAATTTCAGGCTGAGTAGGATAGTCACAACCTCTCGGGGAAATCTTGAGCAATTTGACAGTATTTTTTTGTTTGTTTGTTTTTTTAATCCAGTAAAGCCTACTAGGTTTTGTAAGTCCTATGTACAATTAGACCTAACTTTATGAAAGAGAAAATGCGTATTACGTTCTCCCCAAATCTTTTATTTGCTGATTAACAGAGGAAGTGTATCTACCCATCGTAGCTACTAAGTAGCAAATGGAACTCCTGGGAATCACATATTAGATTCCTTTGGGAATCAAATAAACTCTAAGAATTCTCACTGTCCTCAGTGGTGTCAACATCAAATTGAAATTCGAATTTTAACTGCCCTTCATCCATTTGAAATCTACACCCACAAATCCTTCTCCAAGGAAACAAGGACAGTTCTTTCAACAGCCATTCACTGAGCATCTATTTGTGCTCAGAGAAGCTCAGGAAACTGGCGGTGTATAGAGAAAGAGCCACTGCCCCACCCTACCGAGCAATACAAGTTAAGATGCCATACCTTGGGTAAGACATCAATGCCACAAGGAATGATGTCATCTGGCTGTGCAAACATGGGGAAGAAATGACTCTAATGATGACAATTTTGAGTGAAGTAAAAACATTGAAAATATAACACTAAAAGAAACTGCTTTTTCCCCCTTCTTTGCTTTCCTTCCTGCTTTTCACCATCAGACAATGTAAGAAAATGTGAAATCTAAATTTTGCTTTAAGAAGCTGGTTATAGCTTCTAGAAGAGTTACGCATTTTTGAGTGAGGATGGCATGAAAAGTGCTGTCCCACATCCTATAGGTGCGTCCGCAGGTATAGTTCACAGCCCTGTTTTATTTCCATCCATTTCTATTCTTTCATAATCATACGTTCTCACTCAGTGAGCACTTACCTTTGAAAAATGGTATTTTAACACTCGACTGTCTCTTCAGCAAAAGTCATTTTACTGAAATAATAAAACAGATTGTATCCTGCTGAGCGTGATATTCTGCAAGGAGACAGAGAAATGGAACAGAGACGTGCCTAAGGTTGATGGGTTTGAGGACCCACGAACAAAATGCGGAGAGAGAAGAATAAACACCCAAAACTACACACCAATGTGTGTCTGTTCGTCGCAGTGAGGAAATAAACAACAAAGAAGTCAAGGAAGCTGTACACCAAGCCATCCCTCCATTTGGATTTTATCATTTCTTGTTTGGGAGTCAGCTGTTTGAGTCACTAGTAGATCGATGTCTGGGTGAATAAGACAGTACAGACACCGGCGAAGTGATAGGAAAGGAACCTCAGAGGCTCTCTTAGAATGTCCACGAAGTGAATGTGCTACTCTTCTCAGAGAAAGGACCAAATAACATCCTTTCACTACTGCAGGTAGTTTTTCACCTGGAGAAGAAAGCAGGAAGCACAAATAATAATAATAATAATAATAATAATAATAATAATAATAATAATAA
>CAJQZJ010033927.1:4006483-4030290 GCA_907164525.1 Lophiomys imhausi
ACACACACACACACACACACACACACACACACACACACACACACACACACACATATCCTAAATACATCTTGTCCACAGTAAATCAACTTTAAACATGAGGATACATATAAATGAAAAGACTGGAAAAGGGTAAACAGTGACAATCACAGCCTGAAGAAAGTGAAAGTACCTTTATTAGCTTCAGATGGAGCTGACTCCAGAGCAAGGAAAGTTACAAGGTCTAAAAGTAGTCATTACAGTATAAGTGAGTCACGTCTCAAAAAGATGCAATGATTTATCTCATGAACACTAGCAAACACAACTGATAACATGTCAGGTGAGAGAGGCTGAATTCACCTTAAGATGCAGAGACAAGCTGTGTGGCTGCTGAAGAGCCCAGTGTCTACAATCAGCAACAATGAACACTTGAAAAAAGGGTCTTGAAAGTTTTCACCATGAACAACAAGACATGTCTGAGATCTACGGTGTGCTTAAGTTAATACTCACCATGCAAACTATATACATGTCTCAAACTGTCTCATTGCCACATCACTGTGTAGCTTTGATTTTATATTTCAGAACAAGCTTAAGATTTTTTTTCAACAGTAGACTTTTGATGGAAAAATAGGTCAGGCTACTAATTTAGTTGGAGATGTCAATACTCATCTATCAAAAATAGACAGGTCCTTCCTACAGGAGAAAAGTGGGGAGGACACAGGTTCACTAAGAGTCACCATTAATCAACTGCTTGTAACCAACACCTAATGAGCCTCATCCAACAACAGTAGAGCAAACATCCTGCCCAAGCTCATGTGGGATCTCATTTTGTATCTATCACATTCTAGGACAATGAAGCACAACCAAAGATTTTAAAGACCAAAACTCATACAATGATTGCTTCCAGACAACAGTACTATTTAGTGAGCTGTCAATAATGGAAGACAAGCAAGGAAAAGAAAATACTCAGAGATGCAAACACACAACCCGTTTCTAGGCGTGGTGGCATATGCTCAGGAGGCTGGCACAGGATGATCATGATTTTCAGGTCAGTGTAAAGATAAAAGTCCATATGGTCAAAAAATCTTAAGAGAAATTTAACAAAACATTTGTAAGTAAATAACAAGAACATACAGCCTCTAGATTTGTAGACTGATACTAAAGCAATGCTTAGGGGGATATTGAAGCATTGAATTCAATCATTAAAAAAATTAAAATTCTAAAATGTATCAAAGTTCCTACCTCATGAAACTAGAATAATAAAAGCAAATTAAATCAAATGTAAACAGAACAAAAAAATAATAAAAATCAGGTCAGCTCCAGTGAAATTTAAAGCAGAATTTCAATAAAGAAAATCAAATCCAAAGCTGGCTTTTTGAAGGATGATTAAAATCAATAAGCCTCTAACCAGGCTAACAAAGTAAAAAAGGAAGATACAAATTACCAAAATTGGAAGTGAAAATGAAACTGTACTTCAGCTCCTAAGGATATTAAAATGGAAATTTTATGAAAATTTCTGTGTGCCTGTCTTAGTCCATTCATATTATTAAAGGAAAATTTCATAAACAGTTTGTTTATCAGCAATATGTTTTTGGCAGATTTGATGTCTAGTGAGGAGGTGTTTCCGGTTTTTAGATTGCACCAACTCAAGGTGTGTTTGTGTGATGGACTGGTTTGCTAGCTCTCCAGTGGTCTTAATACGGCATGAATCCCAGTCACCAAGACTCCACCCTTGAGTTCTCATAACTGCCAAGGGACCCACCTCAATATTGCCAAAAAGGAGACTAGAATTTCAACAGAAGAATTCATTAGAGAAACAAAATGCAAACTACACCACCAAAACATGACCACATAGATGAAATCAGCCTATGCCTTGAAAAAGCACAGGAAGAAATACATAAGCCATGTTTTGGGATGTAAGAGTAGCATCAGTGGCAAATGCTTATATGCACACTGTGAATCAGCATGTGGGTCTTGAAATTAAAAGCACATTTCCAGCTGGTGATATGGCCCAGTGGTAACATGTCTCAGGGCCTGGGTTAAATCCCCCACATACACAAAGAATTTCATCTCCTTTAGTGCTGAAAAACATTAATTCTCAACAATTTATTTACAAATAAAACATTACAAAAATGCTAATAAAATTTCATACAAATATAATAGATTGTAAACAAAATCAACATGAAGGAACGTATGCAATATGATGAAAGAACAAACAGAGCAGCTTAAATTGGGAGACATTTCTCATTTATAGTAAAAATATTGTCAGAATGTGAGTTACTGTAAATTTATGTATAGCTTCAATTCAATTAATACCAAAAAAATCAGTAACCTAGTATAAGAATACTTCAAAGCTAATCCTAAACTTATATTAAGAGACAAAAACCCCAAAATACCTAATATGATATTGAAGAACAAGAGTAGAAGCCTGTAGTTATCTGGTTTCAAACTGATTATTAAGCCAAAGGAAACAGGTCACGTGGTTGTTATGAAGAAATAGGCCCAGTTCAATGGAACAGAAAGAGACCCAGAAGCAAAGTCATGTGCATATAGTCAACTGATTTTTTTCTTTTTATCAAAAATGAAAGAAATTAAATGAAATTTAGTCTTTCCAATAAATGGCAGAGTATTTTGACATCCATATGTATAATAGGTCTAGCCAAAGATCATATACCCTTAAAAAAATCACTTTATAAGGCACAGAGCTAAATACAAACATAAAACTAAAGCATGGGAAAATATTTAAAAGTGTCTTGAGTTTTGTGATGACTTTTAGGTACAACATTAAAGGCATGATCTGTGAAAGACAGAGTTAAAAAGCTAGACTACACTGAGGTTACAAACTTTGTTCTGCACAATGCACTAAAGAGAATGAAAAACAAGGTACTGATTGGAAGAAAAGACAAACAAAAGAACATATACAACAAAGTGTTATTGTCCACATATACAAAGAATTATTAAAACTTGGCAATTAAATGCAATCATTCAACTGAAAAGTAGAACAAAGACCTTCATAGACATTTCAGAAAATCAGCAAATAATCATATGGGGAAATGCATCGCACCATTTATGAGGAAACATAAGTCAAACCTACAGAGAAATAGGGTTGCACACCTGTGAAAAGCACCAGAACACTAAGAACTACATCAAATGCCTTGAAGGATGGGCAGTCCCAAGAACTCATTCATTGTAGGTGGGGGTACAAAATGATACTTTGAGAGAATTTCAAATTTTCTTATAAAATCAATACACTCCTCCTATGTGATACAGTAATCACACATCCTGGCAGTTAGCTAGAGTTGGAAACATCCTCATACAAAACCTGCTCATAAATGCATATAGAAGTTTAGCTGTCTGCATGTTTCCATTATCTGCTGGATGATACCTCTCAGATTACCTACATTCCTGTCTGCAAGAATAAAAGAGTATCATTAATAGTGTCAGGGGATGGGTCTCTCCCATTAGGGAGTCTCAAGGTGGTTCAGTCATTGGTTGGCCATTCCCTCACTCTCTGTTCTATCTTTTATCCCTACATATCTTGTAGGCAGGACAAATATTGGGTCAAGGGTTTTGTGGGTGGGCTGGCATCATCCCCCTCTGTCCACTGGAAGTCCTACCTGGCTACAGGATGTGGCCAATTCAGTCTCAGTATCCCCCACTGCAAGGAGTGTCAGCTAGGGTCACCCTCATAATCTCCCAAGGGTCTCCCCAATGCCAGGTGTCCAGCTTGTCCCAGGGATGCCCACCCACCACTTACTTTCCTTTCTTTCTCACAACCTTCTAATCCCCCATCCCAGTTCTCCCCATACCTGATTTCCCCTTCCCCTCTCCACCCCATCTCTCATCCACTTCGCTTTCTCCATCCACTTCCAATGTCTATTTTATTTCCCTTACTTAGCGAGATTCAAGCCCTTGAGCCCTCCTTGCTACTTAGTTTCTTTGGGTCTGTGGATTGTAGGATGATTATCCTATACTATATGGCTAATATGTGCTTATGAGTGAGTATATACCATGTGGGTCTTTCTAAGTCTGGGTTACCTCACTCGGGATGATCTTTTCTAGTTCCATTCATTGCCTATAAATTTCATGATGTCCTTCTTTTTAATAACTGAGTAGTTCATTGTGTAAATGTATCACAGTATCTTTAACCATTCTTCAGTTGAGGGACATCTGAGTTGTTTTCAGGTCCTGGTTATTATGAATAAAGCTACTATGAACATAGCTGAGGGAATATCCTTGTAGTTCAGTGAAGCATATTTTGAGTATATGCTCAGGAGTGGATAGAGGGGTCTTGAGGTAAGACTTTTCCCAGTTTTCTGAGAAAGCACCAGATTGTTTCCATAGTGGTCGTACACGTTTACATGTATCCCAGCAATGGAAGAGTGTTTCCTTTGCTCTACATCCTAGCCAGCATGTGCTGTCACACCCAAACATTAGGCAGAAATCAGGGAGTCTTGTGTAAGAGTTAGGGGAAGGATTAAGGGAGCTGGAGAGGTCAAGTACATCACAAGAGCTACATAGCCAACCAACCTGGACCCATGGAAATCCATAGAAACTGAATGACCAAACAAAGAACATGCATGAACCTTGGCCCCTAAACATATGAAGCTGATGGACTGCTTGGTCCTCAAAAGTTCCCTAACAATTGGGGCTGGAGCTATCTCTGACATGGACTCTGTTCCCTCCCTATGGATCCTGTTTCCCTAGCAGGGCTGCCTTGTCCTACCTCAGTGAAAGAGGAAGCACTTCGTCCTGATGCGATCTGATGTGCCAGTGGGCACATAGCAGGGAGGTATATGTGAGAATGGATGGGAGGGTGGGACTGAGAGGAGAGGAGTGAGTGGGGTTGCGATTGCATTGTAAAATAAACAAATTAATTAATTAATGAAAAAAATTATATAGACAAGTACCTGTTTTGCTACATGAATTACTAAATCATGTTCATGGATTTTGAATAAACAATAATTATCTTTTTACAAGGAAAAAAACAGTTTATCTCATAGTCACTAAAATGTGGAAGTAACTGCTATACATTTTAATAGATAAATGAATAAATGAACTGCAGCATATCCAGACAGAAAATGAACTCTTATTTACCATGAGCAGGAAAGAAATGTGTACTAAGAAAAAAAGTATATGAAAAAATAAAAGCATAAGTGGAAAATATTCCATACGATATTATTCTATCATATTCTTCCCTAAGCCGAGTATGAAAACCATGAAAAGATAAGTAGTCTTCTTGGATGTAGAAAGGATGGGACAACAAACTTTACCTGTTTGATTCTATAGTGATGGATGCATATCATTATGCATATGTCCGATCTGGTAGAATAATGAGAAGCTGTGGGATTATGCACCATGATGATCTGTCAGCATAACCAGAGAGCTAGCTGTCCCAAAGTCACCACTGTACTACATGATGAGGAGAGTGAGGGACGGTTAGGAGGAATGAATGTATGCAGGGGCTGAGCACATAGAAAAAGCTCACTGCTTTCCCCTCAGTCTTGCTGTGAACCTAATACTAATTTAAAGAATACATATTTAGGGCAATGGATACAGTTTATTCACTGGGTGCCGGCCTTTCATGCATGAGGAAGTGAGTTTGATCCCCAGAACCAACATATAAAACATATAATTATATACCACATAATTATAATCACAGGATTGGTGAGTAGGGGAGACAGGTATATCCCTCATATCCGCTGGCCATCCAGCCTAGCCAACTGGGTGCCTTCCAGGCCAGTGTGAGACATTATCTCAGAAAATACAAGAATAACACCAGAGGAACAACATGTGTGCTTTTCCTCTGGCCTCCACATGTACACACTTGCCTAGGAGTCTGCAGGAACGTGAAAAGCACAAACATGAAATAAGTTTAAAAAAATGAATAAAATATTTTCCAGGTATTGCTTCACAGTTGCATAAATATTAAACCAGCGTACCTTCTATCATCTCTGAAAATGTACAACCTAGCCAGAGGTGACCTTGGTAACCTCTTATGAACCTAAGACAATTTATATAAAACATTTATATAAAATGTTTTGAAATGTACTTATATTTATGATCAATATTATATGTCCAAGGGTGAATTTATAAAAGCTAATTAGCTTAAATTTTAAAAGTGCTGATCTGGTAGTTTGATTTCTAAAAATCATCTATTAAATTTTATTCTTGTATTAGTCAAAACCGTCTATAAAACAAAATGGATTCAATGGTATATTAAAAGGGGGTTTATCAGATTGCCTTACAATATAGTAAGAGGATTTCCTTCTAGTTCATTCCAAATTGAGTCAAGTTCACAACCAAAATTAGTGACCGCAGCTACTTATATACCAAACACATTAGAAGATGGTTTATAGCAAGAGATTTAAAACTCAATTCATGACTAGATTTACATATTCTTTCAGCAAGCCTATCTCAAAGTCAGAGTTAACACTTTAAAATGATAATGCCCATCTAGTTCTTATTGGGTCCATTCACATCGTTGTACTATGTCTGGACAGTCCTAGACCAACAGTTTTGAAGAGACAGATGCCCTAAAAGTTTGCACTTGGGGGAGGTGCTACTCCAGCAAAGCAATCAATGAATTGCTGGGAAATTGGTATTAAGAGCATATTTTAAAGCCTTTTATAAAAGTTAAAATTACTCAGTACTAAATGTGTCCCTTCTTTTCTTTTACCACATAATTACTAATCACTAAGCGCATACAAATGTTTAATTAAGTATTTAAAACCCACAATATGGTACATTATCTTAGACGGCTATTATCTATATGGCTTACAACATTTCCATTAACAACATTCACTGTGATATATTTAAAGACTTTGAAATATGAGCAGAATATACTAAGTCCTTTTATATATATAACAATACTTTTGATAGTTTTATTAATTTCAAAAATCTCCTAAAGTAAATAGGAAGAATACTTCAATAATTATAATACACAAATTAAATTTTGAAGTTACTTGCAACCACAAGCCACTTGAAGTGGTAACTCAGGAACAGAATCTAACTGGTATAAAATTCCAAATTGTTTTTCTTGAGGTCTACTCTGTAACTTGATCCACAACTCATGAAACTTGATCAACCCATGAGGGGCAAAGGGTAACATTTAAGGTCAAAAGAATTGACCTTGCATTTCATCAATGACATTCAATTTCACTACTGCTTTTAATTATGTACTTATGTCTACAACCACAGGTAATATGGTTGCATCACAGAAATGTGAAATTTTCATCACAGACTTTGAGGAAGTGAAGCTATTCGCAGAAGACTTGGTATTCCTGAAACCCTAATATATCAATGTATTAGGGACTCTCTCTCTTTATTTATTTATTTTTTACCTGTAGCCCTTTATAAGTAATATCAGCATCCTTCAGTTAACGAATAATTGACAGGGAAATTGAAGATTAAAGGCATTAATTCATTTTCCAGACAAAATAGTTAATGGATAATAAAAATCGGATTCAGAGCCAAATTCCTTCAAATTGTCATCTCACTAGAGTTCTATAGAGTAAAACTACAAACTAGTTTAAGAAACTTTTTACATAAAATGTAAAACTATTTCTGAGACCATATCACAGACCAATACCATGAACCTATATCCTGATGAGAATATAGAGAAAAACATTTCCTATTTCCTTGATAAGGAACTGAGTCATTCAGAACATATTGGGGGAAAGGGTATTCTAAACCTACAATGATTAGGAAGTAGTTTGTTTTATGGCCATAGGTTTAGTAACTGACTCTCTTTCCTCTTTAGATAATGGTGACTTTCACAGACTCAGTTTCCCACAGGGATGTCATGTAAGCACAGGTAGCATAGAGACCACAGGGTACATTTGGCAACAATATTGAAGCAAACTGTTAGCTGAAAATCCTGTTTTTGAAAAGTACTCAGTCTACGCTTAAACAAAATAGACCATCTCAGCAATTGGAAAACCCTACTTGGAATACATTTGTAAAATACTATTCAATTGAATTTAAAAATGTAACAAAGGTTTTTTTTTTAAAGGAAAACTGAGCCAAGATAAGGAGAAAACTGCAATCTAGCACCAAACTCAGTTATCTTGATTCAATTTTGTAATATCTGCTTGTTCCCGTGTGCTCTGTTTTTTATTTTTTTTGGGGGGGTGATGGGGAGGTTGAGATAAAATTTTTAAACAATAAATTCCATGAGCCTAGGAAACTGAGTGTCCAGCTCCTGTTTCTGTTGCTTCTGGTAATAGCTAATAACAAGAGTGGGTATTTCTCAGACTTTCCTCAGCTGAAACCTTGTATCATGCATTGACACTATGGCATTTCTCTGCTCTATGGTGTCATATGAAGCATGGTGACTTATTCCTTGTGACATATACTGTCATGGAGCCAGACACCTCAGTTGGAAGCCTACAGAACAAACTGCTGCTGCAAAAGGCAACTTGGAGGTTAAAATTTCATATCATTTTTGGAGAATCTTTCTATGTTAATTATGGGTACTCTTTCATAAAAGTAAATGAATTGTTTAGAACTATGCTCACTTTTTAATGTAATATGATTCTAGACCATTCCTACATGTATACCTTCATGTGACAACCTTCAAAAACAAAGTTTCAAAGGTCTCCTTTTACTTCCTTGGTAATAAAACCAAAGTTAAGATATTAGTATCATCTGAAGGAAGTTCAAATTGTGTGCTCATTTGAGTAACTAAGAAATTTGTTAGTATTTCTTAGGGCATGGCTAAACTATTATTTTTTTATTAATTTATGTTTTCAAGTTACATCTCAATCAAAGTCCACTTCCTCATTCCCTCCCAGTCCCTCCCTCACTCACTCACTCTTCCCTATCTCTATTCTCTTCTGTTCCTCGAATGAGGGAAGCACCACATATCAAACCCCTCAGTTCATCAGTGACATGAAGGCTAAAGCTTCCTCTTGTACTGGGACTTAATATGGCAGCCCATCTAGGGTTAAGGTGTTTCACTAACAGGAGCAGTGGCCATGATTCACTGCTGAGTGGTTTTTTCTTAGATAGTTATGCTAGGTTTTGTCTGTTTGGGTCTATGGGTTGTAGGGTGGTTGTACTGTGCTATATAGTTAATATCCACCTACAAGAGAGTACATACCATGTGTATCTTTCTAGGTCTGAGTTAGCTCACTTAGGATGAGATTTACTAGATCTATTCATTTGTTTGCAAATTGCATGATTCCTTGTTTCTGATAACTGTGTAGTTATCTGTAGATAACTGTGTAGTGTACTCCATTGTGTAAATTTACCACAGGATTTTTTCTTAATCCATTATTCAGTTGAAGGACATCTGGGTTGTTTCCAGTTTCTAGAATTACAAATAATGCTCCTATGAACATTGTTGAGGCCATGTCCTTGTGGTTTGATGGAGAATCTTTTGGATATATGCCCAGGAGTGGTATGGTTGGGTCTTGAGGTAGAGCTATTCCCAATTTTCTAAGATATCACCAGATTAGTTTCCAAAGTGGTTATACAAGTTTGCTCTCCCATCAGCAATGGAGGAATATTCCACTTATTCCACACCCTGAGCTTAGTCATTCTGACAGGTGTGAGATGGAATCTTAAAGTCATTTTGAGTTGTATTTCCCTGATGACTAAGGATGTTGAGCATTTTTTCAAGGGTCTCTCAGTCAATAGGGATTCCTCTTTGGTTAATGCTCTAGGTTTTGCTCAGTGCCCCAATTTTTGATTGAATTACTTTGTTTATTGGTGTTTAATTTCTTTGAGTTTTTTTATATATTTTGGTTATGAGCCCTCTATCAGATGTGAAGATCTTTTCCCAATTTGTAGGCTGCCATTTTGTTCTAATGATAGTGTCCATTGCCTTACAAAAGCTTTTCAGTTTTATAAGGTCTCATTTACTGATTGTTGGTCTTAAAGCCTGAGCTATTGGTGTTCTGTTCAGGAAGTTGTCACCTGTGCCTATGAAATCCAGGCTTTTCCCCATTTTCTCTTCTATTAGATTTAATGTGTCTGGTTTTATGTTGAGTTCTTTGATCCACTTGGACTTAAGTTTTTGTACAGTGTGATAAATATGGGTCTATTTGCATATCTACATGTTGACATCTAGTTAGACCAGCACCATTTGTTGAAGATGCTTTCCTTTACACTGTACAGTTTTTATATCTTTGTCAAATATTAAGTGACTGTAGATGTGTGGGTTTATTCCTGGTTCTTCAGTTGGATTCCATTGATCAACCTGTCTGTTTCTATACCAATAGCATTCTGTTTTTATTACTATTCCTCTATAGTACAACTTGAAATTAGGGATGGTGATACCTCCAGATGTTCAGGAGGAGATTTAGCTATTTTGGGTTTTTTGTTTTTCCATATGAAGTTGAGAATTGTTCTTTCAAGGTCTGTAAAGAATTGTGTTGATATTTTGATAGGAGTTGCATTGAATCTGTATATTACTTTTGGTAGGATGGCCATTTTTATTATGTTGATCCTATCTATCCATCAGCATGGAAGCTCTTTCCATCTCCTGATATCTTCTTTGATTTCTTTCTTCAGGGACTTAAAGTTCTTGTCATATAGGTCTTTCACATGTTTGGTTAGAGTTACGCCCAGGTATTTTATATTATTTATGGCTATTGTGAAGGGAATTGTTTCCTTAATTTATTTTTTGGCTTGTTTATCTTTCGTATAAAGAAGGGCTACTGATTTTTTGGAAATAATTTTGTATCCAGCCACATTACTGATGCTCTTAATCAGCTGTAGGAGCACTCTGGTAGAATTTTTGGGGTTACTTATATATATTATCATATCATCTGTGAATAGGGACACTTTGACTTCATCCTTTCCAATTTGTATCCCCTTGATCTTCTTTAGTTATCTTACTGCCCTAGCTCAAACCTCAAGTACTTTGTTGAAGAGATATGGAAAGAGTGGAAAGTCTTGCATTTTCCCTGAATTTAGTGGAAATGCTTTAAGTTTCGCTCCATTTAGTTTAATGTTGACTATTGACTTGCTGTAAATTGTCTTTATTATGCTTAGGTATGGCCCTTGTATGCCTGATCCAAGACTTTTTTGTTTTGTTTGGTTTGGTTGGTTTTGTTGTTGTTGTTGTTGTTGTTGTTTTCTTTTGTTTTGTTTGGTTGAGACAGGCTTTCTCTGTGTATCCTTGGCTGTCCTGGACTCACTTTGTAGACCTGGTTGTCCTTGAATGCACAGAGATTGGCCTGCCTCTGCCTTCCAAGTGCTGGGATTAAAGGCATGAGCCATTACACTCGGCCATTACAGACAGCTGTGAACTGCCATGTGGTGCTGGGATTTGAACTCATGTCCTTTGGAAGAACAGCCAGTGCTCTTAACTGCTGAGCCATCTCTATATCCCTGTCCAAGACTTTTTTTTAATAATTTATTTTTTATTTCTTCAAGTTACATCTCAATCACAATCCCCTCCCTACTCCCCCCTCCAGTCCCACCCTTCCCCCCCCCTCCCCCTCAGCCCCACCCTCCTCTTCCCCTCTTCTTTTTTTTTTTTTTTTTTTAGTTTAAGGTATTTATTTTTCCCCCCAACAGCTCTCCCTTTCAGTCCAAATAATGGTTCTTTTTCTTATAACTATAAATACAATACAAAACAACAGAAATAAATAGGCCACGATTATAAGAGTTATATGGCTTAGCATACATTCCCAATGTCCAGTCCATATGTATTTGGCACCTGACTTTAACATTCTACTATCTAACCATCTCCATGAGTTTAAAGTTCTATATCTAACTCAGCTTTCATACTAACTTGCCTCATAATTTTAAAAATATCTTCTTAGATCCAGAACACCCTCTTGATTCCTAAACAACTCAAAATTTAACTATGAGACTCTAGCTATCTATTCTTCAACCACCTCAGAGACCTGAGAGGGATAAATATATCTGATTATATAGGAAGTGCAGGGCCTGCAGCTTCCAAAACTAAAAAATGACATACCAGTGGCTGCCTGGACAGTTAACACAGAGGGGTGTTGGATTTTGTCAAATGCTTTTTCAGCATCCAATGTGACAATCGGGTATGTATTTTTTTTATATCAGCTTGTTTATGTGGTGGATTACATTGATGGATTTTCATATGTTGAGCTACCCTTGCATCCCTGGGAGGAAGCCTACTTGATCATGGTAGGATCTTGGATTTTTGTTCTTTGATTCCGGTTGCAAGTATTTTATTGAGTATTTTTATGTCCATGTGTATAGGGAAAATTGGTCTGAAATTATCTTTCTTTGTTGGGTCTTTGTGTGGTTTAGGTATCAGGGTGACTGTGGCTTCATAGAATGAGCCTGGCAGTGTTCCTTCTGTTTCTATTTGTGGAAGAATTTGAAGTATTAGCTCTTCTTTGAAGGTCTGGTAGAATTCTGTGCTGAAACCATCTAGCTCTGGGCTTTTTTTTTGGTTGAGTGACTTTTAATGACTGCTTCTATTTCCTTAGGGGTTATAGGACTGTTTAATTTGTTTAACTGATCTTGATTTAACTTTGGTACATAGAATCTATCAAGAAAATTGTCCATTTTGCTTAGGTTTTCCAATTTTGTGGAGTATAGGGATTTGAAGTAAGACCTAATGATTCTTTGGATTTCCATAGTGTCTTTTGTTATTTCTCCCTTTTCATTTCTGATTTTGTTGATTTGGATATTTTCCCTCTGTCTTTTAGTTAGTTTAGCTAAGTGTTTGTCTATTATGTTGAGTTTCTCAAAGTACCAGCTCTTGGTATCATTGGTTCTTTCTATTGTTCTTTTTGTTTCTAATATATTGATTTCAGCTGTGAATTTGATTTCCTGCAGTCTACTCCTCTTGGTTGTGTTTGCTTCTTTTTGTTCTAGATCTTTCAGGTGTGCTTTTTAAATCACGAGCATGGGAAAGCTCTAATTTCTTTTTGAAGGTTCTTAGTGCTATAAACTTTCCTCTTTTCATTGCTTTCATTGCATCCCATAAGTTTGGCTATTTTGTTAATTGGTGTATGCCTTAATTTTCATTGAATTTTAAGAAATCTTTAATTTTTTTTTATTTCTTCTCTGACTGAGAGGTCATTGAGTACAGAGTTGTTCAGTTTCCATGAGTTTTCAGGCTTTCTGTTGTTTCTGTTATTGTTTAAGTCTAGCTTTATTCCATGATGGTGTGATAAATTGCAAGGGGTAATTTCAATTCTCTTATATCTGTTGAGGCTTGCTTTGTGATTGACTATATGGTTGATTTTGGAGAAGGTTCCATGAAAGGCTGAGAAGAAAGTATATTCTTTTATGTTTGAGTGAAATGTTCTGTAGATGTCAGTTAGGTCCATTTAATTCATGGTGTCAGTTAGTTTCATTACTTCTTTGTTTGGTTTCTGTACCATTGGTCTTTCCACCAGTGAGAGTGTTGTGTTGAAGTCTCCCAGTAGTAATGTGTGGGGTTCAATGTGAGATTTGAGCTTTAGTAGTGTTTCTTTACAAATGTGTGTGCCCTTGAATTTTGGGTGTAGATGTTCAGTATTGAGATGTCATTTTGGTGGATTTTTTTTCCTTTGATGAGTGTAAAGTGTCCTTTCCCATCTATTTTGGTTAATGTTGGTTGAAAGTCTATTTCATTTGATACTAGAATGATGATTCCATATTGCTTGTTATGTCTATTTGGTTGGAATATCTTTTTTCTAGCCCTTTACTATTAGATAATGCCTATCTTTTTGCTGAGGTATGTTTCTTGTAAGCAGCAGAATGATGGATTTTGTTTTCTTGTCCATTCTGCTTGCCTATGTCTTTTTATTGGGGAATTGAGTGCATTCATGTTGAGGGATATTAATGACCAGTGATTTTTAATTCCTCTTATCTTGATGTTAGTGGTGGTAGTATGTAAGTGAGCTTCTCTTCTTTTGGTTTTGCTGAAGTGGGGTTATTTACTTCCTGTGTTTTTTGGGTGTAGTTAATATACTTAGGTTGGAATTTTCCTTCTAATATCTTCTGTAGGGCTGGATTTGTGCATATTGTTTGCATTTAGATTTTGTCATGGAATCTCTTATTTCTCCATCTTTTGTGATTGAAACTTTTGCAAGGTATAGTAGTCTGGCCTGGTATCTGTGATCTTTTAGGGTCTGCTAGACATCTGCCCTAGCCCTTCAGGCTTATAGGGTTTCTGATGCGAAGTCAGATGTGATTCTGATAAGTCTGCTCTTATATGTTACTTGGCCCTTTTCACTTGCAGCTTTTAATATTCTTTCTTTGTTCTGTATATATAGAGTTTTGAATATTATCTTGCAGTAGGATTTTCTTTTGTGGCCTAATCTATTTGGACTTCTATAGACTTCTTGTGTGATTATAGGCATCTCTTTTTTTAGTATTGAGAAATTTTCTTCTATGATTTTTTTGAAGATGTTTTCTGGTCTTTGGAGCTGGGAGTCTTCTCTTTCTTATATTCCTATTAGTCTGAGGTTTCCTCTTTTCTATGACAATAGTGTTCTTGATTTCCTGAAGATTTTGTGTCTGGACTTTTTTATATTTAATATTTTCTTTGACAGGTGTATCGATTTTCTTCAATTTTATCTTCTGTGCCTGAGATTCTTTCTTCCATCTCTTGTATTCTGTTGGTGATGCCTGTGTCTGTAGTTCTTTTTCCTTTTCCTAGGTTTTCCAGTTTTTCCAGTTCCAGGGATGTCTCAGCTTATGTTTTCTTTGTTGCTTCAACTTCCCTTTTCAGGTCTTGAAATTTCACTCTCCTGTTTAACTAACTCCTGCATTTCTCTAAGGGCGATTTCCATCACCTGTTTTTATAAATTTTCTTGTTATTCCTTGAGGGATTTGTTTTCCTCTCATAAGACCTCTATTAATTTCATAAGCATAATATTACGGTCATTTTCCTGTGTTTCAGTTGTGTTAGGATTTCCAGGGCTTTCTTTAGCATTATAGCTAGGTCCTAGAGATGCCATATTGCCTTGAGTTTTGTGTGTGTGTGTGTGTGTGTGTGTGTGTGTGTGTGTGTATTCTTGCACTGGACTTTAGCCATCCGGTTGACTCTGATGTTGTCTGGTTATTTCTGATGCCCACTGTCCTTGGTGCTCAGGGAAGAACCTTGTTCTGGAGGCTGGCTGATCCTGTGATCCTGGTGTCCACTTCCAGATGATGGATTGGCCCCTGTAATAGAGACTAAATCCTGAAGAGTGGCTGTAGCTCTTCTCAGCTGGTTATGACCTAATTGGACCTATAGGCAGGGGACTGGAGTGTGGGGGGACTAATACTGTAAGGTCCTGAGAGCTGACAGGTCTCCTCAGAAAGGCAGGTCGAGATGTGGACCAGAGGCTGAACCCATGTGACACTAGAGCCTGTGTTCTCCCCTTACTGACACAATCGTTCTGGGTTCAGCAGCTAACCTTCTGATCCACTCAGTAGTCACTGAGCTCCACTGGAACCACAGTCCAGGACTGGGCTTTACTCAGGCTGGTAGTTCCCCCCATGATGGGTGTCAGATTTGGTGGGCATGTGGCTGGCTGGCACAAGAGCTCAGATGCTTGGGTGAGTGGCCAGTCCCAGTGTTTCCTGGGGAAACACTATTGGGACCTATGTTTGCAGTCAGCCTTGGCTCCTGATCACTATGCTGTGACTGAATTTGCCCCTCTGTCACTCAGCTGTTGTATGCCCTGTGTGGTGCCATGTTGGGAACTCTGGAAAGAAATTCTCACTGACTGTTGCACTCCCACGGTCCAGCCGTTCTTCCCAGGAAGGCAGACAGGTCAGCATGGAGGGTGGAACTCAGGAAGACAGGCAGGGCCACTGACCTGTGGCTGGAGCCAGGGGCTGGATCCCTGCATGACTTGAACCTGGAACTCCTTTCCAGATGGGTGACAGAGCTGGCTGGTCTCAGGGCAGTGTTCCTGGGGCCTGCATGTGCTGTTTGTCATAGTGACCAGCCTCAGCATTTGCCGTGGAAATTCATATACAGTCTGTTGTTCATAGTCAGCTGCGGGGCCTAATGTTCACTTTACAGTGACTAATCTCCTCCACACACCACTCAGATATCATGCTCTATGACTGATACCATCTTGGAAAAATCCCTTAAACTATTATTTTTCCATTGTATTCTAAAAGGCTACTAGGGAGAAATGTTTCTCCTTGGCGGTCAAAGCAAGAACTTGTGTTTTGCGATTGGTGGGTATGTTTTCTCTCAAAGCAGTGAGGAAAAAGCTCCTCTCTTCCAAGGAGTATGACCATGGGAAGGCATCTCCTCAGGGGTTGGGCTGATATAAGCTTATCTCTAATTTTGACATTATTAAAGTAGGGCATTATTCCAAGAGGAAAAGCTGAGTTTTGTGAACATGGATGAAATGAGTTTGACCTTGATTCTTCTATCTGCTTACATGAATATAGCACACAAGACTCTTCATGTTAAAAGTCTCTGAAAATCTGCAAGTTCCAGGGAAGGGCCTACCACCCTTTGTAAGTTTTAGAGCCTCACATTTCTCATGTGTGTGTCTGTGGGTGTGTGTGTATAAGCACAAACAAGTGGAGACTACAATTCTGCATCTAATCACTTCTTCAGCCACTCCCTACCTTTCTTTTTGAGACAAGATCTCTCAATGGACCCAAAGCTATAGGATATGGCTAAGCTGACTAGATAACTGAGCTCCATGGATCCTGTTCTTTCCATATCCTCCATGCTGGACTAACAGATACATGCCACCACATAGTACTTTTCTACATAGGTGATGAGGATTCAATCTCTGGAACTCATGACTTCCACAGCAAGCACTCTATGAACCCAGATGTCTCCCAGCCCCTGATACTCTGTTTCCTATATATATTTCTTATTCATTGTCTTTTCCATTCTTTCAGAAATCCTAGAAATGCTCTGATCTTGCCTTAGCTCATCACTTTCAGCCTGCAAAACAAAAGGATCAATATTAGGTTGATATGAATGAACTCTATTGGTATTCAAGCCTTTTCTTTAATCATCAAAACAAAACTTCATGATTCTTCATTATGGAGAAAAAAAAACATAAAGTGTATTGAATAGGATGCAAACTGAAAATTTCCCATGTAAGAAAATTCTCTTACGAAACTCAATTGATTAGAACCATGCTTTCAAAATTACTAAGTCTTGGCTCTTTCTTTCTGTGTTTATTTAATATAGCCTTTTCTACAATTTTTTTCCAGTTAAGACTTAAAGGTTTTGTTTCTGAAACTTTTTGAAATGAGTTGGATTCATACCAGTTTTTTTTTTCTGCTGTGACTGAGTTAAACATTATTTATTTTTATTCTGTTTTGGCCTTCAGCTTCAGCAGAATATTGAAGATAATATATACATGTTTCCTACATTGAAAGGCCTGTTCATTATTAAGTCTTCTGTTTGTGCTTCCTGGCTTTCTAAAAGTTCTGCAGTGTTTCCTTCAAGCTAGCCAAGGCTGGCCATCTATTCACCTGCTTTGAATCTGAAGCAGTAATAGTTTTTCCAAGACAACCTGCCTATTTAGGTCTAGGTCTTTCCACCCCCATCTCAGGAAAACTAATCATCACAGATCCCATTTCTCTTCTGCTAGCTACACTTTATTATGTATTTCAAGGTTGTAAAAAAAAAAAGGATCAATGCTTTTCCTTTAAAATATGACAGAGCTATTTCTTGCTTGTAAAATAGAGATCAGAGATTTTCTCAGGGCTGTTTGTGACTCTAGATGAGGGTTGTTTTACCACCATGTCGATCCAGCCCTGATTGACTTCTGTACCCTTCATGAGAGTAATTTACTCACCATCTTTACAGATATCTCTGGTGACATGTTAAGGCAGCCTTTTTGTTTTCTTTAAGTATAGTACAAAAAACCAATCTCCCCTGCACTTGTATTCACCCAGAGGCTGAGACCATATTTTAAAAACTAAAAATAGAAGATAAAAAATAAGATCATTGGAAGATATAAAACCTTAGTTCTGGCATTGCCCAAGGTACTCATCAAACATGAGGAGTAATGATAGCAACATCAGAGGACCTGGATTCTGTGAGCCAAATGTCTTTGTATTAAATTGCCAATCAGCTGAATACTTGGGCTTCTAAGGAGGCAATTCTTCTCATCAAGTTTCATTTTATTTCTTTTTAATTATATTTCATCCATCATTGATTCTATCTCTGTGTTATCACTATTTTCTTTCTATTACATTTATTTTTCCTTGTTGGCCCTCTGAAGAAATCTGTACTACAAAATGCTTTTGATAGTAACAAATGCATTTTCATTTGCTTATCAAAGAAATATGAAGAAGGCACTACAAGCCATATGTGATGGGACATACCTACATTCCCAGGTATCAGGAGGCAGAGGGGAGAGGATTACAAATTCAGTATCAGACTAAACAACCTAGCTGTCTCAAACTAAAAGGAGTGGAAATATAAGTGAGTGGCAGAGAATTTGCCTCATATGTATAAGGCCTGAAGTTCAAACACAGTACCCAAAATAAAACGTATCCACAACACATACAGAGATGTACTAAGGATGGTAGGCAGATAAGCAAGTAAAATTATTGTCCTTAAAGATCTTATATCTTTATACTAGGAAAAATAACAAAGCACTCACATGAAAGAATAATATGGAACAGATTCTGGTAAGATTTCTAAATAATCAACTTATTAACAGTGGTTTTATGGCCCCCACTCTTCCCTGATATTTATCTCACCCTGAAATCATAATGATGTGAAGAATGTTGTGCAGATGCATGCTTTCTTTAAAACCTTCCCACAATTTCCATTTTTGGCTGAAGAGAACCTCAGATTCCACAGTTTTTATGATTCAATTTCAGTTTCTCTCTCAGTCTTGCAGGTGTCACTTCACTTTACCTTTGTCTTTTGGCACTACAGAAACATTTTCCTGTTGGCTGTTTCATCCATAGTACCAAGCTGTGCACACTTTATTGTAGCACAGTGATAGACATTTCATTAAAGAAAAAATGTTGTCATGAAAAATTGAATTCAAAGTTCTGACTTAATATTCAGACAAACATGACTGTAAAAATCTGGCTAAAGCTTGAGATAGAAACTGTGGTTCACTTCATCTCCATCTGGAGATTGCTTAATGACACTGCTCACTGAGCAAACACAAAGAGCAAGGTTTGGATGCCTAGACCTGTGTGAAAGCAAGGCAAGTGTCTCACTACCTATAATCCCAGAATTCCCCAATATGAGAGAGAGGAGATTCCAGGACCAAGCAAGGTACCTAGACTAATCAGAACACAGAGCTCCTGGTTCAGCAGTTGCCTCAACAAACCAAGTGAGGAGGCAAAGGCAATAACTTGTTGCCTACACACACATACATAAGTATACCTGTACACACACACACACACACCTGTACACATACACATGCACACCGGTACACATACACATACACACCTGTACACATACACATATACACCTGTACACACACACATACATAGCTGTACACATACACATATACACTAGTATATATTCACATATACAGCTGTACACATACACATATACTTCTCAATACACATACACATATACACCTGTATACACACACATATACACATATATACCTGTATACATATACACATATATATCTGTGTACACATACATATACACCTGTACACATTCATATACACACTTGTACACACCCACATACACATCTGTACACATACACATACATATACACTGTACACACACGCATATACACCTGCACACTCACACATATACACTTGTGTACATACACATATACAACTGTACACACACACATACATACACACCTGTACACACACATACACATGTACACCTGTACTACACACAAATATATACATACACCTGTACACATACTCATATACACCTGTACACATATGTGCAACCATACACATGCAAACATGTACACAAACACACTATACACACTATATATATGTGTGTACACACATATATAATAAATTTAAAATATATATAATAAAATAAAATAAATGAGTTCATGATACAGGTACTGGAGATGTCTGTGAATACATGATCCTTAGAAGAAGTGTCAAGCAAGAAAACAAAGATTAATTTTACAAATAGTGCTACAAGAAGAAACAAGCATATTTAAGAAAGTTTGATTATTAGGCTTAGAAAATAATATAGTTTTACACTGAAGTTTCAAGATGATGCCATTTGCTCTATTTTCTAAATGTGGTAGACTAAAAATGACTTTGTCGTTAGTCATCATTTGTCATAAACACTTAAGATGGAAAAAAGAGGAGAGATTTTTAAAAAGTGATCAGAGGTAAAAAGAAAATGCATATAAAAGGCACCTTGAGAAGAAAAGGGTTAATTTTAAAATGAAGCTGTTTTCAAATAGACAAGTAATTGTGGAAGTTCCAAGAAGCTTGACTAGTGTCATTATTTCTCAAGAAATGTAGTAGTTCAGGAAGTGGACTCCAATAGGAGAAATGAAAAGAAGATAGGAGCTATGGGCACTGCATGAGAAGGGGTCACGGCACTGAAGAGTCAGTGAGACAGTGAAGAAGTCCGTCCAGAGCTGTGCTAAGGCTGAGCCCGGTGAAATCACCTCTTCCAGGTACAGGGAACAGCGCTGTGCGAAGGCTGAGCCAGGTGAAATCTCCTCTTCCAGGCACAGGGAACAGCAACTGAGACTGGGCTCCGCTGCTTTAACTCAGTGCACTCAGCACAAGCAAACAGGGCCCCAAATGCAACTTGTGTGACACTGGTGCCTGCTGGAATTGTATAATTGATGGGCCATGGCTTCCAAATTGAGCTTATTTATTTATTTTCTGACAACCTAATTCATTAGAGCATGCACATCGACTCTTCCACATTCTACAACCGCTTGCTAAGGGACAAATAAGAGAGGCTACCAACCTGAGCTCAGTCCACATTCCCTGTCCACTCCCTCACTGCTTCCAGCTGGCTTTAGGTGCCATTTCTCCGTTTTCCTTCACTTTTTTTTTTTTCTTTTGAAAGTAAGCTGTCTGTGAGTCTCATTTTCTGTTTACTCTCTGCCTCCTTTTTCCCTTCTCCGGGACCAACAAATGCTCTGTAACAGACAGACTCATTCATCTCCTCAGCCTTATCTGGGGGAGCATATGTTTCCTTTCTTTGAGGTCAGATTAGCTATTCCTATATGCAACACAAAGAAGAAATATGCATTGGCAGCAGATCTCCTGGGGCAAACCATCCTTTCTGTCCACTGTGTTAAGCCAATTTAACATGCTTAAACATGTCTTTTGTCATTCACAACAAAAGCAAAGGCAGCTGAACTCTGCTTAATAAATCATTTTCTGAGGCAGAAAGACCGCTCAGGAAACATGATGCCAAATATTTAAGGCTAAATTAAAGTCTGAGGCATTTTAGACATGAAGTCATCTACTGTCCCCACGATTAAACCTGCTTCAACAAAGGCATTTTGAAGAGCAAAAGAAGTTTCTAATGTTTAAAACAACCTGACTAAGTAGTTGAGACACTTTTTTTTGCAGAAGTGTTTATTAGATAAATTATTTTTGTACAGAGAAGGATGTGTAATGGTACAGATATACAAAAGGATATGAATTCTAGTAGAGGTTAATGTTAGCTTCCCCCCCTCCCCTCTGTGTGTGTGTGTTTAGGTCTAACATGATAACTTTGACCTATTTGTTCTTCCATTTTTATTAATTCAAATTAAATACAATCATTCCCTATTAGTAGCTATCAAACTTCACTTTGTAAAGAATTTTCCATAAAAGACTGAGTACCTCAGCATCAGAAAGGTAAAAAGAATCAACTTGGAATAACTCAAAGTGATATCTAGACCCCTAAAAACCACATTCTATACTGAAAGGGGCATATATCAGGTCAAAAACATGTGCACATACTCATGCCTGCACACACATGCACAGAAATTTGATATACTTCCAATGCCAACTTCTAGTAAGACCAACTATAGCTTTCACTGGCAAACATTTGAGCATGCCTCACTGTTCACATCCTCACATTAAATTTTGTTCCATTATAGAAGAATGAGCTGTGCTGTATACATACCTGGTCATGCTACGTGGTGCATGCATTCATTTCAGGTAAAACGTTTTCAGGTCATGTGATATGTTTAGAAATCCATCTTCAGGGGTCAGGGATGAATTTTCTGGTTTGCTTTTATCTTCTCCTCCCACCCAGCTGTTATATGCCATTTAAAGCTTAGACATGCTTCCAAATTCTGAGTGAAGTGGACTCAAAGCTTTTGGACACACAGGTGCCACAGAATGCAGTCTCCCCTATTGCTATGCTTACTGATAGATGTAGGTGAGTCATAAATAATGCTAGCCAGATAGTACAGTCCTTTCCAATTTATGAAAATGACACTGCTTCTTGGTCAGGTGGGTAACATTGCAGAATACCATCATCCATATGGACACTGAGAGGAAAACTGGGTTGAATGGTTTTTAGGCTTTTAGCAAGCTGTGCTTTGACAAGAATTGACTATAGCTAGTAGAGATAAGTAGTTCTTTCCCTGGCTAGAAGATGCCTTACTGTGTTCTCTCCAACAGTCTTCTGTATTTAAATGAACATGTAACCTTAAAATAATGAGGGCCTTAATTTAGCTAAATGCATTTATAATAACCATAACGCTTAAAGGCCAGTTACCACGTAAAGTGTTAAGCATTCATTACCTTTTTTACATGAGAACATTGAGGTGATAGAGAAGGTTATTTAGTACATCCTTTGTGACTATGGATTTTTATAATATTTATTTATTATTTCATGTTACATCTTCATCGAAATGTCCTCTTTCCACCCTTACCAGTCTCGCCCTCCCACCCTCTAACCCCTATGCCTTCCATCCCACTCCTCTGGAGTGGAGTGTCCCTACATAACATTTCCCTGCCCCAGTTCAGCAGTCATATGAGGACCAAGAGCCTCCTCATACACTGGCGGCCTACAAGGCAGCACCACTAGGGCAAAGTGTCTCATTGACAGGAAACAAAGTCTATATTCCTCATCCCTTTGGTGCATTGGTTGTAGTATAGTTATCCTGTACTATGGCTAAAATCCTACTATAAGTGAATAGATACCATGTGCATCCTTCTGATTCTGGGTTAGCTCATTCAGTATGAACTTCTATACTTCCACCCATTTGGCTACAAATTGCATGATTTCATTGTTTCTGGTGATTGTGTTTTTATAAGCACGCTGTAAGGAAAATAACGTTACTGTGGAACAGCCTCATATTTAGGGCAAATTTTACACCATGCAGCTAATACTAGTTCTACCATCTCTGGAAGTGAATATTTATTAAACTCTCATTCTACCATAAGAAATATTCTGGCTTTTTACTTCAATAACTTCATTAACATTCACAATGAAACCAAGGCATATTAACTCATTTTAAGAAGATGAAAATGCCTTTGTCTCTATGTTTTAATCTCTTTGGTGTGGGATGGTATTCTGCAGGCCAAGGAAAGAGAAAACTTGGACACTAACCCAGTCACAAAATTCTCCACCTACAAATTGCAGTGTCTAAAAGATGTGCTGGGGCAAGATGGCACAGAACTTATGGGAGTGGACAACCAATGTCTGATTTAACGAGGCCAATGCTTTGAGAGGAAGCCCATTCCCTACACTACTTAGATAGCCAGGAACCAGAAACTGGCTAGTGCAAAGAACTAAGGTGGAACCAAACACAACTGGGAAGAAGGAGGAGGAGGAGATGGAGAAGGAGGAGGAGGATGAGGACGAGGAGGACGAGGAGGATCAGGAGAGAAGGAAAGAAGGAAGGAAGGAAGGAAGGAAGGAAGGAAGGAAGGAAGGAAGGAAAGAAGGAAGGAAGGAGGGAAGGTGGGAAGGAGGGAAAGAGGGAGGGAGGGAGGAAGGAAGGAAGGAAGGAAAGAAAGAAAGAAAGAAAGAAAGAAAGAAAGAAAGAAAGAAAGAA
>CAJQZJ010033927.1:4030300-4079366 GCA_907164525.1 Lophiomys imhausi
GAAAGAAAGAAAGAAAGAAAGAAAGAAAGAAAGAAAGAAAGAAAGAAAGAAAGAAAGTAAATTTGTAATTATATTCTGCTCATAGATCTGTGCCTGGTCCAATCTTCAACAGAGAAGATTCCTCCCAAAACAGATGGGACCAGATACAGAGAATCATAGTCAGACAGTATGCAGAAAGACAGGGAATGTGAGGAAGGGGGGATGTTGGGGATGTGGGGGTAGGGGCTAGGAGGAGTGGAAGAATGGGAAACTGTGGTCAGAATGTATTGTATGAGATGAGAGTCAGACTAGTTAATATACCATAAATGGTAATATGATAAGAAGTAAAGATGGGATTTGAATGCAATGTTCTAGGTGTTCTAAGACACTTCAGTATATTGACTTTTAAAGCATCATGGAATACTTACAAGAAAAAGTTGCCCTAATAATATAATGCTGGTAAGTGGTGCTTTATATTCTAAATAGTTCTCAACAGATTTGCTGAATATATACATCCCTCTATCCATGCATTCATTTGTTTTTGATTTTATTCTGCTAAAGAATGACTCTGCTGGGGCCTGAGGAGATAATTCATTGGTTAAGAGAACTTACTGCTCTTGAAGAGTACAGTTCCTGCCCCCCTCATCTAGTTGCTCACAACCTCCTGTAAACCCAGACCTTGAGCATTGGATGTTGTCATCTGGTCTCCATAGGTACCAACAAACATGTGGTGCACATGTATTCATGTGGGAACATAAACACACATACAAAATAAGACCAACAAGTTTTTTTTTTTGAAAAATCAGTGCATCCACATCAGTAAGATACTGTTTTACCAAGTCCCCTAACATCTCAGAAGTTAGGATCATATCCCACCCCTTTCAATTTGGAAGGAAAAGATGAATAGTACTAACTTAAGCATAATCAGTTTTAAAATATGTCTTCTATTCCAAATATAGATTTATATACATTACTTTTTTTTCTGACTATTTTCATGCTATATTTCAAATTAAAGTAATTAAGACAGGTTACAACCTCTTTTTCGTTTATCCAACTTAAAATTAGTTAAAATATTTTCATCCTTACTTTTCTCCTCTCTAATATTTCCTAAGTCCCATCTTCCATGATCCACCTTGCCCTCTCTCAAATTCATTACCTCTATTTCATAATTGTTGATATATATTAAAATTAAGAATAAAATGATATAAAATGACAAAACTTGGAAGCAGGTAAGTCGACAGCCTAGCTCTGCCAAGACAGGGTAGGCAAGTCCTTCATAATTCCTAATCTACAATCAATGTCTGTCAGAGAAATGGGGCCAAACGGCTGAAGATTGATGCTGTAATGTATGGAGAGAAAATGGAAATGAGAACTGTCCAGGCAGCCACTGGTGTGTCATTTCTTAGTTTTGGAAGCTTCAGGCCCTGCACTTCCTATATAAGCAGATATATTTATCCCTCTCAGGTCTCTGAGGTGGTTGAAGAATAGATAGCTAGAGTCTCATAGTTAAATTTTGAGTTGTTTAGGAATAAAGATGGTGTTCTGGATCTAAGAAGATATTTTTAAAATTGTGAGGCAAGTTAGTATGAAAGCTGAGTTAGATACAGAACTTTAAACTCATGGAGATGGTTAGATAGTAGAATGTTAAAGTCAGGTGCGAAATACATATGGACTGGACATTGGGAATGTATGCTAAGCCATATAACTCTCATAATTGTGGCCTATTTATTTCTGTTGTTTTGTATTGTATCTATAGTTATAAGAAAAAGAACCATTTGTTGGACTGAAAGGGAGAGCTGTTGGGGGGGGGAAAGAAATACCTTAAACTAAAAAAAAAAAAAAAAAAAATAAAGGGGGGGAGGATGGGGGGGTGAGGGGGAGGAGGGGGGAAGGGTGGGACGGGAGGGGGGAGTAGGGAGGGGATTGTGATTGAGATGTAACTTGAAGAAATAAAAAATAAATTATTTAAAAAAAGATAAAACAAAAATATAAAAATTATATATCTTTAGAATTATGTACATACATGCATGCATACATGCATACATACATACATACACATATACATATTTTAAAAATAGAAATACAACCTGCTCAGTCAGTCCAGATAAATATACTTGTATGTATGTGATGTTAGGCCTGACCACTTGGCATTAGATAACGAATTTCAAATACTTGTCAATCAGTTTAAGATTTCAAATTGTGTTTTAATTTAGAAGCAACTCATTCAGTTTTTCCCAACTCCTGATGATGCTTAGAAAAGAAACTCATTCATTAAGCATAAATGTAAATATTTCAGAGAAAGTAACCTAAAATCAATTTCATATATTTTACATGTTGAATTATACTGTACTTTATGCATACCAAGACAGTTTAATGTTTTTAATGTAAAAATATGTGTTGATTTGTACAATTAATCACTTTGTAGTGTCAAAAAATCCAAAGATATATCCAAAAGGAGAAAAGGATAAACATTTTGTATATTCTAAACATCTTTACAACATGTCATCTATGATCTCCCTCCCTTGTTCAAAATGCAGAAATACTTTTCTGTATTTCTTAGAATAACTTCCAAAACTAAATCCTATACAAAACCTCACATTATCTTTTTTATTCAACTTTTTAAAAATGCCTATTTATTACCTCAAGTTACATCTCCATCATAGTCCCCTCCTCCCACCACCACCCCCTGGCCCACCCTCCTACCTTCTCCCAGAACTCATAATTCTTTTTTTTAATAATTAGGCCACAATTATGAAAAGTATAAGGTATAACATACTTTCCCAATGTCCAGTTCATACATATTTGGCAACTGATATTAATATTCTATTTTCTATCTTGATGAGTTTAAAGTTCTATACCTAACTCAGTTTCCATCCTAACTTACATTACCAACTTAAAAACATCTTCTTAGACCTAGAACACCCTTTTAATTCCTAAACAACTGAAGATTTAACAGTGAGACTATGACCTATCTTGTCTTCAACCACATCAGAGATCTGAGAAGGATAAATATATCTGATTATACAGGAAGTACAGAGCCAGCATCTTCCAAACTAAGCAATGACAGAAAACTGGCTGCCTGGACAGTCCCCAATTTGTTTCTCCGTCCCACCCCCCTTTTTTGGTTATTTGAAGGACAACTGAAAACTCTGTTATTTAGGGGAAGAGATTACAAACTGTTAAATGGTCCTGTTTAATGGGTTTTGGAGGTTAGACCCAGGGTATTCCTTCTTTCCCTTTTCTGTATCCTTCTTTATCTCCTATGTAGGAATGCACGGACTTGAGAAAAATTGAGACATAGACATAGCACAGGAAGGACCAAGAAGAAGGGTCAGATTATTGAATATGCCCTAATACCTTTGTATATTGATACAAAATTAGTAGTATATTTGGCTAAAGTGATATTGACCATTGTTTATTGTGCAAAAAATAAGATTGTATTGGTCTACGTCGGTATTGATATTTGTATATTGATACAAAATTAAGATTATAGTTGGCCACAATGGTATTGACCCTTGTGTATGGACGCAATTTCTCTCAATACATTGGAGCATCTATCTTCAGTCTTTTGTCCCAGTATCTCTGACAGACATTAATTGTAAAGCAGGAGTTATGAAGGACTTGCCTACCCTGTCTTGGCAGAGCTAGGCTCTCGAATTACCTGCTTCCAAGTTTTGTCCTTTTTGGACAGCATTCTGTCTACAGTTGAAGCAAGGGATTTTTCTTGTCAAGTGACAGGCTTGCCCCTAATTCAACCATCTCCAATTGGAGATTCTTTGATGCTCATCCTCTACTTGGAGTAGAATAGGGAGTGTTGTCAGGAGCTGACACGTCTCAATAGAAAAAATCTTAAGAAAACTTCTTTGAATATCAAATTCTACAGGTCTCTTGAGGTTTTTGAAGACCACCTAATGTTTTTATTTTTTAGATTTGTTTTGAATTTTTTGAAAATAGGTTTTTTTTAGGACAATATAGTCTTGTTATGGTTTCCATCCCTCAACTCCTTATGGATCCTATGTCTCCACCCACCTAAATCTACACTCTTTCTTTTTCTCATTTATACAAGTGGGCAAATAATAATTATAATAACAATAATAATAGTAATAATAATAATAATAGAAGAAGAAAGAAGAAAGACAAAATAAAAGTACACAAGCTAGAATAGGACAAAACAAACAAACAAATAAAAAGCCAAAGAAAAAGCTCAAGAAACATATATGGATACAGAGACATACATATTCACATATACAGAAATCCCTTAAAAACATATAACGAGAAACCATAATATATATGAAAAGGACTTTTAAGGTTAAAAAAAAATTGCCCTGACAAAGTGACTCAGGTCTTAATCCCTTTCCTTCTTATTCTTTCAAGCTGATCCTCAGATTCAACACACATGTATCAAAGTCAAGGTGATGAGCTTATTTTCCTGTCTGAAAACCATTCTCTTTATGTTTTTATGTCATCTTGCCTCCTCTCATTCATATTTCTGCTCTAGTGACACTCCTTACACGTTTCCTAATCTCCCATGGAAATGATACTTACTATCCCTTCCCATGTTAGGAGGAGGCATGACTATCAATGAAAATTGTGTTTGTGTTTTGTAATACTTATCCGTTTACCCTGATAGTACAGAGTCTGAAGCATGTAGACACCCAATAAACATAGGCTGAATGAGGAATGGATATGAACTCTTTGCATCGTTGTTGGTTTAAGATTGTGTCTTTAATAATATCAAGAGCAACTGAGACAAACTGATGTCAGACCACCTATTTCATAGCAACTGTATTATATTTAAAATATTACTTAGAGTACATAATTATAACTCTGGAGAGGAGTAAAATCAAAATAAAGATTCAAAGATTTCTTAAGTCATTGAATGAACTCTATCTACCTATTATTGGCAGACTCTGAAAAGAATAACTATGTTTCCTGTTCTGAATTGTCTGTCATTATTTTATTTCCTGTGCTACCTCCATGATATTATTCAACATTTACATGCTAATACAGAATATTTATTGAGGGAGAAAATATTTAGTTATCTTAATGTTTAGATAACCCCTCTAATATTTATGTTGAGGTTTTATGCACTAGCAAGTCCTAAAAAGTAGAAATAAAGTTAAATGTAGCCACAAAATGGTGCCATTATTCAATAGATTAGTATCCTCAAAAGACACTAAAATCTCTGCTCTTCAAAAGTATATATGTGTGTGAAAGAGAGTGTGTGTGTGTTTGTGTGCATGTGCGTATGTAACTAGAAAAGATCATCCTGAGTGAGGTAACACAGACCCAGTATGATATGCATGGTATGTGTGCACTTATATATGGATATTAGCCATATAGTACAGGATAACCATCCTACAATCCACAGACCCAAAGAAGCTAAGTAACAAGGAGGGTCCAAGCAAGGATGCTTGAATCTCACTCAGAAGAGAAATAAAATAGACATAGGAAGTGAATGAAAAAATGGAACTCAGTGGGAAGGGGTTGTGGGGAGAGAAACAAGGGTAGGGCTCAGGTATGGTGAGAGCAGGGGTAAGAGGTGAGAGGGCTGAGTAAGAAAATGCAAACTGATGGGCAGGGGCGCATAGATACTTTGCTATGCTTACAGACAAGATCATAGCATAACTATCCTCTGAGAGTTCCCACTCACCAAGGGATCAAAACAGATGCTGAGATTCACAGTCAAACAATAGGTATAGCTGGGTTGTCTTGTGGAATAGTGGGAGGAAGAAGAGAGGGATCTGGAGGGGATAAGAACTTCACAAGAAGAACAACAGAGTCCACTAACCTAGGCCCCTGAGGGCTTACAGAGACTGAAACACAAAGCAAAAGCATGTATGGTCTGGACCTAGGCCCCCTACACATATGTAGCTGATAGGCAGGTTGGTCTGCATGTGGGTCCCCTAGCAAGTGGAGTGGAGACAGTCCTTGACATGGACTCTATTGTCTGTTTGTGGATCACCTTACCTTATTGTACTGCCTTGTCTGGAATCAGTGGAAGAGGATGCTTTTAGTCCTGATGTGACTTGAAGAGCTGGAGTGGGTTGATAGAGGGATAAGGTCCCCTTTTCTGAGGACTAGGGGATGGGAGAAAGGGAGGAGAGGGTAGGAGGGTGGTAACAGGCGGAGAGGAGGGAGGGGACTAAATGAATGTAAAATGAATAAATGAATAAATATTTTTTAGTGTATGTGGGGGGGGGTGTTTCACATCAAAATAGGTCAGTTGTGCAACCTGTCAAAATGCTGTTGTGTATAAGTTAATCTACCTTTAAGTGAACTTGGCCAACCTCCAGAATTTAGGAATAGGAATAGGCTGGCAGAGGCCTGAGGGGATCCAAATGAGGGAGGAAAGCAAGTGTTTCACCAAGAAAGGCTTATTCCTCTGAGAACTGGTGAAGACAGTGAGTGGAGGCCACAGCAGAGAGTCTGTTACAGCCCTGGGGAGGAGGCTGGAATGTTGTTGGATTCAAGGAACAGAGGGACAGGTTAGAAATGCAGTTAGTCTACCTCTTTCCCTGACTGGGGAGGCCTGTGGGTGTCTAGTGAGTGCCTGATAAAGTTGTGCCCCCCCCCCCCCCCCAAAGCAAAGAGTGAGGAAGCGAAGTAAGAAAGGGAAGATCTGTGGGATCCACCAGGGTGAGGTGGGGGAGGCCATCACAGGTGTTCTGCTGCAGACCTGGACATGAGACTAGGAGATTGGACTTGGAGAAACTGAGGGTAAGGTGACTGACTATCTGCAGGTCACCTACCTGCTTCCCTGGCAGGGGTCACCTGTGGCTACTCTGAAGTGCCTTATGGAGTTTGGGGCTATGATTATGCAAGGAATGTAGGAGAGGGGAGGAGAAGAATTGTGGGATCCACTGGAGATGGAGATGGAGGTGGTGGAGGAGGGAGGCCGCAGGAGGTGTTCTGTTGCATAGCTGGGGATGTGGTGATGGGTTGGTTGGATCTGTAAGAACAAAAGAAGTGAAATTCTGCAGTTGGATCTGCCTCCCTCCAGGAGGTGCCTGCAGATTCCCAGGGAATGCTTTCTGGAGTTGGGTCATCTTACAATCCCATCCAAAGGCCACCTTCATGCTTCCTGAGAACAGAACTACATTTTAGAATTAACACAACTCGTTTAGGTTTCATTTGAAAATTCTTTGATGAGCCAGGCATTTTAGTGGAGCAGTAAGGATTTTTTTGGAGGGCAGTTGGTATGGAACTCCTTCCCCCTTGGGTTTGAGTATGAAGGTCTATCAATGTCAAACTTAATTGCCCTCAGTGTTTCCCACAATTGATGGAATTGAGGCCAAGAAGTCTACAACATATCTCATCATTATGGTTATCTCACTGTGCAGATGACGGGTCCACCTGGCCACAGCTGACCAAAGGCCACTCAGATTTGTTTTGTCTTATTCCTCTTGCAGACTGGAGCTGTCTTCAGACTCAAACTCCGTCATTGAAATGAAACATGGATTCACTGAAAAATAATAAATAAGCCAATATAATAATTTAAGTCTAATACAAATAGAAGAAAATAATACAAAAGGAGGTGTATTAACTATAATCTGAGAAAATATTCAAATGCCCAAAGTGGCATAGTGTTAAACTGTGAAGTGGCTATAAACATAAACTTAGCATGACTTCTGCAGACATAACAACAGTACACGGTGAAGTGGCAGTTAAGGAACACAAAGAGTGTCTGTTGATTGTACAAGTCAAGTGTCAACCAACGATAGTCTGAGTAGTACATGAAGATCATTTTATTGGCATCAATGACAATGGCAGTCAGAATCCCATACTGTGTCCCTAGTGCTTTGGAAGTCCTGCCAACCTGGCCCCTCAGACAGACAACAGCTTGAGAAAAGCTACATAGGTGTGCATTAGTGGCAACAGGTAAAGAGGTCATTTCCTCACAGACCAAATAACCGCCTACTGTGAAGGTCTCCCCAAAAGTTCTGGTAAGTCAAATGACACCGTGTATTCATTTCAGTGCTTGCGTGTAGCATTCAAAAACCTACAAAATCAGCATTCTACCTCAAAACATTCTAATATGCAATATTAATTTCATAAATTTCATTTATTAGTCAAAAGTACTTATAACAGAAGTACTTTATTTCAAGTGGATTCTAAAAATAGAACATGGAATACCTTAACAGATAACAAAAGATTATTTTCAGCACAAAAATTTCAGGAAGTAACAAATTCCATATAAACCAGATTCTTGCATTGATTTTTGTGTTGGAAGGGGTGGGGGTCAAATTTTCATTTTAACTTCAGCAATTAATCAGCTTAACTTGTCATGGTCAATTAACTTTCCATCCCAAAGGCCATTATATGAGACCAGTATACGTTGTCACGAATATGGTGACAGTTAGACTGTGGAGCAGATGGCAAGTTAACTGGGCTTAGGTAGGTAATCCAGATCATTTTACACCAAGTGTCATCTTTCAGCAGGAAGTCAGTTTCATCGGATGCTAGTGCCCTACCAGGCTGTATGTGGTCCCTTATCAGATCTGTTATAGCTGACACACAAAAACACAATTGTAGGTATCTTGGAATAGTACGTGTACCCTGGTTATCCCAAACCCCTGGCTACCAGATGAATCTATACACTCTAACTCCTTAAACAGGGGAGTGAATTCAGTTTTACTGTCTGGAATAACTATTAGCTTAATCCGCAGGAAGTATGTTCTCCATAGTATTAGTCATAAACAACTATGACTTTTGGTCAGGCTGAAAAATCAGAGTGATACAGTATTTCCATTTGATCATCAAATGTGTTTTTGCTTAAAATAACTGAATACAAATATTTTCACTATATATATATATAGTGAAAGTAAAAAAAATATATGTATATATTTCTTATCAGTATTATCTTATTACCTAAAGAAAATATATATGATTCCTTAATTAGTTTAAGCTCAGGGTAAATATGATATGAACTTAGGCTTAGCATGAATTTGTTCCAGAACTTTCCTGGAACTCAGACTTTTTTGAGTTTAGCCACAGAGTCATTTTCATACCAGAAAATGAACTCTCACTGGTATTTAATCCTTTGTCCTGAATCACAGCTTCAGTCAATTCCAAGAGGCACCATGTAACTGGAATGGCCATGGCACACACAAAGCTGCACTCTTCCAGTGCTCTGTTTCATCTTCCTGGGCAGCTTTATTACTGTACATATGTTTATGAACATGAATTTCATTGTGTAAAGATTCCAGTACAAAGGGACAAGGTCTCTGCCTCTGAGAGGAAAACTAAAGTTTTAGAATGTGGTGCCTTTGAGAGCAAAATGTGTCACTGGGCAATTGCCATGCTAAAGCAAGAGGTCTTACCTTTAGCCAGATTATAATCAGTTACAAATGGGCTTGTTTTACTGCATGAAAGAAACACGAAGACTGGTTTTCATTGGTATATTTAAACCTTGTCTTAATGCCTACTTATTTCATTATTTCTGGAATCAATGGGAGCACTGGTGCTGCTGAGGAATGCTAATAACCTTTCATTCTGATGTGCCATGTTTAAACATCAATATATTGAGACAGAAAGGAACCAAGCTTCCTCCACTGGCATCTTAATTCTCGGACTTAGCATAAATTCCATGTCATATATACATGACAACCCACACATTCTGTTCACATCTGTGTCCTTTGGAGAGTTGTCTGGTAAGGTTAGAGGAGGTAGCAAGAAGTAAGAACCAAATTCCCAAATGGTCTGCATTTAGCCTACATTTGCTCATGTGCCCATGGTTTGCTAACATTCCATCATCTCAGTCTGTCTTCCAACACAAGCCATAGTTAGCCACACCCTGTGAATCAGTAGTTGTTTTGGCTTCTGTTACCTGCCATGCTTCCTTCCCTTCTCCTCTATCTAAGGCTCAAAGCAGTTTAATTCATTTGCTTATTTGGTCAAGGGGATTTTAAGGTCTTTTTTTTTTTTGTACTTTTTATTGGTTCTTTGTGAATTTCACATCATGCACCACAATACCACTTATCTCCCCCACTCTTCGTACCTATCCTCTGCCCTTCCAACCTCCCTCAACAGAGAAAAAACAGAAATCTCATTCTTTGTGGAATTGTGGAATCTGTAATGTTTCACAGTGTGTCCCATAGTATACCCTTTTGTCCATACTTTTTTCTTGCTGATGTTCACATCAAAGACTTATTGAGTCTTTGGTACTAGGTCGCTGGCTTCTGCTACTCTATCAATACTGGATCCTCACTGGGATTCCTCTTGGATATCCTGTCATTCCTCTTTATGAACTCCAGGAGTTCATAGATGGTAGATGTTGGGGTGGGCTGGATCTGGGCCTGAGGGGCAGCTGAGCTGGTGAGCATGCAGGCTCTCCAGTTCTCATCCCCTCAGGGGCAGCTCACTAACAATGCCTATCTCCCAACCAGGGCCAGCTCTACTGTGCTGACAAAGTAAGGTGTTGGACTCTTCTGAGTATTGCAGCAGGTGAGAGGCCAGGCCAGCTCTCCTGCCTGCTGTAGGTGCATAAGCCACAAGGGGTATATGGGAGCAACTCTCCCTTGCCCATGTCATCACAAGGGCCTCTACCACCAGGGTCAGCTCTACTGTGCTGCCCAGCAAGGTACAGGATCACTCTCCTGAGTAATGCAACTGGTGAGTGAAACCACAATTTAATTATCAATTTTATTTAGTAATAAGTATAAACTGTAAGATTAGGCCGGTAGAGCAGCCAGTGGCTTGGGAGAGCAGTGGGCGGCCTGGCAGGATATCAGTCAATAGGCCTGGCCCGCCTTAACTGGTGGCCTGATTTATTCTGGGGAAAGAGCCCTGGACAAAGGGTGGCCTGCACCACCTGTAACCTAAACTCTGTTAAGTAATATAAGTTGTTATATTAGGCCGGTAGAATTACTGGCAGCTTGGTGGGAGATTTGCCAGAGTTCAGTGGGAGTCTGGGAGTCTGACAGTCCTGGATTGCTTGGACTTACAACCTATAAGCTGCCACAGTCTTTTCCACAATGATTAAATACAACAAGTCCTTTTAATGTTTCAACGCTTAACCCTTAGCTGGGTAGACTCTCAATTAGCTACTCTAAGTTAACACAGATCACCTAATCCCAAACCACCATGTGCCTGTGATTACCTTCCAGCATTCTCAAACATGTACATCTGCTTCCATGTCTCCTGGTAGAATGAACTAATCCTCTGTGTAAAGCACAGGGTTCCTGTTCTAATCTCAGGAAGTCCCGCCTTCCTATACTCTTTCTGCCCAGCTAATTGGCCATCAGAGACTTTTATTAACCAATCAAGAGAATGCCTCAGAAGGGACTGTAACCAGATCTCAGTATTGAAATCAGCCTATCAGAAGCACTGTTATTAGACTTTCCCCAACAGGTGACGACCCCAAGCACCAGGTCTTCTGCTGCTGCAGGTGGTGAGCGGGGAGGACAGAGGAGGGTGTCTCTCCCTCCTCCATGCCACCTCACAGGAGACAAGTGGGAGGGTTAGCTTTCTGTTGCTCATATCCTGAGGCAGGCTTACTTTGGCAATGTGTGGGGCTGCTGTCCAGAGGACTGCAGCTGACTAGGGGTGGGGTCAGCTCTCCTGCCCTCATGCTTCAGGGCCAGCTCTCTGAAGATGCCCATGTGAAGAGTGGGGCCAGTTCTGCATAGCTCTCAGACATCAACATGTCCACAGGCTGCAGCCTAGACTAGGATTGTCTGCCTAGACGTTGGTGACAACTGCTGCAGGAATACAGATCCAAAAATGGCCCCAGGTAAGAGCGCAGGACCTCACCATGGCCCCAGGGATCATCACAGGCTGCTTACATCAGGCTGTTCTTCACTACCCTACTTCCTTCTGTTTCTCTTTCTCTTCCATTCCTTCACCACTTACTTGTTCCTCTTACTGGTGCCCAGGGTTTCTGAGTATCTGGAGTCATGTCAGGGGTGGTCTACCCACCCAGGTTTGAGCGGCACCAGACTCATCTCAGGCTATATCCTTATCTGTGTCCCATAGTGTCTGTCTGGTTGTTGTCCCAGGGTCCAGACTCATCTCAGGCTAGATCTTTGTCTGTGTCTCATAGTGTCTGTCTGGTTGTTGTCCCAGGGTCCAGACTCATCTCAGGCTAGATCCTTGTCTGTGTCTCATAGTGTCTGTCTGGTTGTTGTCCCAAGCCCCTTCCTGACCTTGCCTGCTTGAATATCCACTTGCAAGGGTCCTCTGTCTCATGGTCACTCTTCCCTGGCCCATGGCCCCAAGTGGGGTTCTACTAGTCTCTGGCTTTCTCCCAGTCTTTTCCTTCCTGGCATTGGACTAGTAGGCATCTCAGGCTTGCTTTAAAAAAAAATATTAGGCTACTAATCATTCAGATGTTCATAGATTAGAACACTGAATGTAGACATAGTCTTATCCTCTCTGCCACCTACTGATGCACATGTGACACAGCAACCACACCTGCAATGCCTCTGGGACAGTTTAAGTTCATTTTTAAAGGTTTTTTTTTTTTAATTCACATTTGTATGCATCTGTCTGTGTCTATGTGAATGTATGCCACATGAGATCAGGCTCCCACAGAGATCAGAAGAGGGCACTAGATTCCCTGTAGCTAAATTGCAAATAGTTGTGAGTCAAGGGACATGGGAACCTGGGACATGAACCTTAACTTCTGAGCCATTGGCCTCACATATTATGGGCATTTTTTTTAATCAGAGAGATACAGAGATTGTATTGAGTTCTGTACTTTCATGGTTTTGCTTCAGTCTCACAACCATCATTTGAAATAAACAGCATAGTGTATGACCATGGCATTTCAATATCATCTAAAGTAGCAGCATTAGTTGGGTATGAAAGTTGAGAAAACACAGACCCAGAGTTTAGGTAACTCAATGGTATAACTAAAAGCCAAGAGGCAAGATTCAAACACAAGTCTAAATGACTTTAGAACTAGTATTCTGTACTAATAAAAATGGTAAGACCACATCCATATCTTGATCTCAATTTTGAGTTGTTGGCAGAGGTTTTCTGGGAGTTTGTCTTTTAAAGGAGACTTACACCAATTTAAGGCCCCAAGAAAGTAGAGTCTGCAGATCTTAATAAAGGGGTAAGGCTCAGTTTTGTCAAGTCTGCTACAGTACTGTCATGTTATTATTTGGTGTCTAGTGCTAGGCTGGCTCTCTTATCTCTATGTTGGAAAACAAAGTTTTATGTATCTCCACATTACCACGCAGAGTTGAAGTGATTGTGCAGTGGGCTTGACTACAATGCTTTGCAAATATCTTTTTTCTCTAGTAAGATAGACAGCAAAAGTTCTTCAGGCCATGAAGAGAGGCTTAGCAGTATGCCAAGAGGCACCAGGGACTCTAAGCAATGACATAAGACATTGCTCCTCCATGAAAAATGATTTTTTGATATCCCGAATTTTAAACAATTTTTACAATTAGGGCCATTTCCCTCATCTACAAATAAGTTTAACATTATTACATCTTTTTTGATTATTCTATGACAGAATATTAATATTAAATCATAATATCTTTTATTATTTAATTCTCCTGCATTAAAGTGATTTCAGGCAAAGTCTGCTTATAGCGCTTTCACTGATTCATAGCAGTTCAGCATTTTTCAAACTGGGTTTTGGTATAGTTCATCTTTCTAATGTCTGCAAAAATCTTTTCTGTGTAATGAGATTGAAAATAAACATATTCTTGAATGTAATTTGTTAGACTAGAAATGAACAGAGAACAGTGGTTATGAAATCAAAGAAGTAGAACTTGAGTTCGTTCAAACTTTTGGATTCGTGTGAACAACTGGAGTTTTGTGCATAAAATAGCAAGCAGTGATACAAGGGGAGAATTACATCACACTTTAATTAGAATAATAAGAGAATTACATCACACTTTAATTAGAATAATAAGAGAATTACATCACACTTTAATTTGAATAATAAGGGGATGATGGTTCCCCCTCCTCAACAGGCACACACAAATATGAGCCTGATTCCTGAAATCTGTGGCTTATCACCTATCAGGCCACGATGCACTTTGTAAGTGTGACTAAGTGAATGAACTTGAGTCACCCATGTGACACCACGTCCTCACAAGTGTCTTTAGAATTGAAAGAGGTTGAAATTGTTAGGTTGCTGAGTTTGGACAGCCAGGGAGAGCCTTGAGATGCAGACAAACAGCAGAAAATGGTTTTTCCTATTGAGGCCACTGAAGGCACTCAGCTCAGATCAGCTTGGTATTAGTCCCTTGAGACTTACTTTAAGTTTCTGCTTTCCTGAATTGTATAACAATATATTCGTACTGCGTGAAGTGGGTAAGCATACAGTGGCCTGTTACAATAGCCCTGCGAAGCCAAGACGGTAGGAAATACCCTGTTGGGATGACTAAAACCGAGAGCAACCTTCTTTTAAAAGTAGTCACTGTTTGATCAGCAAAGAGAAAAATCAATAGAATTATTATTACTGAAATATCTGTCCCAAGTACAGCATGTTAAACATGTGAAGTATGTGCCATCCACAGCACTAGCACTGAGTTTCAAGAACACTGTTGGCAATAAGAAGTTGCCTTCCAGACCCTGCTCACTCCTTATCCTTCCTAGGTTGACTCTCATCTTATTCTCATCCCCATTATATTGCCAATTGACTATGTTCTTTTAATTGTGCCAATATATAAATGTTATGATACCATAAGAGAAAAGGCAAGAAGATAAATTACTTCGGTAAGATGGTCACTTTCCAGGACTGAAACTGTGTCTTATTTATCCCCAGCAAAAAAAAAAAAAAAAAAAAAAAAAAAGGAAAAACTGTCATCAAAAAAAGGAACCAATAAAATGTGATTAATTAATTAAAAATAAAAAATAGAACTTCTGCCCCTAGAAGCATTGCAGATGTGGCTATTGTGTCACATGTGCATCAGTAGGTGGTAGAGAGGAGAGAGGCTATGTGTACATTCAATATTCTCACCTAAGAACATCTAAATGATTAGTAGCCTAATATTCCTTAAAAAAAAAAAAGCAAGCCTGAGACCACCACCAGTTTGACACCAGAGGGCCCAAACAGAAGCTAGCCTGTTATCATCACCAGTTCAGCACCAGAAAAGTCCAGATGGGCTCCTAGGACAGGAAGTAAACCAGAGACTAGAAGAACCATGCCTGGCACCATGGACCCCAGGCAGATGGCCACAAGGGAGAGCTGGGCAAGGAGTGATCCCAAGGCAACCACTGAACAGGTACCATTGTTCCTGGACAGGGCGCTAGCCTGAGAAGAACACCCACCAGTCTGGTGCCACACAGGCCTGGGGGTCAGACCATGCTGGAGATGACCCCTGCCAGGCACCATACAAGTGGGTCATAGCATTTCTGAGATCACTCCCTTTTGCCCTCACCACCAGAGGCAGACAGGAGATCTGGCCCGATGGTGCTACAAGAGCAGGAGATCTGTTCCTGTCTGTCACATGCTACAGCACTCAAGAGACCAAGCCCTGTACCTCGTCCGGGCAGCACAGTAGAGCTAGCCCCAGCCCTAGATGTGGGGGTTGCAGGCCCAGAACCAGGACTTTGAGTTGGCCCACCACAACATACACCCCATGGATGAATTGCTGGAGTGCAGAAAGAGGACAGTTCTACAGGCCCAAAACTACAGGCTCTCCATGAACACAGTGCAACAACAGGATGTCTGAGATGAGTCCCAGTGAGATTCCAGCATTGACAAAGTACCAGAAAGCAGAGGCCTTGTACCAGACCAAGGAGTCATTGCAATGAACATTTGTAAGCAAAAATGTGTGGACAAAAGGGAATATTGTGGAACCCACTGTGACACACTACAGATTCCACAATGAGATTTCTTTTTTCTCTCTGTCGGGAGAGGTTGCAAGTGTAGAGGGCCAGTCTGAGGGGAGTTGGGAGATGACTGGGATCAGGGTGCATGATGTAAAATTCACACAAAAAACCCTTCAGTTTTTTATTTTTGAGATATCATTTATCCTTTCTCTTTACACCCTTTAAACCCTCTCATATGCCCTTTCCTTGTTTTCTGTTAAATAAGCAATCTTTTTTTTTGTCACTAATTACCTTTATATATCTTTTATATAACTCTTTGGGCTCCTTTTAAAACCTTAGTTAGATTTATTTAATTTTGTGCATGACTGTATGCATATATGTGGACCATATGCATTCCTGGTGCCTTCAGAGGTTAGAAATGGGCATTGAACACCATGGAAGTGTAGTTACTGCTAGCTGTGAGTCACCACATGGGAATCAAACCTGAGTCCTCTGCAATACCACATGCACTAAACCACTGTGCTATCCCTCCAGAAGTCCTCCTAGGACTGTGCCAGTCCTCCTAGGACTCTTTTAATATTCCATTTCAAAGCCAGATGTTCACCAATATTTTCCTAAATGAATTATGACCCGGGTTCTCATAGCCTATTGTTCTATGGCCTAGTTCATATCGTACTCTGACACCCAGCCAAACTAGTTCTGTATGTTTTCTTTACTTTCTTTATGGCCAAAAGCATGCAATCCAAAAAGGTCACCATTCAACCTGTAGGTTGAATAATTTGAATATGTTACATAATATTTACTCTTCAACTTAAGTAGAATTGGCATATTTTCAACTTTAATTCTATGAAATAATGTCTTTAAAGGTATGAAAATATTTTCCTATGTTTTTACACCTTTTCATATGAATCACACCTTTCCTCATTTACTTGCCTTATTCTATGCCACACTTAAAAAAAAGAAAAAAAAAACTTCCAGGGAGCTGTTGCACTGAGATGTATCTATAGCTCTTAAGATAAATGTGCTATTTTCCTTTAATATCAAATTTAAACAATTAAAATGAGCCTGAGTCTCTGACATAAACTTATTTTACCACACTCCGGATCACTTTATCTCACTGCTGTTAAATCTGAATCCTCATTACTTGTGAGCACATTAATACTGTGTGCTGTATCTCTATCTGCTAGCCTGGTGATTTATAGACAGGCATGTGGCCAAAACGGTGGAGACCTTAATAAAAGACTAAATGTGAAACTCTTCACAATGTAAAAGTGTATCCTCCGTATTCTTTCCTGGAATCTAAAATAATCTGTCTGTCACACTTAAGTCTCCATGTACTCAAAAGTAGAGAATTAGAATTGCATACTGTCAAACTGTCTATACTTCCTTCATTTTCAATACACCACAAGCCCAAAGATGACAACATTATCATTTGCATGTGGTACTTACATAGTTATGATAACCAGCTTCAAGAGAACAGGTGGGTCTTCCAAAGCCAGATGAAAAAACATTAATGCAATAACATTAACAAGGAATTATTTGCAGTTTGGATTAATATTCATATCAAAATTCCTCATGTTTCAGAGACTCAACATAGTATACAACCACAGACTAAGATTTTTGTGAAACACTGGAGGGTTTTTTCAAGAGAGCATGAAAATTTTATTTATTTGTTTGTTTGGTTGGTTATAGATTTGAGAAAACTGAATTAGACCAGAGGATACTGAGAAGATAAAGATTTCTCTCAGAGGACACTAACTTCCAAAGCATGAAACTCCCATCCATGAAAATGCATAAAACATATTATTACAAATAGAAAACCTATGCACGTATCTTGTCCAAAACATTAAAATTTGTTTTAAGTATAAATAATGATTAAGGATATAGTTTCATTGATTGTAAGTTTCAAATGGCTCAGATGGTATTTGTAAAATTGTTCCTGTCAGACATGAAAGTGAGACAATTGGCAAGGACACATCTTGGCACTTTTATTAACCAGAGCAAGAACCTGCATCCCTAGGAGATGATGAAAAGCATGTACTTTGAAAATATAGAGTGGTATTCCCAGTTGTGAGTGCTGAGGAAGTCAGTTAAACAGTAAGGAATTCTTTTAAGCTGTTGCAGACCTGAGACTGGCCTGTGGGAATATTTCTACCAGGGAAACCAGCAAGCCCTATATTAGGATATTCTTACCACCCTGTTGATCAGAAAACTGAATCTAGGATACAAAAATTCTATAGCTGGTTTCACTTTCTCATAAAATCATTGTCAGATAAGAGAATATTTTTATTAAGGTCACTATACATTTATAGGTGAAATTTGGAGATATTGTCAGAATATAATTCTAAACTAATTTGTAAAAAAAATCAAAAGTTGTTTTAATTAAATTTTACCACCACATGATGAATGATGGGCTAAAAAGGATTAAGGTGATGCGCGGGGGGGGGGGGGGGGGGGTTTGGTTGTTTTCTTTGAAAAAAAACTTTCAGAGATAGAAGTATTTATGAAAAGACAACACAATTGTCTTTCATTCAAGGTCAGCTTTAGAATATCTTACCTGAGCACTGGACATAACTTTAGAATTTGGAAGCTATCGCCTTTTATGTGATTAATACTTTGAAATTAAATCTTTCTTATTTATTCAGCTATTTAACATTTTAATTTATTTTTACATGTGATCTTAAATGTGGTCTTATGTTGACTCAGGCCCTGAAATAAATGCAAATTTAGTCACCATAAGAGTTTCACTCTTTAATTTGGTGATGCCTACTCTATTATTGTAGGCTTCTATCTTTTAATATTATTTCATTTACATCCAAAATTTTTGACTTCCTTATGTGATTGTCACACCTGAATTTTTTGGCCTTTGCTCATCTTCACACAGTTTTATGTCCCCTTGATTTTTCATGCCATCTTCCTTCACGAAATAGCTCCACTTCTGTTTTATGTCATATATGTACATATGCAAATAAAGTTAACTATAGATTTTGTTTGCATGTGAGAGAAAACCTGTGGCATTATCTCCTCCCATGTTACCAGATTTCTCTGTTGCTCCCTAACTGTCCTCCCTTTGAACTTCTTCTTCACTGTGTAGTTCATCTTCTACTTTCATGACCTACAACACTTTCCTTGAATATTTGCTTAATATTGTATATTTTCTATACATTTGTTTACAGATATATTAAAATGCAGTCTTTTCCAAATAAAGAATAGTCAATCTTAAAGTTTATATTTGATCAAGACTCAGGCAAAAGTAAAATATCATAAGCAAATAATAACTATGATACCTTAAAATTTACTAACCATGTGTAACTAAGATGATAGATAAACACACACACACACACACACACACACACACACACACACACACACACATGTTCCTGTTCCTTTGGTATTTGGTTGTAGAATATCTCTAACCTATGGCATGTCTCCTCCTTCCTCCCTTGGCTTCTACTTCTCATGATCTTCTCTGCTCCTTCAGAGCCCACCAACCTTTCCCCTGCCTACCTCTCTCTCTGCTCAGTGAGAGGCCTTTGCATTTTATTAAAGCCAATCAGGGACAATGGTTAGCATGCAAAGTAAAAGACAACAAGCAGGCCTCTGGGAGTAATTAATTAACATTTAGAATACATAACAGATCACTGCATCAGTTCCTCCATTTGTAATACACATGGATTGTTGAAATAAATGTCTCCTTCCCATTAAGAGTGGTATGTGATAGGCTTCTGTGAATAGTCACATTGAAAAACTCATTTTACCACACTGAAAACCTTTGGCACTTTCAAATCCAGTTTAGACAATCAGTTTTTGTTTGTTTGTTTATTGATATAGATTATACATTTCTGCCAAGGCTTTTGAAACTGTTTGAATAAGTTTTTGAAATGTTTTCCAATATGTTTAAGCCTATCACATATAGAATTTGTTCAAGCTTATAGAGAGAACTGATTTTGAATATCTGGAAAGAGTACCTGTAGAGTTGGAGTGGGGAAAAGATCTGAATCATCAAAGCAAAGAAATTCAGCAGGGAACTACAGCACGCATACTTTCAATGCAAGAAACACTGTGTTGTTAATAAATTCTGTTAAGATGGTATTAAAGAATTTATTTCCCTCAAGCAATCTCTTAGATATGTAAAACCTGATATTTCATCTTGTTTGAAAATCTTATGTGAATGTAAATCAAGATGAGGTGGCAGAATGATATTGAACTGAACAGTCATCTATTTGACCCCAATGTCTAAGACAAAACTTACTATCAAATAACACATTTTTCAAGGAAATAAAATGGGAATCAATCTTCTTCATCCTATGATCCTTAATCCATGGATCATGTTTTGATTTAACATTTGAAACATAATCTCTAGGTCTTTTTCTTGTGTGCTTTAATATACCTTATATTACTGTAATCATCTTTTTGTTGCTGTTATGTTTGGTATCTAACATGTCTCCAACAATGAGCATGTTTTGAATTGTGCTACTCTACTTCTCAAAATATTTAAAAGATGTAGAGCCTTTAAGAACCCGAGTCTTAAAAAATAAGAAAGAAAAAGAAAATTAAAAAATTTCTTGAGTTCTTTATAAATTTTGGATATTAGCCTTTTGTCAGATGTGGGTTGTAAAGAACTTTTCTCAATCTATAGGTGGCCATTTTGTTATAATTACACTTTCCTTTGCCTTACAGAAGCTTGTCAGTTTCAGAAGGTCCCATTTGTTGATTGTTGGTCTTAGAGCCTGAGCTATCAGTGTTCTGTTTAGGAAGTTGTCACCTGTGTCAATGAGTTCGAGGCTGTTCCCTACTTTCTCTTCTATTAGATTTAGTGTGTCCATTTTATGTTAAGGTCTTTGATCTACTTGAACTTAAGTTTTGTGAAAGGTGATAAATTTGAATCTATTTGAATTCTTTTAGATATTGACATCCAGTTAGACCAACACCATTTGTTGAAGATGCTGTCCTTTCTCCATTGTATGTTTTGGCTTCTTTGTCAAAAATTAAGTGACTGTAGGCATGTGGGTTTATTTCTGGATGTTCAATTCGATTCAATTTATCAATTAGTCTGTTTCTATGTTAGTATCTATACTGTTCTACTACTATTGCTCTGTAGTATAGCTTGAAATCAGGATGGTGATACCACCAGATGACTTTTTATTGTACAGTATTGATTTTGCTATTCTTGGAGTTTGTTTTTCCATATGAAGTTGAGAATTGTTCTTTCAAGGTCTTTAAAGAATTGTTTTTGTATTTTGATAGGAATTCCATTGAATATGTATATTGTTTTTAGAAGGACGGCCATTTTTATTATGTTGATTCTACCTATCCATGAGTATGCTCCCATCTTTTCATCTTCTTATATCTTCTACAATTTCTTTCTTCAAGGACTTGAAGTTCTTGTTGTACAGATCTTTCATTTGCTTGGTTAGAGTTACCCCCAGGTATTTTATATTATTTTCATACAACTATTGTGAAGGGTGTTGTTTCCCTAATGTTTTTCTCAGCCCATTCATCTTTTGTGTAAAGAAGGACTACCAATTTTTTTGAGTTAATTTTGTGTCCAACCACCTTGCTAAAGGTGTTTACCAGTTGTAGGAGTTTTCTGATGGAATTTTTGGAGTCACATGTATACTATCATATCGTCTGTGAATAGGGATACTTTGACTTCTTCCTTCCCAATTTGTATCCCCTTGATCTCCTTTAGTTGTCTTATTGCTCTACCTAGGACTTCAAGTACTATGTTGAAGAGATATGGGGAGAGTGGGCATCCTTGCCTTGTCCATGATTTTAGAAGACATATTTTAAGTTTTTCTCCATTTAATTTGATGTTGGCTACGGGCTTGCTGTATATTGCCTTTATTATTTCTAGGTATGGTCCTTGTATGCCAGCTCTCTCCAGACTTTTAGCATGAATGGGTGTTGGGTTTTGTCAAATGCTTTTTCAGCATCTAAGGAGATGATAATGTGTTTTTTTCTTTTAGCTTGTTTATATGGTGGATTATGTTGTTGGATTTTCATATGTTGAACTACCCCTTAGAAATTGAACATCAAGAAACCAAATAATCCAATCAAAAAATGGGGAACAGAGTTAAAACGGGAATTTACAAAAGAGGAATCTCTAATGGCCAAGAGCAACTTGAAGAAATGCTCAGCATCGTTAATCATCTGAGAAATGCAACTCAAGACAACTCTGAGATTCCATCTCATACTGTCAGAATGGCTAGAATCAAAACCTCAAATAACAGCACATAATGGCAAAGTTGGAGAGAAAGAGTAACATTCCTCCATTGTTGGTGGGAGTGCAAACTTGTACAACCACTATGGAAATCAGTCTGGTAATATCTTAGAAAACTTGGAATGACTCTACGTCAAGACCCATCCATACTACTCTTTGGTATACATCCAAATGATTCCCCACCATACCACAGGATATCCCCTCAACTATGTCCTTAGCAGCTTTATTTGTAATAGCTAGAAACTGGAAACAACCCAGATGTCCCACAATTGAAGAATGGTTAAAAAAAACTATAATACATTTATACAATAGAATACTACTCAGCTATCAGAAACAAGGAAATCATGCAATTCGCTGTCAAATGGATGGAGCTAATAAAGCTTATCCTTACCCAAGACCCAGAAAGATGCACATGGCATCTATTCACTTAAAACTGTATTTTAGCCATATAGTTAGTACAAGAGAACTATCCTATAACTAACAAACTGAAAGGAACAGGAACATAGACTTTGTTACCTATTAGTGGAACATTTTGCCCTAGTGGAGCTGCCATGTAGGCCCCCAGTTCAAGAGGAAGCTCTTAGCCATCATATGACTGAAGAGCTGAGGGGGGTTGATATGTAGGGGCACCCCACACTGGAGGAGTAGGATAGTTGGGAGTGGGTGAGAGGATGGGACCAGGAGGGGTGGAGGAAGGGGACTGTGATGGAGATGTAACTTGAATTAATAAATAAACATTAAAATAATAGGACCCTGAAAAAAAAAGAAAGAATCTGAATCTTAGGCTGGAGAGTTAAGTCACCAAATTTGAGTGCTTGTTCTTCCAGAGGACCTTAGTTAAGTTCCCAGCGTACATAGTGAGTGGTTCACAGCCATCTGTAACTCTAGTTCCAGTGAATCCCACACCCTCTTCTGGTCTCCACTGGTACATCCACAAACATGTTGCACATACATATATGTGCATAGACACACACATAAAGTAAGTTAAAGTATTTTTTATTTTAAATATTTTAAAAATATGTTTTAAATGTTTGGAGAAATGAGACTTGGCAGGCAGATATATGTCTCTGCGGTTGAGGGTTTGAAGAAGACAGCCAACCCTGGTTTTGGCTCTAATTCTCTGTGTCCTGTCTGCCACCATGTGAGCAAGCTTCTCCTCACACATACTATCATGAATTTCATGACCCTTTCTCTCTAACTTGTTTCTGTCAGAGAGTTAGTAACTAGGCAAACTGAGATAAGTTTTGACATCTCATTTCACATTATTTGTTTCCTATTTTCTCTCTCTTCTTTTCTTATTTTAGAAATATTTCTTCATTGATACTTTGAATTGTGTATTTGTTTTATGTTTTGCTTTCATTATTGTCTTTTCCTTACATTTTAGAGATGTTTATTGATAGTTTGAATGACATATTTTATTTTTAATCCTGTAACTTTTAATGCTCATATTTGTTTATCATCCTCATAGTTTGCACCTATTTCTCCATTCAAAACAAATATCTTTCCAGGCTCTCAACTCATTTAACTTCTGCCTTCCCTTCATGTACATGCTTGAAATTTTTAAGCTTCTTTTCCAAGGATTCTTGTACTTTGATATTGACTTTATTCAGTATATCTTCTATAAATTTTATAATTTCCCATAGTTTGACTTTTTCTTTTTTTCATATTTTGTGAGAATTGTTCCCTTATTCACTAAAGCTATTATTTTTCTTGTTCATTTTCTCATTGTTTTCATGACTTTCTTGAGACACATTATGCTTTATCATATTGACAGTTATCTGTCCACCAATACCATCAACTGAAAACATTTCAATTATAACAAATACAAACCTCATATAATTAATCACCTCTAAATTCTCTCCAACTTCTTCAGTGCCAGGCAATTCTTATATAACTTCTGTCTGTTTAGATTTCATAGTATGATGTTTCATAGACATATAATTATTTTGTGACCTTTTGGTTTTTGTTCCTTTTACTTGACACCAAATAATAAAGGTTCCTACATATTATGTATCAGTAATTAATTAATTCAATTTAATTGGTAAATAATATGGTTTGTTTAAGTATTCCATGTTTGTAAATTTGTAAATTGAATAACATTTGACTATATATGTATACATATGGACAGTATATATATATATATATTTGTTTAGCATAAGTAGTGCTACTGCCAACCTCATTGTTGGAAGGTTGTATGTGGATGCATGCTTCTTTCCTCGATATGTATCCAGGATGGAACTGTGGCATTATATACATGGTCTCCTTGTTTCACCATATTAAAACATGTTAGATTATTCTGTAAAAAATCTACACTACTATTTCATTCCAAACAGCCAAATACAAAGAGTCTAATTTCTCTACACCCTCAACAATGCTTCTTTCTTTTCTTTCTTTCTTTTTTTTTTGCTTTTTTTGAGACAGGGTTTCACTGTGTACCAAGCCCTGGCTGTCCTGGACTCCCTTTATAGACCAGACTGGCCTCAAACTCACAGACATCAATCTGCCTATGCCCCCTTGAGAGCTGGGAATAAAGGTGAGCGCCATCACACCCGGCTAAACAATGCTTATTATCACTTAAAAAAAATTGTTATCAACCTGGTTTCTCCTTGTGGATTAAATTTGCATTTCTCCACCGTCTAATGAGTGTATTGACCATTTCTACAGCTTCTGTTCAGATCTTTCACTCTTTTTATTAAGTTTATTTCATTATAAAATTTTAAGAGTTTTTCATAATTTCTTACATGTACTATATAATAACTGGATATGTATTCTACAAAAAAATATTTACATTTTCTGTCATTCCTTTTTAGTTTTTGGTGCTTACATGTAACACGATAAAAAGAAACATATTTAGTTAATGAAGCATAAGATATCATGAGTGCATATAATTGTGACAATTAGTGCAGTATCCACTTATATGTATGTATTTTCTTGTGATCTTTTATGTCTCTGACTGCAATCAGCTACATTGATTATTGGTCAGTGAGGGGAGAAACCACGCCTCAGAGACCTTGCCTACTACTGACTGAGGGTATAATATGTGGGAAGAACATCAGAGGCCAGAGGCTCTGCTATTTTAACCTGCTCAGCTGCCTCTGACCCAGTCCTTCCCCTCACACCACCTTCTAAGTTCACCTTAACCCACATCAAATTCTACACTCTGAGCAGCATGGAGTTCTCCATTTTTAGATCCTACTTTTATTCTGTTTAAAAATCAATATCATCACAGTTTTTTGTCTGAATTGATATTTTCCTGGTCTATTTCATTTGATCTCCAACATTGTCCTTGGCCCTGGACTGTTTCTCTCAGATAAAAACAAAAACAAAACATAACAACAACAACAACAAAAAAAAACCTCTTAGACAAGGAATAAGGAGATGAAAACTCTCAGCCTCTTATTTGCTGAGATATTAACTTCCTGCAGTTTCCACTGAACCCCAACACTGTCTTCCCTGTGTGTTCCCCTCTGGCTGGCTATGCTGTGGTACCTCAGATTCTAGTGCATGTTCACAAGGTTCAGATAAGTTCAGCTGACCTCCCTGCCCCCTTGAACTCAAGTGTTCTCACCCTGTGTGAGCATCTTGATCTCCTCTGATATCAACTCCCAGGGTCCACATTGCAGGTGGAGTCCTAAGTACCTACTTTCAGCAGAATGTCTTCGATTATCAAATCCATTGCTGCCATTCTCTTTTCTATCTTATTTTCTTTTGAGAGATAGCCAGGCTTGTCAGTAATGAGAGACATTTTTATTTCAAACTGGAAATTTCACCATATTTAAAGGATTCTTATCCTGTGTACCTAGTGAGGTATGTTTATCTTTTCCCTTAAAGGCTTAATAACATGTAACTGATATATAACAATAACCTTTAAAATGTTTTTTTGCAAAGATGTCCCCAGGGAGTGATGGCACACTCACCACTTCTAACAGATATACAAAATCTTGTTATGTAGTCCAAGCTGCCCTGGAATTCTCTACATGTTTAGTATAGCCTCAACTCTCAAATTTACCATTCTCCTGCTAAGTCATCAATGTTCTACCACTCCTTGCCTGAGCTTCTTTTTCTCATATTTTAATTGTCACAATAAACAATGCCTCCAGAAAAAGAAGTCCATCTCAAAAACTTCTCTTTGTTTTAATAGCATGTATTGTTCCCCTCAAAGAATTCTGATGCGAACTTGTAAGCCTCTACTTTTCCCATGTTCAGGAAGAGTGATAAAAATATCACTTAAAATTTCATTTGCAATTCACTAACAGTTGTTGGTAGACAAGTTTCAAGTTTGTAAATGTATATTGATAAAACTGACATAGAAACATCCTGTATTGGTAAGATCACAAATTAGGCCAGCGCCAGGAGGGAGCTGCTGGAGTCAGGATTTCAGAGCAAAGCTGCAGAAGCCAGCTTCAGTGTGAAAGGCCATAGAAATTTTGATTTCTTTAAAAACTCGACTGTGATATGTGAATGTGTTTCTGTTTTGGTCCCAAGGGAGGGATGTGAAATTGCTTTATCCACAACTGAGAAACAGATTTGTGAGAGGGACATGATATTTGTCAGCTGAAAAAAACATCCCGAAGAGAGACAGTGTGATGTTTTATCAGCTGAAGACTTCCTTGGGGGGTGGAGGGGGGGCAACTGGAAAACATCCTTGTGTGGATTCTGAGAGGGTATAATTAGAACCCGGAAACTAGAGAGAGGGGGCTTTTGCTCAGCTCCACTTCCCTTGCTTCACTTCGCTTAGAGACGCTCCTAGCAAGAAATACTCCAGAGTAAGCTTCAGATCCTAGCAAGAAATACTCCAGAGTAAGCTTCAGATCCTAGCAAGAAATACTCCAGAGTAAGCTTCAGATCCTAGCAAGAAATACTCCAGAGTAAGCTTCAAGTTTGCTGCTGCTGTTGGTGCTTGTAGCCCAGGTTGGGCTGAGAGAGCTGACTCCCCGGGTAGGGGGAGGTATGGAAGCCACCACCACTGCTGTTGGTTTCTGCTCCTGTGTTTGCTGTTTGACTGGACTGCTGAGATCCTGGTTATGAGGAATGGAATCACCCAGAGAGCTGTGTCAAGGGATGTTTACATTTCCTGTCCTTCCTAACTTTCTTTTTCCACTACCTTGGGTCAGTTGGTTGAAAGGGAGGTAGAGGCATTAAGAAAACCACAAATAAATAGTATAAAAATATGCCTATAGACCCAAACCAGGGGTCAAGAGCAGGGAATGAGGGGTTCAAGTCCATGAGTGAGGGTAGGCAGGCAGTGGAGAAGGCTACATCAATAACAGGGGACTAAGCGGAACTGAGGGACCAAGGACAAGTGCAGAGTCTTCTGTCAGTCCTCGGTGCACACACCATGTATGAGATGATGAGTTGATATGGCTCGTGCCATCTCAGCGTTAGTTGCTCATTGTTTATGGGGCAGGTCAGGCAGTTACACTTTTCAATAGGCTGGTGAGTCTTATAAATTCTTGGGACAGATTCCTTGAAAATGCTTTCCTCTACAGTCTCAACTTACTCTGATAATTTTATAGGGCAGCTCCTTCTTCACTCTCAGGAAACATCATTTATCAGTTTGTCCTGATTAAGAAGAGTGTTTGACAGATAGTGTCCTCTCACCCTTCTCCCTCAAAATGCAGTCAAAAACCTGTTGTGCAGCAAGAGTCTCTTAGGGCAATTCAGAGCCTGAGAATCCATTGTTTTACACTATTGAATAGCTTATACTAAAGCATTGTATGATTCCAACATCACTAGCTTAGTGTGCGTAGACAGGAGAGTAAGGAGCATTAGACAAACTAAATATAAAAAAAAGAGTTCTCTAAAATGAGATGATATAAACAAAGCTTGAAAGATAAGAAAGAATCATGGTCAGAAAATCTGAGAGCAAGCACTCCAGGCAGAAGAGAGAACAAAACAGCTGAAAACCAAAGAGAGTAACCTTTTATACACTTGGATTTTGGCATAGACACTTGGTAGTAGAGTAATCACTGCACAGTCACAAAGCATGCTGGGGTAGGACAATGCATACAGGTACATTTCTCTGGGGACAATCTGTATGTTCCTGAGGCCCTAGCTCATCCACTCAGTCCAGCTTTGTGAGGAGCTGATATAATCACTCTTGTAATTATAGACACTTGTGTAAGACTGTTGAACTTTTAAAATAAATTTATCATGAAACTCAAAACCAGAAAGAGGCAGGCGGATCTCTGTCAGGTTGAGGCCAGCCTGGTCTACAAAGTGAGTCCAGGACAGCCAAAGCTGGTACATAGAGAAACCCTGTCTCAAAAAAACCAAAAACCAAAACAAAAAAAAAAAAAGTTTTCCTTTTTACAATTTATTTTCCTGAGAAACTTCTTTAAAATCATTATATATTATTATATTTTTGTATAGTAAAATCCTTTACTCTTGGCCGCTACTGCTCTACCTGTGTATTCCAAGGCTAAAAAACATGAAAACAAAATTAAACCAAAAAAATGCACCTGAAAAGTACCTCATTCATGAGAATTATTTATTTATAGTACTGTCCTCTTAACCTTTAATAGGTTTTGGGAAGCAGTGTTGTGCAAAAGGAAGAGATTGATTAGACTTTCACCATGCTCCTCCATCTGTGCTCATGGGTGAATTGATTTTCTAGTTTTCTGCAGTCAGAAGTTGTGCACAGTCTGAAACCAGCATGAAGGCTGACAACAGAGACACTGGGGACTAGCCACGGAGAAGAGCAGTTATAAGGCAGAATACACAGCACAAATGGGCCAGAGGCATGTATTGCAATTGTCAAGCTCTTAAAACTATATAGATTAGGAATTAAGAAAAAAGCCCCCGTGATACATCTACTGATTGATCACACACACACACAGAGAGAGACAGAGAGACAGAGAGACAGAGAGACAGAGACAGAGTAAGGGCTTGTTAGTCTCCAGATACAATAAAGTCAAGTAACATTAAGCATTTCTATATTTAAAATCTTAAGGCCCTTGAAAAATATATGCCATGAAAATTGGACTGTAGCTCAAATAGAGAGGCAGACAAAAGTGTTAATGTTTCTTGCGGTATTTTAAACTCTGATTATATTATGAGATAAAATATCACCTTCAGTTAAGTAACTTTCTCTTATCTTTTATCTAAATAATTGAATGATTTCTAAGACCCTGAACTGTTCACAAGGCATAAACAGATTGGGATAAATATAGCAACAATCATACATGTTATATTATTTTACTATTTAATTCATGCATGTATTCTTAGCAATGAGTTTGATATGCAGAAGCTAGTTTGTGAATAAGGAGGCATAATTAATATGGAAATACACTGTGTTTCTAAAAGAGACACTGTGATCTGGAATTGCACCTGCTGTGCAGTCACCAAGGTCCAAGTTCCTTGTTATGCTTTAGGGTAACATGAGCATTTAAGAAAAATATACTTCTATGGATATTTGCAAAAAGAGAGCATTTATAATATTTAAAACACATTACACAGTACATGAAAAATATAGTATACATCTAAAATTTATTTTTTAAATTATTTATTATCTAATAAGTACTACACATTTTGGGTATGCTCTTTAACGATGTTTATAACAATGACACAGCACTGACTTATGAAGCTATTAGGAATGACCTCCATTGGAAATTTAAACTAATTTAAATGATAACCCTTAATATATACAAGAAAGATTGATTATTATGTGTTGTCTTAAAAAGGAAACAAGCTCAGAATACCTATGCCATAATTGGTAGAAAAGAGTCAAACATAAATCTGCATTTCAGTGTCTTTTTTTATCAAACATCTGACCAATTCTACAGGTATATGGAACCTTCCTTCAGTGTCAGAACCTGGCTGATAGGTTCCATAGCCATTAACATAGTGTCAAGAAAGAGGACAAGTGTTCAAAGCATGAGTCTCTGGGAGGCTTCTAGATTTAAACCAAAGCATTGATTACTACTATGTGGGTTTACAGAAATATTTTTATGAGAAATTTTATGTAAGTTTCCTAACACAAATTCACTTTCTTTAACACAAAGTTGTCAAGGCAATGTATATTATCTGAGATCATTCCTGTCACATCAAAAGTGTCCATATTAATAAATAAATGTTAAAAAAAAGAAAAGAAAAAAGTGTCCATATTAGTGAAAGTGGAAGAGGGAGGGTACAGAAGGAACCAGGGAGTAGGGTAGAGAGGATTGAACCAAAATTAGGTAAATCTGTTTCTTTACATATTAATTAACAAAGAAATTTTGAAATTTTAAAGAAAAAATGAAGTGTCTATATAAATAAAAAGATATGGTATGAAAACAAAAAAAAAGAAGAGCAAAAGAAAAGAAATGCCAAATTATGGACAGAAGTTACCTTTAATACGGTCACTTGTGAGTCAGTTGTCACTCTCCCAGTTTAGTTTGATATATTAAAGTTTGTGACGTAATGCAACTTTTACTGATTTATGTAAGTGAAATTCAAAATTAATGAAATGAATTGGTGGGGAAAATCACTGAGCATTTCATAATATTACTAAATCCCAAATTTGGTGTAGAATTTCATGCTAAAACAAGACATGAGTATTTTTTACTTAATCAATTCATGTCATTACATAACCCAAAGAAACTTTACCAAAGTCAAAATGCTACTTGACTACTGTGAAGAGTTTGGCTCTAGACTAGAGTGTTTTTAGACACTGGATATTTATTGCAAGGCTTTGCAGACACGCCTCGTGGGGAACTGGCTCCCCTGTACCTTAGCTCAGACTGTGCACTGCATTTTAAGGGGGAACTTTTCAGAGACACTTGCATCCTTGGCCAAGCTCTTCCAGTCAAATGCCTCTTCCCAGAAGCTGCTTTCCAATTGCCTCACCATGCCCACCTTTGCGTGGGTAAAACAGTAGGAATTCAGGATCCATACCCTGACTTTTTAATTATTTGTAATTGATAAAAGTAGCCACACACATATATTTAAAGAAATCCATCATTTGTGGGCAGGGTGAGAAACTGTATTTATGTATTCTTCCTGTTCTTGTACCCTTACAGTAACTTCATAATGAGTGGAATATTACTTTGGAATTGGCTCACTATCAGAATAGCAAGAGCATATCACCCTTTACCTGAATGCATAGCAGCCACAGACCACAGACATGACTTTGCAACCAAATTTGTACTAAACACTATGGAAAGAGGCTGTAGCATCCCAGAGACCAGCAACTGGGGCTCTGGCTAAAACTCTTTCAGGTTCTTAATTGCACCAATTTTTCCATCTCCAACTTTTGTTTTTCCAATCTTCTTTCTGCTTTTCATACATCACCTTCTCTTTGACTAATTGTTTCACCACACAAGTCCTACTTCATCTTGATTTGCATCACACAGGAGTGGCCTTGGTGACTGCTACAAGAAGGAAGGGCTTCATTCCTTTGCATGATCTAGACTGTACCCTGAGTAGAGTAAAACTGCTACAAATGTGTGTGCACAGATTTCTCACCTGCACTTGGTCATTGTATCTTTGGAATTAGCACGTGCTCGTAGTTACTGAAACATGTGGTTATTACAAGTTTAGTTTGTCAAGAAACTGGCAAATTGCCTTACAGAGAGGCTGCATCATTCTTTATTCTTATCAGAAAGCCAGCTCTCCACATCCTTGCAAGTATTTAATGTTGTCTATTTTGGAATTATTGTCTTAGTCTTTTTGACATGTTTTTCTCATCGTGGTTTTAATTTGCATTTCCGCAATGACAAACTAAGTCCAATTGAAGACTACTGTCATTTGTCCTGTGTGTATCCTCTAATAAAATGTCTCCTCTTGTCTTTGGCTGATTGGCTAGGTAGAAAGTTTCTTTCTTTGGGTCCTTTCCTCCTCCTCCCCCTTCTTCTCCTCATCCTCTCCCCCTTCTTTCCTCCTCCTCTACATTCTCTTTCTCTTTTGTTCCATTGGCAATATGTATTTTGTATTTTTACATTCTAAGGATTATATTTTTTAATATTTATTTATTACTTCAGGTTACATCTCCATCACAGTGTCCTCTTTCCACCCCTCCCAGTCCCGCCCTCCCATCCTCTACCCCCTATCACTTCCATCCCACTCCTCTGGAGTGGAGTGTCCCTACATAACAGTCCCCTGCCCCAGTTCAGCAGTCATATGAGGGCCAAGAGCCTCCTCATACACTGGGGGCCTACAAGGCAGCACCACTAGGGCAAAGTCTCTCACTGACAGGAAACAAAGTCTATGTTTTAAGGATTATATTTTAATATGAAATCTAGAAACTCTTTTAAGCAGCCATACATTTTCCTATATTCATTTTCATTGTTTACTATTCTGTACTTAGGTCTGGTATTTTGCATAATTTTGGAGACTTAGGTTAGCTGGCTGTTGATATGGAGGTATTTGTGCTGTTGTTTAGATGAGTCAATGGGTAGTTAATTGCCCCCAGACCATATATTGAAATGTCATTTCTTCTCCAATGAATTTTGCTTACTCTGTGGTCAACTGTTGCTGTGGGAATCCTTCTGGAGTAAACACTTCAATACCAATAAGAGTGGAAGAGGGGAGATATCACCAGTGGGCCGAAGCCTTAATAGCTCCTGAAAGGCTTGTATACCAGGTGCAGTTTATATTCTCCTTTCACACTCTAAAACCACAAGGTTTGTAGGCAAACAAGCAGGATCTCACAGGAACTTAAACGGCAGTCAGCAGTTTGTTAAGAGCAACCACCTATTGTTTTAGCTAGTTCTTCAAGGTATTCTGCTTCAGATAGCAAGTGAAGTTGTGCTTGGCAAATAGGCAGAACAAGCAGTTCTTTAAGTAAGTCACTATTGAATGAATAAATCAGCATCTAATAATTGGTCTTTTCTACCTTATTATATTCAGTATTTGTTAACTAATTCCAAAGAAAACACATTATTTTCTCCTCCCCTCTCACATTCTACTAATCAGAATACTCTGACAGAGGATATTGTGAGGAGTTTCCCCCAAACCAAGCAAATCTCCATCAGATATGAGCTAGTGTTATTCAACTTAGTTCTGTTCTGATAAGTGTTCATGTCAGTGCAGTAAGATCCCACAGGGTAGGGACTCAGTTCCACAGGTCCTGTTCAGGTACCAGTCTCAGATCCAGGTTGAAGCTCACACCTCTAAACAACTGGCTATAAAACAAAATTCCTACAACTCCATATTTGTTTTCAGTCAGTTTTCTAAACTGGCTCACAAAACTCAAGGAAATGCTTTTTTTAATGTTTGCTAATTTATTATTAAAGTTTACACCAAGGATGGAAATGAAGAGCCACACTGAAATCACATAGAAAAGGAGGGACAGGGCTTTCCACTCTCTTTGGGACAGGGCCCTTCAGGCCACTTCATGTGCTTATCAAACTGGACTTTCCAAATTGTCCTTTTGGGGTTTCAAGGAAGTACCACTGCATGGTCACTGTTGATGACATAATTGGGAATGATGTTCTGCTTTAATTTTTTCCCTTCACCCACCACAGAGGTCACAACGATCCCAAGTTCTAGTGCTCTGATCATATGGTTCTCATCCTGGAGCCACCCAGGTACATTGCTAACATATGCCCACACCCACAAACACATACACACCCACACTCCCCCCCACACACATACACTTACACACACTGCATTAGATTAAAAAGTATTCTTATAATTCAGAAAACCCAAACAGATTTACAGGCTTTATGTCAAAACTCAGAGGAAGAGATCAAATAAATAAGTATTAAACATGTATTATGATATTATGTGATAGTTTCAGAGGCAGATTTATGCAGGACTATTTCTCAGGACTATTTACAACATTATATTATTCTACTTACTTTGTCTATATTACATTTTAAAACAATCTTGTGGTTATCTATAAGTAGACCCTTGCTGAACATTTTTGTTTGATGTATAGTTTTGCTTTCGTTTTTTAAATTGTGTTTGTGTGTGTGGGTGTGTGTGTGTGTGTGTGTGTGTAAAAGTTATGTGCACATGAGTGTGGGTATTAGAGGAGGCATTGTCCTTGAGGCAGGATCTTATTTTGTAGCCAAAACTACCCTGGAACATGATATGTAGAGCAGTCTGTCTTAAACTCACAAAGACCCTCCTGCCTCTACCCACAGAACACTGAGATTACAGGTGTGTACCATCACATCTGGCTTTGTATGATTTTCAATGTCTAAATCCTGCATAAATGTTGTTATCAGTGATCACAGATGATGCTATATTAATTTTAGTGCCTCATTAGAGGATATGGAGACAAAAGTGACCTCTGATTCTTCTTCTGATCTTACTTATTATTTATAAGTGATAATAACTCACTTATATTTCCAGGAGGTTGTTGTATGTTCCTTGGCATTTATTACTGTTGATAATTATGTCATCTGAAAATACTGAGACATTTTTCTTCCTTTCAATCTTCATTACTTCATTTTCATTTGCTAGAGAAAATTTCTTATGATATGCTAACCAGAAATTTCTCTGAGAAATGTTCCCACTTCCAATGCTAAGCTTAAGGTTCCCTGCAGGGAGCTTTGTTTTGGGGGTTTTCCTGCTTTTACATTTTCATGATGGATTGAGAAACTGTGCCTTCCAAAGCTTTTATCAGGAGTAGGAAATGAATTTTTTCTATCAATCTACAGCAAATTGGCACAATCATAATGATATATTCTATTCAATTCTGTTAATTGATAGCTAATATTAATTATTGTTTTTATTTTTTCCTATGGAACAATTGTTGAATTTCTAGAGTAAACCTCTTTTTTATTTTGAAAATTTATTTTCTTTTTTTTTCCTTTATTTTTTATTTCTTCAAGTTACATCTCAATTGCAGTCCCTTCCCTATTCCCCCTCCAGAACCACCCTCCCAACTTCAACCCCCATCCTCTTCCCTTTTTTTTTTCTTTTAAGTTTAAGGTATATCTTATTTCCCCTACAGTTTCCCCTTTCAGTCCAACAAATGGCTCTTTCTCTTATAATAATAAATACAATACAGTACAACAGAGGTAATTAGACCACAGTTATGAGGGTTATATGGCTTAACGTACATTCCCAATGTACCGTCCATATATATTTGGTACCTGACTTTAACATTCTACTATCTAAACATCTCCATGAGTTTAAAGTTCTATATCTGACTCAACATTCATACTAACTTGCAACACAATTTTAAAAGTATCTTCTTAGATCTATAACACTCTCTTGACTACTAAACAACTCAAAATTTAATTATGAGACTCTAGCTATCTGTTCTTCAACCACCTCAGAGACCTGAGAAGGATAAACATATCTGATTTTATAGGAACTACAGGGCTTTCAGCTTCCCAAACTAAGAAATGACATACCAGTGGCTGCCTGGACAGTTCCCATTTTCTCTCCATACATTACAGCATCGATCGTCAGTCATTTAACCCCATTTATCTGACGGACATTTATTGTAGAGCAGGGGTTATGAAGGACTTGCCTACCCTGTCTTGGCAGAGCTAGGCTGTAGACTTACCTGCTTCCAGGTTTTGTCCTTTTTGGACAGCATTCTGTCTACAGTTGGAGCAAAGGGCTTTTCCTACCAAGAGATAGGCTTGCGACTAATTCAATCATTTCCCACTGGAGATTCTTCGATGTTCATCTTCTACTTGGAGGAGAATAGGGGGTGCTGTCAGGAGTTGATATGTCTTGATATAAAAAAATCTAAAGTTACGAAAACATCTTTGAATGCCGTATTCTGCAGATCTCTTGAGGTTTTTGAAGATGCCATATCTATCTCTTATATTAGGGTAAGCAGATGTTGATTGTCTCTTAGCAAGTTTATTTCTGATTAGCTTAGCAAGTAACTATAATAGGCTGTCATAGTACCTAACAGAATGACCGGCTTGCATAACCATTAGTTTGCATTTCTTAGTTATCCTAAACAGTTATGACAATTAGTAGCAAAAAGCCGAAACATCACATTTCATTTTTTTTCTTTACCTCCTAACCCTTCCATCCCATTTCTCTGGGGTGGGATGTCCTTATATAACAGTCCCTCATCTCAGTTGAGAGGTCATATGAGGGCCAAGAGCCTCTTCATTCACTGGGGGGTCTATGAAGCAGTACCATCAGTGAAAAGTGTCTCGTTGCCCGGGAGAGAGAACTACTAAACAAACAAACCAATAAGCATACAATAGATAAAAAAGACTAAAAACGAGAAAAAATATAACTAATATATAAAAAATAAAAATTAAAAATAAGAAGTCTATGTCCAAGTTCCCTTTGGTGTGTTAGTTGTAGTATCGATACCTTCTACTATATAGATAAAATCCTACTATAAGTGAATAGATGCCATATGCATCCTTCTGAGTCTGGGTTAGTTCACTCAGGATGAGCTTTTCTAGTTCCATCTATTTGACTGCAATTTGCATAATTTCATTGTTCCTGATAGCTGAATAATATTCCATTGTGTAGATGTACCACAGTTTTTTAACCCATTCTTCAGTTGAGGGACATCTGGGTTGTTTCCAGTTTCTAGCTATTACAAATAAGGCTGCTATAAACATAGATGAGGAAACTTCCCTATGATTCCATGAAGAGGCATTTGGGTGTATACCCAGAAGTGGTATGGCTGGGTCCTGAGGCAGAGCTATTCCAAGTTTTCTAAGATATCGCCAGACTGACCTCCATAGTGGTTGCAAAAGCCTGCATTCCCACCAGCAATGGAGTAGGGTACCCCATTCTCCACACCCTCGCCATCATGTGCTGTCATTTGAGTTTTTGATCTTAGCCATTCTGACAGGTGTGAGATGGAATCTCAGAGTCGTCTTGAGTTGCATTTCTCTGATGATTAAGAATGTTGAGCATTTCTTCAAGTGTCTCTCAGCCATTAGGGATTCCTCCTTTGTGAATTCTCTATTTAGCTCTGTCCCCCATTTTTTGATCGGATTATTTGTTTTCTTGGCATTTAATTTCTTGAGTTCTTTGTAGATTTTGGATATTAGCCCTCTGTCAGATGTGGGGTTGGTGAAGATTTTCTCCCAGTCTGTAGGCTGTCATTTTGTTCGAATGACAGTGTCTTTTGCCTTACAGAAGCTTTTCAGTTTCATGAGGTCCCATGTATTGATTGTTGATCTCAGGTCCTGAGCTGTTGGTGTTCTGTTCAGGAAGATGTCGCCTGTGCCAATTAGTTTGAGGGTTTCTCCCACTTTTTCTTCTGGTAGATTTAATGTGACCGGCCTTATGTTAAGGTATTTGATCCGATTGGACTTAAGTTTTGTACAAGGTGATAAGTATGGGTCTAATTTCAATCTTTTACAAATGGACATCCAGTGGGACCAGCACCATTTGTTGAAGATGATGTCCTTCTTCCATTGTGCTGTTTTGGATTCTTTGTCAAAAATTAGGTGGCCATAAGTGTGTGGGTCTATTTCTGGATCTTCAATTCAATTCCATTGATCTACTGGTCTGTTTCTATACCAATACCATGCTGTTTTTACAAGTATTGCTCTGTAGTACAGCTTGAAATCTGGGATGGTATTACCTCCAGATGTTTTTTTATTGTACAGGATTGATTTAACTATTCTGGGCTTTATGTTGTTCCATGTGAAATTCAGAATAGCTCTTTCCAAGTCTATAAAAAATTGTGTTGGTATTTTGATAGGAATTGCATTGAATCTATATATTGCTTTTGGTAGGATGGCCATTTTTTATGTTGATCCTACCTATCCATGAGCATGGGAGATCTTTCCATCTTCTAAAGGCCTCTTCCATTTCTTTCTTCATGGGCTTGAAGTTCTTGTTGTACAGGTCCTTTACTTGCTTGGTTAGACTTATCCCCAGGTATTTTATGTTGTTTGTGGCTATTGTGAGGGGTTGTTTCCCTTCTTCCTTTCTCAGCCCATTTGTTTGTTGTATAAAGAAAGGCTTCTGATTTTTTTTTGAATTAATTTTGTATCCAGCCACTTTGCTGAAGGTGTTTATCAGCTGTAAGAGTTCTCTGGTGGAATTTTTGGGGTCACTTATGTATACTATCATATCATCTGCAAAGAGGGATAATTTGACTTCTTCGTTTCCGATGTTTATCCCCTTGATCTCCTTTAGTTGTCTTATTGCTCTAGCAAGAACTTCAAGCGCTGTATTGAAGAGATACGGTGAAAATGGACATCCTTGTGTTGTCCCTGAGGTTAAAGGAAATGCTTCAAGTTTCTCTCCATTTATTTTGATGTTGGCCACTGGCCTGCTGTATATTGCCTTTATTATTTCTAGGTATGGCTCTTGTATGCCTGTTCCCTCCAGAACTTTTAGCATGAAGGGGTGTTGGATTTTGTCAAATGCTTTTTCTGCATCTAGCGAGATTATCATGTGGTTTTTTTTCTTTCTTCTTGTTTATATGGTGAATGACGTTGATAGATTTTTGTATGTTGAACCATCACTGAATTCCTGGGATGAAACCTACTTGATCATGGTGTATGATACTTTTGATGTGTTCTTGAATTTAGTTTGCTAGTATTTTATTAAGTATTTTTGCATCTATGTTCATGAGGGAGATTGGTCTGAAGTTCTCTTTCTTTGTTGGGTCTTAGTGTGGTTTAGGAATCAGGGTGATTGTGGCCTCATAGAATGAGTTTGGCAATGTTCTTTCAGATTCTATTTTGTGAAAGAGTTTGAAAAGTATTGGTGTTAGCTCCTCTTTGAAGGTCCGGTAGAATTCTGTGCTAAAGCCATCTGGCCCTGGGCTTTTTTTGGTTGGGAGATTTTTAATGACTGTTTCTATTTCCTTAGGGGTTATAGGGCTGTTTAATCTGTTTATCTGATCTTGATTTAGCCTCAGTAGGTGGAATCTATTAAGAAAATTGTCCATTTCACTTAAGTTTTCAAATTTGGTGAAGTATAGATTTTTAAGTAGGATCCAAATATTCTCTGGATTTCCTCAGTGTCTGTTGTTATGTCTCCCTTTTCATTTCTGATTTTGTTGATTTGTGTTTTCTCTCTCTGTCTTTTAGTTAATTTGGCTAAGGGTCTGTCTATTTTGTTGATTTTCTTGAAGAACCAACTCTTGGTTTCATTGATTCTTTGAATAGTTCTTTTTGTTTCTAAGTTGTTGATTTCAGCCCTAAGTTTGATGATCTCCTGCCTTCTGCTCCTCTTGGGAGTGTTTACTTCTTTTTTTTCCAATTCACCCAGTTTAGCTGTTAAGTCGCTAATATGAGCTGTCACAATTTTCTTTGTGAAGGCACTTAGTGCTATGAGCTTTCCTCATAGCACAGCTTTAATTGTGTCCTATAGGTTTGGGTATGTTGTGTCTTCACTTTCAATGGACTTGAAGAAGTCTTTGATTTCCTTCTTTATTTCTTCCCTGACCCAGTGGTCCTCTAGTAAAGAGTTGTTCAGTTTCCATGTGAGTGTAGACTTTCTGTTGATTATTTTGCTATTGAAGTCCAGCTTTATTCCATGGTGGTCTGATAAGATACATGGGGTTATTTCAATTTTCTTGTATCTGTTGAGGCTATCTTTGTGTCCAACTATATGGTCGATTTTGGAGAAGGTTCCGTGAGGTGCTGAGAAGAAGGTGTATTCTTTTGTGTTTGGGTGAAACGTTCTGTAGATATCTGTTAGGTCCATTTGGTTCATGATCTCTGTTAGACTCATTATTTCTCTGTTTGGCTTCTGTCTTGATGATCTGTCCATAGTTGTGAGTGGGGTGTTGAAGTCTCCCACTATTAAAGTGTTTGGATCAATGTGCGATTTAAGTTTTAGAAGTGTTTCTTTTATAAATGTAGGCACCTTTGTATTTGGGGCATAGATGTTTAATATTGAGATGACCTCTTGGTGGATATTTCCTTTAATGAGTATGTAATACCCTTCTCTGTCTTTTTTTATTAACTTCAATTGGAAGTCTATTTTGTTTGATATTAGATTAGGATGGCTACTCCAGCTTGTTTCCTGGGTCCATTTGCTTGGAAAACCTTTTCCCAGCCCTTTACTCTGAGATAGTGTTTATCTTCAATAGTGAGGTGTGTTTCTTGTATACAGCAAAAAAAAATGGGTCTTGTTTATGGATCCAGTGTGTATGTCTGTTTTTTTGTTTTGTTTTGTTTTTTTTGTTTTGTTTTGTTTTGTTTTTTGTTTTGGCGAGTTGAGTCCATTGATGTTGATGGATATTAGTGACCAGGGGTTGTTATTTCCCATTATTTTAGTATAGCTGGCTGTCTTGTGTTTCTTTTTTGTTTAGTTGCTGTGGAGGTTTCTATTTCCTCTGTTTTCTTGGGTGTAGTTATCTTCTCTGTGTTGGAATTTTCCTTCTAGGATCTTCTGTAGGGCTGGGTTTGTGAGGAGATATTGTTTGAATTTGATTTTGTCATGGAATATCTTGTTTTCTTCATCTATGTTGATAGAGAGTTTTGCTGGGTATAGTAGTCTGCCTGGGCACCTATGTTCTCTCAGGGCTTGTAGGACATCTGTCCAGGCCCTTTTAGCTTTTAAAGTTTCTGAGGAGAAATCAGGTGTGATTCTGATTGGTCTGCCATTGTATGTGACTTGGCCTTTTTCTCTTACAGCTTTTAATATCTTTTCTTTGTTCTCTCCATTTAGAGTTTCTATTATTATGTGGCGAGAGGAGTTTCTTTTCTGATCTAATCTGTTTGGTGTTCTGTAAGCCTCTTAGATTTTTACTGGCATCTCTTTCTTTAGGTTTAGGAAGTTTTCTTCTATGATTTTGTTGACGATATTTCCTGGACCATGGAGTCGGGAGTCTTCTCTTTCCTCTATGCCTATAATTCTTAGGTTCCGTCTTTTCATTGAGTCCTTGATTTCTTGGATGTTGTTGTGGGTGAGAGATTTTTTAGCCTTCTCATTTTCTTTGGTTGTTGTACTTATTTCTTCCATCGAATCTTCCATGCCTGAGATCCTGTCTTCCACCTCTTGCATCCTATTTTTCTTACTCACATCCGTAGTTCCTGTTCTCTTCTCTTGATTCTCCATTTCCTCTTTTAACTCTGACTGTGTTTTCTTTATTGTTTTCATTTCTATTTTCATGTCTTGAATATTATTGTTCATTTTGTACATTTCCTTCTCCAGTTTGCTTGTTTTTGTCTGGAGATCTTTCATTGCTTTATCCTTTTCCTGTTCAAGCTGGGTCACCTTAGCTTGGAGCTCTTTAATGGTGTTATTCATTGTTTTGACTTGTAAAATTGTGGCTTCTTTGAATTCCGTCATAGTTTTAAGTTCTTCTTGAAGGGACTTTATCACTTTCCATAATGTAGAATTGTCATCATTTTTATGTGTTTCAGTTGTGTGGTGAGGTGGTTCGAGCTGGACAGAATAGCATTGCTTTCTTTTGTTGGAGACATTTCGCTCTGTTTTCTTTTTTCTTTTTTCTTTTTTTTTTTTTTTTTTGGTTTGGGGCCTGGGCCTTGGGGAATTTTTTTTTTTTTTTTTTTTTGCTGTCTTCTGGACTTGGTTCCAAAGGGAGCGCTTTGGTGTAGGATTCAAGTTGCCTTACTCTACCCCTATAAGGTGAGTCATTCAGCCACACCTCCCAGGTGGAGACCTAACTAATCCAGGTGGCGGAGCTGTGTACAAGTAAGCTCTGGTTCCCCGCCGGAATGGCCTGTACTAGTACAAAATTTCGATATAGGACAGTTTCAAATATCTCGCAGTTTGCCCGGGGTTGGTTCCTGTAGCAGGTAAATCTGCAGTTCAGCTCCAGTAGCCTTGCTGCTCCCACGGCTTGGAAACTGACCAGTGATGTCACAGACTGTGATCTGCAGTCTGAAGGCACTTTGCAGAAGAGCTCCACTCACTTCCAAGAGTCGCAACCTTTTGCCAGATAATTGGATTGTCTGTGTGAGACCTGGGAGTGCCCTACAGGGTGGGGATTATCTCTGCGTGGGTTCTGAATCTGCCGACTGGGTATTAGGTTGGAACTTACCGGGGGTCTTTCCTGTTGGGGGATGGTTTATCCTGATTCCTGGGTCCAGAGGCTTCCTGGCGTGTCCGAGAGTGGGAAGGGGTGTCCTGCCCAGGGATCTTCTGTGGACCCTGTGTAGCTGGGTGAGATTTAGAAGGGGTTGTGCCCTTTGTACAGTGTCCTGCAACACTTGTCGCCTTGTGACTGTTGACCCTGAAATCAAAATATGTCCGCGCCAGCTGCCGCCATCTTGGATCCGAGTAAACCTCTCTTGATCACAGAGTCTAACACTTTTTGTGCATTGCTGGATTTTGTGTGAAAATACTTTTAATAATTTTTCATCCACTCTCCTGATGAACATATACCTGTAGCTTTTATTTTTTTGAAGTTACTGCTGTTACCTAGTTTCGTAGCAAATAAATGACAGCTTTATGAAATAAATGGGCAATTGTACTTTCCCTTCTTGTATTCTAGAATACATTTATTGAATTAATGTTAAATTTTCTTTAAACCTAGATAGAGCTCTCCAGTGAAGTCATCCTGATATAGTAATTTCCCTTTGGGGAGATTTTTAAATATTGAGTTATAGTTCCTTATTGGCTGAATGGCTATTCTGTCTAGCTGTAGGAAACATATTTTAATATGTTAGAGCATCATTTTCATTTAGTATCATAAATTAAGTCAGAGATTATTTAAAGTTTGTTGTTTAGTTCTCAAATCTCTCTAGTTGATTTCTAATTTGATTCCATAATGGCTATATAATGATATAATTATATTAAATTTCTTAAAGTTTCTTCTATCAACCAGATATTCCGTCTTGCCATCATCATCTGCTCTAAGTCTGGGATGTGAAACAAAAAGAAAGTCACCAAACATACCCACCATCGGGCAACTACTCAAGTCCTGTGCTCCCTGGTCTACTTACCTTTTGTTAATCCAATTTCCCAGAGAGAGAAGGGAAGATATCAATATATGCACCATTTCTGTGGGGTTTTACTATATCTTTTATATTACTATGATATGATGATCACTGATTTTTATTTGTGAAATATACAAGTTTGTACCTGTAATATTGTGTTCTGTGCAAAATATTTTTAAAACATAATGACAGGTGAGTTATCCCATTCTTGGCACTTCCCTGAACCCTCTTTCAACTCCACCATCTCCTCTGATTTGACATGAACCCTCCAATACCACTTCCAACATTTTCATCAGTGACAACTGAATGACTAATTGGTGGTGTTAGTCATAATGGTGGTAGTAGGTGTAAAGCAGTTACAATACACATGTGTTTGTGTGCACTTATAGGGGTTTACAACTGCCACACATATTCTTAAAAAACTATTTGGAAAAGTTTGCATGCATCAAATTACAAAATATATATGAACAATGTAAAGTAGCCCAAAAAAAACTTTTTTTTAAACGTTTATTTATTATTTCAGGTTACATCTCCATCACAGTGCCCTCTTCTACCCCTCCCAGTCCCGCCCTCCCACCCTCTAACCCCTATCCCTTCTATCCCACTCCTCTGGAGTGGAGTGTCCCTACATAACAGTCCCCTGCCCCAGTTCAGCAGTCATATGAGGGCCAAGAGCCTCCTCATACACTGGGGGCCTACAGGCAGCCCCACTAGGGAAAAGTGTCTCACTAACAGGTAACAAAGGCTATTTTCCTGTTACCTTTGGTGTATTGGTTGTAGTATAGTTATCTTTTACTATATGGCTAAAATCCGATTATGACTGAATAGATGTCATCTGCATCCTTCTGAGTCTGGGTTAGCTCACTCAGGATGAGCTTCTCTAGTTCCATCTATTTGGCTGCAGAATTCATAATTTCCTTGTTTCTGATAGCTGAGTGGTATTCCATTGTGTAAATGTAGCACAGTTTTTTTTATCCATTCCTCAGTTGAGGGACAACTAGGTTGTTTCCAGTTTCTAGCTATTACAAATAAAGCTGTTATGAACATAGATGAATTCTTATGGTGCAATAACTGGAAAAATATTAATGGAAAGCACAGATTTTGCTAGTATTAAAATACCTTTGCTTCTACTAAAGGAGCATAGACCACTGAAAAGAATGTTTACCTATGTATAAACATAAAATAAATGTTATGCTTTAAATAAACTATTCATAGAGAAAAAAACATGCTTATATCAACATTAAGTGACCAGACTATAAAAAATAAAAAAATATTTTTGAAATGTATATTTTATATTTAATGTATATTATACATATATATAGCTATAACACTGAATCTATAAATGTATACATAATATATATGTATGTGTATATCTATAACATAATATATATGTGTATACATATATAACATATATATTATATATACATATCTGAAGGTATAATTTTATACTATTTTATTTATGTTGTTCTTAATGCCTCTACCTCCTTTCCAACCCACCGAATAAGGTAGGGGAGAAAATAGGTTAGTATGGACAGAGGTAGACCTATTTAGACATAGTTCCTTAAGGTGATTCTACTCTTCACCATCAGTATTCCAGCAGTCCAGTCAAACAGCAAACCCAGCAGCAGGAACCAGCAGCAGGAGCAAACAACAATCAGCAGCAGCCATCTCAAAGAGTTCTCTGGAATGTTTCTCTCTAGGAGAGTCTTAAAGCAAAGTGAAGAGAAGCAGTGTGTGCGATACCAAGCAAAGCAATGAGAAACAAAATGACCTCTCTGTGTTTTGGGCTCCCTATTTATACCATCTCAGAGTTTCCATAAGGATAACTCTGAGTTGTCAAAAACCACACCCCCTGCACAAGGCAGTTTGAAGCTACAAAGATCATGTGCTTTCGCATGAGTCCGTTTTCAATGGTAGATAAAGCATTTCCACATCCCATACTTGGGACCAATACAAAAACATATTCACATAACAGAACCAAGCAAGTTTTTAAAGAAATCAAAACTTCCACTACACGTATGCATGTATATATCTGTAACATTGTACACATTGAAGCTAAAATTCAGCACATTTGATTTCTATCAATTTCTATCAATTTCTATCAAGCTTTCTATCAATGATGAAATTAATTAATCACTTATGCATGAGGTAACTCTCAATGCAGAGAACCACTCCTAACTAAAGTTCGGGGAAAATGACATCTCTAAGCCTCATTTTCTTCAATTGCAAAAGTAAAATAACAATATTTCAGATGGAAAATTGAAATGAAATATAACATTTCTTAGCATGTACAGGGTGCTAAATAAATGGTTAAGTTATTGTTTACAATTTACTAGTTATTGTCAAATTTTATTCATCTGACAATGGGGAAATACAAATTTGGGCTCTACCATCTGAGTTATAAATTTGACATCTGCATCTTGTAACATCATTTTAATGATAAAAAAAACATTCTAAACAACGTACTCTACAATGACGATCATATACACATTTTGTCCAGTATTTAAGATGCTATCAGTTTAAATGACTAATAAAAAACTATCTTTAGAAAGATGTAGAATTCTATTTAGTGTCCCTTTGTTTTATGTGGGATCCCTAGTGACTGAACCATGAGATTTGAAATCATCAGATTAAATTATAATGGAGTAAATTATCTGGAGCGGCAGAGAAGCTGTGGTGTCACAGTTTCTAAACACTCCCTAAAAGTCAAAAATATATTCCTCCTTGTGGGCCACCAGGGAGCATTCACACTCTAGAAGCAGCTGGGTTTCTCTAAAGCCAGTACATTTCAGACAGGGTTTGAGAGTTTCATCTTTTAATGCTTCACAGTCCCAATTAGGAAAAAATTAGCCCCTATCACAGGATGGATGGTTCCTTTCACAGACGACTTCTTATGAGTGTATTTGAATTGCAAATGGCAAAACCCCTCAAGAAAATGCAACCAAAATAATAAATAAGGAGACAAGTTTTCCTAAGAGTGGCAGTCATTCATTATGGAGCAATTAACCTTGCAACAAGCCCACATTTTCAGTTTTTAGTTCTTCATCCAGTTTTGTAAATATGATTATGGATAGGTTGGAGACACAGGGTGATACTCAGATGTCAACCACTTACACACAGTTTTACTGTAATGAGAGGTGGGAGAGCCATCTGATTACACTGAAGAAAGCTGACCATTTGTCAAGCAGCACTCCATCTGATTGTCTCTAAAGTGCAGACCTTGGCCATTAAATGGAAAATGGGATGTGGAGCTTCAGGCAATTCATTTTCCCACTATCCCTTTCTTAGATCTCAACGAAGTCTTGATGACGCTTGGACAAAAAATAGTGCAGAGCTCCAAACCCTTCAAGTCAGCACTTCTTTCATCTGTTTGTAAAATAAAAAAATTCATGACGTCCTGAATGGTGCAAAGGACTAAGCTGATGACGGTCCAGAGGACCATGTGAAGATAATCAAAACAGCAACGGCAGATTAGGAGGGGTGGATTATTTGAAACCAAGATGTTTGCTACAAAGTCTCTTTGTTCAATGCTTTTGATGAGGGACGGGGAATGTAAAATAGAAAAATGGAAGTATGCAATGCAAAGCTGAGCCAGACTTATGAAAGCCTATCTGAGAATGAAGGCCGGGGACAGAAGGTGACTGCTTGGCGTGGATGGGGCCACACCTCCTGCCATTGCCTTGGGGCAGAAACAACTGCCTGAATCAGTCACAGTGCCGTTCTGTACCACTTCCCTCAGAGATCACTTGCTGCATTTCCAGCTCTTTTTCTCCCAATTTTGGTGTTTTTAGTATCCCAAGAGGACTCACAGTGTTTTGTGAACTCCTGGTAAGCCGTCAGAGCCACCTGCCTGTGAGCCCTTCCTTTCATGCATGAATGGACTGAACTACTGACTCACCTCATCGTGTTCCCCATCCTGCTCTAGAGAATTCTATGTGAGGTACTTTGCTGGAAATTGAAATGAGCTCCCTTGTTTTGTCACATTTAGCTTCTCATTATGTTATATTGATCTCATTGATCTCTGGATATTCTGAAAGAACTACACTGAGAAGCATTTACTGTGTGTCACAGGACTAGAGTTTGCTTAACCTACCACTATATGTGAGAATGAAAAGATAATACTTATATGTGTATGTATGTAGGTATGCGTGCATGTCCATGTGTATGCAGACACATGTGTGTGTATACATTTGAGTGTGCACATGTATGTGGAGTCAGAGGACAATGCCAGGTGACATTCCTCTCCTTTGAGACAGGTTTTTTATTGGGCTAAATCTTGACAAGTTGACTATACTGTAAAAAACAAAAAAACAAGGTTCAGGGATTTACCTGTCTCCCTCCACAGTGCTAGAAAGACAAGCACATGCTGCATGCCTGGCATTTTCACAGGAATCATGAGGCTTGAATTCAGGTCCTCAAACTTGCAAAGGAAGCTTTACTGGAGGAATCTATATCCCAGCCTGAAAGGGTGATTATAACATCTCGAGCTGGTTTCAGTTTCTCTTTAACCTAAGTTTGGCATTCCATCAGTTATACAACTCCTGTTATCCCACTAAGTGTACTGTTTGGAAGCTGAACATTAAGAAAATGAAGCCATTTGTTTTTGTCAATCTCTCATGTTCTAGCTGATTCCTAGCAAGTTCAAATTATGGAACTTAGCACTTGATTAAGACTTATTTCTTTCAAATTATAACAATTCTACAGTCTCTCCCATGCTTAATACATCTTTGCTTCTATGCTACTATTATCCATATCTCCATACTTTTAAACCTTATGTCCCTAAAAGGGTGCTAAATACTCTTTGCAGCTTCCCATCCAGGGAATAAATCTGCTGAACATCTTTTCAGTACTCCACTTTCAAAATCATTGCTCACCTTCCAGTTGCTAAACCCACCAGAGAGTCGTCATTTCCTATCTCTGTTGACCTCACTGAAGCTTTACAAGCTAAGTCTTTAGACCCAAGTTTCACGCTATTGTTGCCCCTCCCCATTTTAATGGCAATTCTGTTTAATTCTCCTATTGTGGTACGGAATTTCTTTCTTTAGGGTGTGAAGTCTAGTGTTTTCTAAGATCACTCCTTGGACCCTGTGTTGACATTTTCTTGGAATCTGGATGTTCTCTAACAGCAATTGATCAAGTCCTCACTTGAATTCCAGAAGCAGGATTTTGAACAGACATTACAGACAGGAAAACTCTTTGGAAATGCCCTGCCTTTTTCCCTACCACCTTTTATTCCCACACAGAAATGTATTCTATTTTATTAGTCACAGACCTGATGAATGACATCAGTATCTGCCAATAAGCAAGTCAGATTATAGTGTCTGGCTATGCTTAAGGACAAGATATAACTAGACTTAGACCTTTGCTAAAACAAACTTTTCTCTGGTCTGTTAATGAAATGCCAATAAGAAGTACAAAAAAGGCTGGAGAGGTTGTTCAGTGGTTAAGAGCTTGTATGCATTGTTCTTGAAGAGGACCTGGAAATTAGGTTCCCAAAGCCAATGTCAGCAAGTTCACACCTGCCTGTAACTCCAGATGTAGGGGTTCTGACACCCAGTGCAGTATGCTCTCTTTGGACATATGTACTCATGTATACACACAGGCACACACACATATGCATATTTTAAATTTAAAAATAAGAAATTAATTAAAAAGAAGTACATAGCAGACAACTAGTGAATATAGTTACATACTCTTCCTTTTGCTTATGAAGAGAAGTGCTCAAATTTTGATGTTTTAATTTTCCACATAGAAGGATATATTTTCTGTGGCAAATAGTAACTGAACTCTGTCTTGTGAGCTTTTCTTTTTTTTCTTTTTTCTTTTTCTTTTTCTTTTTTTTACTTATTGATACATCAGAAATCAGAAACTATCGCTGATAGTTACTCTCTTACCTGACCCCTACAAATTAGCATTATTTATGTTTTAGCATTTTAGTAATGGTCCTTGATCTATGCCACTGCAAGCATTTACATCTCCCAAATGCTATTTGCAGGCAGATCTAGTCATAGTTTACCACAACACCATTACTCACAGGGGCAGGTGGAATTTTCCTTGCCTGTTCCTTTGACTAGTAATCTATACATAAAATGATTGAGTACTGTCACGTCTACACTTCAAGTATCTCTCACCTATTAGTCTCTGTCCCTGACAGCATCTCTACATTTGGCCACATTGGTATTGATCTTTGTATATTGATACAAAATTAAGGGTAACGCTTCTTAAAGGTATTGTTTGTAGTAATACTTTAAAATGAAATGTCAAGTTTTGACCTCTCACTACCAACCGACATAAACTGTTTAGGATAATTAAGAAACGGAAACTAATAGTCATGAAAACGTGTCATTTTGTTAGTTACTATGACAGTCTATCACAGTTATTTTCT